>MEJB01000015.1:6732582-6793425 GCA_001752375.1 Rhazya stricta
TGGATTTATGATATGAATCCTTTTGAACCATTAAAATATCAGAAACCGCTAATGGAATTGAAAGCAAGAATAGCCGAAGAAGGTTCTAGAGCTGTTTTTTCTCCATTAATAGTGAAATATATCTTAAATAATCCCCATCGCGTGACTGTTGAAATGCAGGTAAAATCTTACGAAGTATTCTTCATCCTCTTGACTATTAATCATATCTTTCTTTTATGTGAATGTGGATATGTTTGCTCTGGTTTGTACAGCCTGATCCAGAGAAGGCTTCTCGTGATGAGGAGAAAGAGAGAGAAAATCTAAATAAAGTCAAAGCAAGCATGACAGAAGAGGATCTTGCTGAGCTGGCACGTGCAACAGAGGAGTTGCGATTGAAGCAAGAAACTCCTGATCCACCAGAAGCTCTAAAATGTGTGCCAAGCCTCAGTCTTGAAGATATCCCCAAAAAACCTACGCATGTTCCTATTGAGGTAATGCCAAATCTAATTGATATTGTGGATTTACATTCATTCTGTGTTGATGTGTTTTCTTCTTAATTCTGTCTAATGAGCTGCTATTGTAGGTTGGGGATATCAACGGAGTAAAGGTTTTGCAGCATGACCTTTTCACGAATGATGTTCTTTATTCTGAAGTTGTCTTTGATATGAGCTCACTGAAGCAAGAGCTGCTTCCCTTGGTACCACTTTTTTGGTAAGATGCTATCTTTGGCTAATAATCTTTTTTCAGTTGTATTTACGCCTTATTAGGTTCTGTTATCCTTTCATTCTGTCTAATTTTTGTAGCTCACAGTCCTAAAGTTTTTCTAGTTTTGTATGCTTATCTATAGACAAGTTCATGGTACCCAAAAATTTCAAAAAAGACCAATATTAGAAGGAAAAAGGAAGAGGCAATCAAGAAAAGAAAAATAAATGAGGGAGTTTCTTTATGTTATTGGTCAAAGATTTTTACTCTGCAAATAATTTTGAATTCAAAAGTGTGATATTCTCTATTGACATTGGTATGATATTGCTTTTTGAGTTTGAAGGGTAATCCCTGTCCCAGGATTAAAGGTTTTGTTGTTTTGACTACATGTACTGTTTTCAAACCCTAAACTAGTCACCACACTAATCAACACTGGCAAAGTTAGAATGTATGTCCGGTCTCTTGTTGATTCTATAAACCCTTTGGTAATGGAGTACGGTGAACATTTTTTCTATCTATCATTATGACTTCTAAATGCAATAGGGTCAACTAAAGGTTGAGGAACTTTGTCCTGAAGTCATGGGCAAAGAATAATATTTTATTTGTAGAGATAACTAGAAGCACCAGAATTTCCCAGACCTTTCATTTGCTGGAGCCTTGAACATGTGGTCTTCTCTTTTTATGTAGACTGTCACCCAGTTGGTATGTCTCATTCGGTTTATCTTGTTCTGTTCTCGGTTCATAGGAATGATGTTATACAGGTCAAATCTCCTTCTATTTCCCTTTACTTTTCGTCATCTTGTTCAGGGTTGGAGTTAGTGAGAGTCCTAGATTTTTTTTTTCTCCTCCACGAGGAGCAACAAATCCCCCACATAGATGAAAGGGGCAAGTACATTTTGGAACATAAATTTATTGACAGTCATGATCATGGATCAGCAATTAAGAAATTCTAAATATTATAAAAGACATGGAAATAAAGTGAGATTGTTTGAAGATAAAAGTTAGTTTGGATATCTGAATGAGTTAAGTAACCTGACTATGTGTATAAAATGTGGATTGGTTTGTTAAGAGGTTGACCTAATCTTCTAAACAAGTTGCTCAACAGTCAGTCTCTACTAGAGATGGGCACAAAGGACCTGGACTTTGTGCAGTTGAACCAGTTGATTGGGAGAAAAACCGGGGGGATATCAGTCTATCCCTTCACATCATCAGTGCGGGGCAAGGAGGAACCATGTAGTCGCATAATTGTTAAAGGCAAAGCCATGTCCTCACGAACCGAAGACCTTTTTAATTTGGTAAGTTAGTTTTTTCTCATGTAACTCGTTGGAGATCTTATATGATTATTCTGCAAAATTTGTGCATGAGAATAGAAATTTTACTTGTAGAGAGGTTTTTATTTGAGTACTACTGCTTTCTGAACCTTCTTAATAACCTRTGTCTGGCTCTTTCTGGAACACCACACATTCATATACTTTTAGCTCCGTCTTCCTGTCTCTCACCTAGGAAGCGCTTTAAATTTATAGTTAGCTCTTTCTGGAACACTAGCCATTGCATTCACTGCTTTCCTTTGTATATATGCTGATGCCTATTGTTCTGTCATTGTGGTATATAATTTCCAATAGCATGGTGTGATATGTAAAGTAGTTTTCCATAATCTAAACATTGAATGCTGTACATTTTCAGTCGTTTTCCATAATCTAAACATTGAATGCTGTACATTTTCCAACCAGCTTTAGCCTTTTCAATATCAACTGACAATGATGATTTAAATTGGTTACTAGATCAATTGCATACTTCAAGATGTCCAACTTACGGATCAAAAGCGTTTTAAGCAATTTGTTGCTCAAAGCAAAGCAAGAATGGAGGTAAACATTCAATTCTTTCAGTAGCAACTCTAAACAATTATGCCTGATTTGCTACGTACTTGCTAATCTTGAGAACTGTATACTCTCAGAACCGACTAAGAGGCAGTGGCCATGGCATAGCAGCTGCTAGGCTGGATGCAAAACTCAATTCTGCAGGGTGGATATCTGAACAAATGGGTGGGGTCAGGTCAGACAATTTGGTGTCTTTCAAATGCCCAGATTTTGAAGAAGCACTTTCATTAGCGCCAGTTTTTTGGGATGAAATGCAATTCTGCAATTTCTTTCAACAAGTTCTGTAGAATATAATACTATATTCAAAGTGGAACTGAATTATATGTTTGTTCCTCTTTGTTCTAGATTTTATTTTCACCATGCAATTTCGCACTTAGAGATGTTTAGTTATTTAATTTTTTGAGTAGTTTATCTTAGTGCATGTTGTGCTGTAAATTGATCTATTTCATGAATGTTTACTTTCTGCAGTGATGTTTGATATTCTCTATGCTATCAGTTCTTCTGTTCTGAATTATAACTGACATGCGGAAATGCTTGCAGCTACCTTGAATTTTTACGATCTCTTGAAGAGAAAGTTGATAAGGACTGGCCTGAAATAGCCTCATCATTAGAAGACATACGGACATCCTTATTTTCGAAGTCTGGATGCCTGATAAACCTCACTTCTGATGGAAAAAATCTCACAAATGCAGAAAAACATATCGGCAAATTTCTTGACTTGCTTCCTTCTTCTGCCCTAACTGGATCATCTTCTTGGACTGCACGACTTCCTTCAACAAGTGAAGCTATTGTTATACCAACTCAGGTTGGATTGTTGTGCCATTCTCCAATAATTTCACTTCTTCAGGCTGTGCTTTGTTGAAATATGCAACTGGTAAGTTTCTGCATTTGTAGGTTAACTATGTTGGAAAAGCAGCAAACCTCTACGAGTCTGGATATCAGCTTAAAGGAAGTGCATATGTTATTTCAAAATACATCAGCAATACCTGGTTGTGGGATCATGTAAGAGTTAGTGGAGGGGCTTATGGTGGATTTTGTGATTTCGACTCCCACTCAGGTACAATAATTGGTCATCATCTGTATAACCAATCGGTTATCTTATTTGTTTATTGTTGCATACCTAACTTTAAAAGTCCTCCTTCAGGAGTCTTTTCATTCCTTTCTTATCGGGACCCCAATTTATTGAAAACACTGAACATATATGATGCAACAAGTCAGTTTTTAAGAGAGCTTGAGATGGATGATGATGCTCTTACTAAGGCAATTATTGGCACCATCGGGGATGTGGATGCGTACCAGCTTCCTGATGCCAAAGGATATAGTAGGTAAGTGAACTGCTAAGGATCAGAGGCTTTCTTTGCAAGTCCTTTTGATATGTGGGGACTGCAATTATGTTAACATGAGGAGCACTTTTATCTTTTTTTAAGATTTTATCAATCAGGTAATAACTATACAAGAGAATTACTTTTCTCTTGCAGATGAATGGGAATTTTTTACTATGTTCTAGTCGTAATGGTTTTAAAAAGAAAATTACTCTTGACCTTTGACATTTCTGAAATGCTATTGCCTACACAAGTTGGCATGTTTGTTTTCAATTTCTTTTGGTGCTTTTGCTTTTTGTATGTCATATATGATTCGCATGTTAAAATTTCTGTTTCTCTCAGTTTATTACGATATTTACTGGGAGTGACAGAGGAAGAAAGGCAAAAGAGGCGTGAAGAGATACTGGCTACAAGGTAACTGAATGCCATACCTTTTTGGGTACATTAGTGGTTTTTAGAACAGAGTTTTATGGATCCTTTTAAGGATAATAAAACAAATATCCATTCAATTGTAGCCCTGTCATTTTCTTTCTAAATTTTTTCTCATGAGGTTTATTGTAATTTCATAAACTTTCTTTTTAGGCTGAAAGATTTCAAGGAATTTGGCGATGTAATTGAGATAGTTAAAAGTAAAGGGGTGGCTGTTGCTGTGGCTTCTCGTGAGGATGTTGAAGCTGCTAACAAAGAGTGCTCTGACTTCTTTCAAGTGAAAAAAGCTCTCTAATATGTAAGAAAACCCATATTGTTTCCTATTTATTAGAAATAGCATATCAACTGTTCGATTCTTTAAAACGAACTACATTTAGCAACCAAGTAAAATGAATACAGGAGAGATGGTTCGGCAATTTCTAGTATCTTCAAGTGCAGTGTTTATTTCGTTTGCCTCACTTTGTTGCATCCTTCGTATTGTACACTACATATATTACTCAATTCCTCCCAAAGTGAATATTCTCATTTTACTTGGTACAACACTTAAATGAATTATTATGACACCCTTGACCGATAATAGTCTCACAACCATTGTTTTGTTTTAAAGTGAGGCTAATGATTGATATTATGTCRGAAAGCATGTTAATCGTAAGAGAGTGGATATTTAGAACCAAGGTTAAATCAGGACATTTAGTATGAGACCGAGTATTTTTAAACTTATTCTGCGTCTTAATGCACTTTTTGAAGGATATTTGGAAGGAATTGTGGTATTTAGAACCATGGTGAAATCATGACGTACATGCATGAACAGCAGCCAAATAAGCTGCCCCCTATCTATTCCCCACCCAACATAGAAACTAAAAGCATAAACAACCCCTATCTATTCCCCACCCAACATAGAAACTAAAAGCATAAACAAGTGCGTTGTCTCTTATGCGGGAGCAAACGTCCTTTTTGCAGAGTGGAACACCTATAACTTCCGTTCCCCTTGGAGAACTGCTCTCGTGGTACAAAATACTGAGGATAGACGAGAATGAAAACTATCACAAAGTAGCGGCATAAAGAGCACACAGAGAGTTCAAATTGTTGTTTCTGGGTTAGGGACTCTATTTGGATGCTTGCAAGAGGTATAGTCCTAAACCGGTAGTGGCATAGGGGAGCAGATAAGGAGGAAGAGGCGTCAATGGCCATCTGATTATGGCTTGTTGATATCTGCGAACAGAACAAAGGAGAGACATTGCCCTCACTTTGAAGGCGTTGTTTTAGGCAACTCCGTTTAACCGTTTTTGGATTTGCCAAAATGCCAATTCCATCACTTTCATTTCCATTCTGACACAGCTGTAAGAATCCAATGCTATGCCAAATCTGTCACATCCGTCCCTTCCTTTCCCTTCCTTTCCCTTCTTTTCCCTTTAGTGTCTTCAGAAATATTCCATGCACTTGCATGTTGTGTGCGCAAGATTCTCTTGGGATTACAGAAGGGATACTCCAAGTCTCCAACACCGCTCTCTATTCGAAGGCAACTCTTTTGGATTCTTTCATTTCCCCCCAAAGGCCAAAAGGGATGAGTAAATGCAATCATATTCTTTCCAATGACCTGTACTATATGCAATCGTGGTGAGCATTAAACTTCTCTTGGCGTGTTATAAAGGTCCAATGAAGCTTAATGTTTCTATATTATTTGGAGCGTAGTGCATGTTTTATGATAGTACTTCTCCCTTAAATCTAGATCCGAACATACTGTTTATCTTTAAATTCATGCACCAAAGAGGAGCACTGTGGAAGGCCCGAAATAATGGTTGCTTTCTGCAGGTTTCAGTGGATCTGAACCTGCCTCCGGACGATGTCCGCTTTGTCTTCCTTTTTTTTTTTTTTTTCCCCTTTTTTTTTGGGAGAGGTAGTTTTGTCTTTTTATTTTCCCCTTTTTCCATTTCCATAAGATTAGTTTCTCTGGTCAAGAGAACCAATATGTCTTGTAAAGATGATGCACATGGGAATGAATTAAAAGCTCTTTAAAATCCACTTCACCAAAAAGTCAGAAGTGTTGGAGCCTTCCTACTTCCTTTATCTGAAAGTACATGGGTTGCTTCACCAAAACTTTAGCTATAGAACCTGTTGCTGGGTGTTGTTGGCGAAAGGGACGGTTGCTCTTTGCGACTTGCAAATGAGTCCACGCCTTTCAGCCCCCACTGGCCTCTGCACCCGAGAAAGGAAAAAGTTTGAAAGAAGCAGTCAATCTGCTGCGAAGGCTACATCTCATTTTACTCGAAAAAACTTGGAAAGTCCCTGAAAGTGGCTTTTCGAGGGGTTGATAAAAGGAAAGTTTTAAATGAGATTTTATATATAATTTTAAATTTGGCATCATATTAAAAAATGTTTAAATTAGATTTTTTTAATTAGGATTAAATTTACAGCACACCTCGAATCGAATTCGGATTAATTTTCTTAGTTTTAGAATATTAAAAATCAAGAGAAGAAAAAGTATATATAGATGGTGTCCGAGAGCCATATGAAAAGAGCGTTCAATATATACTRAAGGTCAATTGCTAAACTCACTTTTAATCCCGCTTTCATAGTGSTTAATCAACTATCTTAAGTCTTTGATTACATTTTTTTAAATATGTTAACGCTATTACATTGACCTAATAAGATTGTAACCCGTGCTCAACATGAAGAGAAACGTGGAGCTTGCACGCTATTTACTTTTCTTTTTATTTTTTTCAAAACAATATTAGGTACAATTTTGAATAAATTGAAAATTAATTTAACTTAACCGGTTCAGAGTATTTTATAAGTTCAATATTTTTAAAATTATATAAATTAATTTAATAATTAAGTTTAAAGGATTTCAGATATTTAATATTTCAAAAATTCTATTAATTAATTTAATAAATTAAGTTCAAAATATTTCATACATTCAATATATTTAAAATTCTATAAAAATTCAACATTTCCTAATATGACTACTATCAAATTGAATGCTTAATAGGAATTTGTGATAAACATAGGTCAATGAGTTCTTAAGAATTGAGCAATTATAAAGATATCACAATATAATTATAAAAAATTGTAAAACAGTATATAACAGAATGTAAAATTACTTAAATAAATAATACAAGAATATTATGTAATAAATAAATAATACATATCATGATCGAAATAAATGTGCATGACACCTTCTTCTATTTTAGTATTACAAAAGTATGAACCCTCAAAGCATTTTTAATTTTCAGTTGGACATTCTAATATTGATTAAATATCCAATAATGCTTAATTGCAAAAGGTCTCATCTTGGGCAGAATATCTCACACAATTTATTTTAAACAAGAAAAGAAAAGGGAAAAAGGGACCACATCGATTGACTTCTCACRCATAACAAGAAACAGGAGCGGCAAAGAAAACAAAATGGAAGAACAACTCGAATCGGAGGACCACATTGGTCTGATGTCGGCCCAACCTTAGTTTAGTATTCCCCCGTTRAGGCCTCGTTGTCAGCTAGCTTTCAGTCGTCTCCCATAGAAAGGGAGATTTATTGATAATTTGTCCTCGCCATTCTCTGGAGGAGCTATTTCCATATGAAAAATAATTAGATAGATTCGACCTTCCTTCAGGGCATATATATATATATATATATATTATTTTTTAAAACTTATAACACAATTAAATTATGTATATGGTGAAATAATGCTATACTTCCTTCTGTTGCAGCAGATACAAATAGTACTTACTATACACACTGAATACTGTAGTAATATATGCACCTAAATTTCATCCAACCCTATTAATTTTACCGTACCAAAACTGGAAAGCTTCTGAGTGAAGTATCTTCTTGGAGTTGGCGACCTTTGCCAATATAAGGAATTGTGTCATTGATTTTACTGTGGAAGGAAGTTTATCCTCCATTCACCTGAAATTGGCAGAGGAGAAGTAATAACCAAATGGGTGTTGGACCCAAGTGGCCATAGCAGGTAAGTATCCGTATTCTAGCAGGTCAAGGTTCACCTCATGCTTTCTCAATAAGGTGGTTGTTAGAATGGCACCTTGTTCTAATTATCCAAATTTCTCGGTGACACACGTAATAATAACTATCAACATATAAGCAATAAATAATTATTAATTAAAATAGTAAGAAATTTAATATCTCCTAATTAAATTCTYGACTTTGAATGTTATATATAAAACATATAAAATTAAAACGTCTTATCATTTTTATGAATCTCTTTCAATTTAAATTCGAAATAGTTAGAGTTAAAAGATTTTGAATATATAAAYGGGGCGATGCAAATTGACTCAGTGGTCAAATGAATACATAAGAGGTGAATTTTTTTCTCATTCCCTTAATAGCATGGCCTCTGAAAGAATCCATCCACCAGCAAACTAGTACCTCTTGATGAAGTTTTTGCTTTACCTATTCACTAAAAGCATTTATTTGCACTCAACCACGATTGAGAAGCAGAAAAAGATGATTAATTAATGGTCTGCAATTAAGAACAGGGTCCAGAACAATCAAAACGCCTTTGAGTGTAGGTACTAGAAGCAATATTTTCTTGAATAAAAACCGGGGGCATCTACCAAGACTATTCCTTTTGGCATCGAGGAGAGGTCGGTTTCGTCTAGGCTATAGCTAAATGTCCATAACATACTTTGTCAAAGTAATAAAAAGATTGATTTATTATAGACGTTTATATATTGTATTGTAAATTCATACTATATATAATATATTTATTTAAATAATTATAAACTTTTAATAGATATAAGTCATAAAAATCAATTCTATTAAATATTTTTCCGAGTAGATATGCTCGCCTGCCCGTCCATCACTATGATGTTCAATTCATATTGTTGGCCTGTCAACTCTACCATGCAAATGGTTACATTAAGTAGTTTAAATTATTCGCCTTTTTCTTCTGCACAACGATAGAAAATGAAACTTCCTCAAATGTCTCGTCAAGACATGTTCTCCCTGTCCTTGAAAAAAAAAAAAAAAAAGTGGCATGTTAATTAGAAACACTCTCACTAAATCACAGATGGTGAATTCAATTCACATAACCCTTCACCTGGTATATTAATAAAGAAAAAAGGTTTAAGTTTGATGACATTGAAGTATGAAATATTAAATTATAACATATAGTTGAATGCTATAAATTTATTTTGTAATTTTTTAGTTTGAACACTGAATTTTGTTAGAGCATTTGATTAATCAATTTTGCATCAAAAAGAAAAAAACATCAAATATGAAACTTTCTCATATATTTTTGACAAAAGAAAAAAATCTTCTCATTTTTTGTGTCCCCAAAATTTTTTTTCCCCTACTTTTGTGGATAGGAATGCCTTCAGGCTAATTGATATTTATAATCATCTATATTATATTAAAATATGAAAATTCAATGATTTTTTTAAACAATTTTATATTTTTATTATATTAAAAATTTATCAATAATAAATTTATTTCATTTAAGATATAAAAGGTCATCACAAAAGGTGTTTACGTAAAATATGTTTTATATTTCAATAAAATTAATATTGATAATYTTCTTAAACGAATACAATATTTTATCTATATTACAAACGTGCAACCAATCAATCCAATGAGACTATCTTGCATATTGTACGTGATTGTCCATGAGGTAAGAGTACTTGGTGTGCTGTGCTGCTTAGAGCGAAATAAATTTCTTTGCCAAACARCGATACCAAATATAATTAGTGGTTCATTATTTCTTCTAAATAGACTTTTAAAGTGCTATTGACTTTGGTGGAATAAAATTGACATTAGCATTAGCACATGCACAAGATTTATGTTTCCACCATGTACATATTAAATTTCATTATAAACTAAAAAAAAATTATAGTACAATAAAATAAATAAAAGGAAAGAAAAATAATTAATTCTAATCAATAATATTTTTATATTTTACAAGGAGAATAAATATACAAATATCTCGTAGAAATGCAAAAATTGTCATATTAGAAAGTTTATAAAGATAACCTAGAAATCACCAAAAAGATAATTTTATATTTTGATCATAAAAAATAAACGCCAATACATTAAAATTCATAGCAATATGATTACATTATATCAGTTCTTCAACGACGGAATATATTTTTTAATTTTCCTTCAATCTCTAATCATATACTTAAAATATCGATTGACACAAATTATATATTAATGTAAGAATGTGGGATACAAAATAACGTGTTTACTAGTAAAAAAATATACATATATATATACACAATCACTTTTTATGTTACTAACTTAAAAAAACTAAGYACAAGCAATGGAGAATATGACCCAAATCATCGGCTATGGATCCCAAGGTAGATGAGAAGATAGCCCGAAAAAAGTTAAGCATATATATACACGATATGTTTTGATTAATGGTGTGAATGAGTCAGTGTATTAGAAAGCYTCCAACTCATATAAATCCCCAAATTTCCTTCAATATATCAAAAAGAAAAAAGAATCAAATGTAAAACTTTCTCATATCTACCTCCATTTTGATTAGCAAGTAATAAATCTCTAAAATTTATATAATATTATATGAGAAGGACTAATATAACTCTATTTAATTTCATTAACAATTTAACTATCTGTSCTTTCAATAACTAATTTTCTCTCTCTCCTCCTTTCATTGAATTAGTCTTTTCTTTTCATTAAATATGTGGAATCTTAACCGTTTACTTTTAATTTTTCAATAACWTTAGTAAAGGGTAAAATGAGAAAAAAGTTATTAGATATTCTTTTGATCTCATAATGCGACAACTATTTTAAAATAAAAAAACTTGTCAAATGTGACATGTAAATTAAAATAAAGGTAATATTTTATTCGTAAAAAATAAAAAGAGCACCTTTCTTTTTGGTGCCAAAAAAAAATGAAAAATGCTGAAAGAAAGAACTTGTAAATGCATTTAATTTTCCATGTCAGCTTTGATAAATTATCCAAACGGATTCCCTAAAAGCAGATTTGAAATTTCTGGAATTGCATTAAACACAGAGGAAAGCTCCACTGTGAGACTTCATCCATCCATCCAGACCCCATTTCCTGCTTCATTCTCCACTATTTTCATAACTAAACTGTCTTTTACTTTTTAATGTAACAGCCCTGCAGCTGCAACTACAACYACCGCGTGACGCAGTCTTAATTTTGATTCCCGGTCACTCTACCGGCTACACCCGGTCATATCCCCTCTTTTACGTGTCCTTCTTTCATTAGCCACTTCRTCATTATCTATCTCTCTCTCTCTCTCTCTCTCTCTCCCTCCCCCCTCAAAACGGCATAGATATCTTCCTAACGGCATCGCCATGTGCCTGTCACCGTTAACGGAGTCAGGACCACATGTTTCTGTTCTTCCATAACCGCCTCCTCCATTCTCCACCGTCCGATCACATCACATCCACGTTTTATTCCCTTATTCCCTTTTTGCCCCTACCCCTCCCTCCCCTTCACTCTCTCTCTCTCGCTCTCTCTCCCCTTCTCTGCATTTCAAGTAGCTTTCGCTCGAAGCTGAGAGTATTTGTATTTCAATTCCATAGCAACATTCATACGCATATACATGATATTTATTTATTTATTTATTATTTATTATAAGCCTAACCGCTGATATTATTATTTATATACAGATATATTTATAATAACATGCACTTTGTAGAGAGAAAACTGAGGAGAGTGAGGGAATGGACGAGTGTTTGAGGAGAAACAAGAGATCAGTTGCAGAGATGCGAGCTGTGATGGAGGTTGACAATGGACCTATGGATGAAATCTCGAGTAAGAGACGAAGAAGTAGTAGTTCGCAGCTGGCGCATGTGCCGGTGAGTTTGATGAGTTCTTCTTCTCCGGCGAATTCAACGATGTCATCGGTATGTATAGTTCATGAGAAGCCAAGCGACGTCGTAGTGAACGGTTTGAGATCCGCAGATCTGAAGGTGTGGAGTTGAAATTCAAACTACTAAAGGAATTACTGCTTTTGTTTTTAACTCCTTGTTAACTATTCTAGATATTTTCGGGGGTTTTCCTTCCTGGAAGATTTATTTCTTGGAGGAATTGGATTGCTCATACATTTATTGTGAATTTACAGCTAGAAGATTCTGAAACTGAAAGTTCCACATTCAATATCGGCGAATTCAGGTGTGTATTCAAATTTTGAACATCCACAAACACGTCTTCTATATACTATTGTTTACGTTCCAAAACTTTTCTTTTAAACTTTACTCAAATTTCAAAACCGAAAATAGTGATACTCAACAGTCTCTCCCTGTTGTGTGTGTTTTCGGTATGCACCTCTAATCTCAACTCCGCCGTTTCGTTTCCCTAGCAAAATTTGTTTCACACAAATAAGCAATTCTTTTACTGTGTCCATTACTCTTCATTGCGAAAACATGTTGGTCTCCATATTCTTTTCAACGCGAAAATTCTAAGATTTGTTTCTGCTCTGAATAGGGAGACGAGTGCATCAAGCGAGCTTTACCGTGGAGTTTCAGCAGAAGTAATGGAATTCTCATCGACAACGAAGAAGAAACACACTCCAAAAAATTCTCATCGGAAATTTTCTGCTGCGGAGATGCCATCAGCGGCGGAGATCGAAGGATTCTTCTCCGTGGCTGAAAAGTACGAGCAAAAACGATTCATCGAAAAGTAAGTGGTAGTTGTAGACTGATACATGCCTACCAGTATCGGTTAATTTTCCTGTGTGGCGCATGATAAGAATCATCGGTTGAAACGTTCATTCTAGACTTTGCACTGTACCACGCCTCTCCTCCTAAAAGAGGAAAGCGGATATCCTACTCCCTTGCGGTAATGATACATTTCTGGTGCTTTGCTTTTGGTTCAGGTACAATTATGATATAGTGAAGGACATGCCTTTGGAGGGTCGATACCAATGGGTTCGTTTAAAGCCTTGATCAAGAAAACAACGAATATGGGAGAGAAGACAATTTACTCAACAATTATGTTAACACTACACGAAGAGGCATAGCCTGTTGGAGTCCCTTTTCAATGGCTTTCTTTGTTTTAGTATGCAATTCAATTCTGGCTTTTCTTAGCTTAGTTAACTATAGTCTATATCTGTTGTGTAGTGTGTGTATAGTGGGTAAGGTTCAATATTTATGCCAAGAAGGAGAAGATGAAGAAGCGAGAGCTAATTAGAGCATCATCCATTTTCGGTAATGTACGTCTCGTGACTACTGTGCCACTATTTCTTTCAGAATCTTCTTCTGTAGCTTCCTTCAGTGTAGGAACGATCTGTTCCAGAAAAAACAAAAAAGTAAAAAGGTACTATTGATTTTGAGCTGTCCCATATGATTATGATCCGATCATCAGTCAGTAGTCAGTGTTGGATTTGAGTGCGCTGCGTTTGCAATCTACAACTGCATGCATGCCTACTGGTAGTAGCTGTAGGGTGGGCGAGTTTTAATTTGTTAGAGCACTAACTGATATGAATATATGCTATGGGAGGTTTTCATATTAGTATTTATWTTATTTTCTATTTATTAACTTTCAATATGAGATTTGAAAAGTTTGTTTTGTTTGTATTGATTTGGCTGGTTTGAGAAGGCTGCTATATACAATATTCATTTTTCTTGAATTATCCTCAGATGGCATTTGGAAGAATTGTAGTTGTATGTGCTCATAGTGCATCGGTTTTTGTTTGAACTTGGATCTTTGCTTTGCACTGTGCACTGCCACTGGCCATGCATATTGGGGCATTATAATATTTATGGAAAAATACGTAAGCAGGCTATATAGCTTTACATTTATTTAAAAGGGATTTTTTCTCCAATGCTTTTGGAAAGAAGTAAATGATCTGTAACTGGCGAAATAGTTCGTCCCGTGCTCTTATTCTCTCAGTCTAAGCTGTACATATAGTACCTTGATATGTTTCTGTCTCAGACTCTCAAGGGTGACAAATGCAAATAATCAAATAATCGTCCCGTTCATGCTGTTAATATGGGTTCGATCTGCAATATATATATATTTTTTTTTTGTCTTTTAAAAGATCAGATCATATTTTCAAGGTGGCTGTGGTATCTGGAGTTATTAAATAGAATGGGATTGCTGTTTCTATCATTCTATGTCTCATGAAATTTGCTTTTCCCCAATGGATGTCATGATGCAAATTATTGTTCTTGAAATTAAGAAACCAAAACGAAGATCTGCAAATAAACACAAAATCCATGTAGCCAGTGCTTTCAAAACAAAGTATATAATAGTTTAAACGAGAAAATAAGCAATTGGGCAAGGCAAAAGCAGATGCATGAACATGATCATACCAAACATTGGGTGCTTATGAAATGAGAGAGAAGTGTAGCATGTGATTTGAGTAAACGATTAATTAATATATACATACATAACCTGTAAGCCYAGATTTGGGAGCTGAAGGACACAAAGGTGTTGGGGTGGCCGGAGGTGTGTTTGGGGAAGGGAGCACGGTGCACGTGCCGTGTTGGAGTGGTGGTAGTCATCTGACTTCCATGTGCTTTGGATCTGATGCCAAAGTTTTAAAGAAACGAGAGAGGAAGGAGGAATGTTGCCCATTATTAATTGAGTTTTTTTTGAAAGAGAAGAGAAGGAGAAGGTTGGTCTCGACCAGTTCAAGTACATCACTTTCGCGAAGCCAGATTACGATTAAAAGAATTTTTACAGTAAGCAAATTGATTTGGTTCCTTCTAGATTTTTGATCTCTGTGCTACTTTTGGTTTTTACTAATATTACTTGGTACTAGTACTACTATTCATGGCTCATGACTTCAGTGCCCTTAGATATCTTTTTCCCTTCAGCATTTCCAAGAGATTAAGTGATAAAAGTGGTCCCAAACTTCCATTACCTCCTAGTTAGTACTTATTTCTTATGACATTCTATTTGTACACTAATAGAAAAAAATGTGAAAAGTAGTCATCTAATTAAGTACACTCTTGTTGAAGAACTCCAGCTTATTCTTTATAGAGTCTGAAGATGAATGGAGAAATGCAATTTTAAGTTTCATATATACAATTAAATAATTATTGAAATAATAACCCCGTAATTTAAAGTATTAAGAAAATCCCTACATAGACATGATTGGAGGGAGAAAAAGAAGARAAAAGTCACATCACTTTGCATGACTTGTGATAGGAACATTACATAATTTTACAAACATTAAACGCAGTGGGTGCTTTATCCGATTATCCAAAATGGCAAACTTCCAATCCATTGATTGGTTATTCTCATGACATATTCCGTGTTTTTTTTTTTAAAATTCAAAACTCGAATACTCTAACTTATTAGTGATTTATATGATATTATTCACGGCATATTTATTTCACTCGTAAAAAATTTAAAGCACACTCAATTTAGTAAAGGAAAAAAAWTTATTTTTCCCTTATTCAACAAATGGAAAAGAAAAATTAATAATGATTAATGAATATTGTTTCACATGAACAAAAGTTACTAAAACTTACTTGATATTTATGGGTTGAAAATAAAGTTTTACCAGTAGGCAGTATATCCAGCCCTTGATGGGCTTAGCCCCAACAAGACAAAGAACAAGTCTAAAGTTAGCCCAAAGGCGAAAAGAAACAGATTGATGTGTCCCAATACTTTGTTAAGCTATTTCTATTAGGCCGATATATTTTGGGCCAGACTCAAGTTTTATCAGTACACCACTCCATTCTGTATTCCTTTTGATTCAAAGGAACTACTTGAAGTTGACAGCTCTGTTTGTGTCCTTATTGTGTCTTTTGACCATCACTCCACAGCCACTACATTATATTAATTTAATAACTTTTAATTCGTTTGATTGGGTTGATATCAACTTTTAGCCCATAAAGAAAGTTTTCGACCAAGAAACATTAGCTCGTAGTGCGATGTCAATCACTCATTAGAGGACAAATACATGGTCTTCTTTTATACATTATATTAAGATATCTATGTAGAAGTGTGTGCAGAAAATAGAATCAAACCAATGAATAAGGCCCGGAAAATGATATTAATATAAATTTAATATTTAAATACTTATTAAATTAGGATTATCTGATTATATAATTCATAATATCTTATTATATAGAGTGTTTTTAAAATTCTTTTATAAATTATGAGCTAAGTAATAAAATCAAAAGTTGTATCATATAATTGAATACCTTTGAGATGTATGAGTTTAATAACTCTATTAGATAAAATTAATAGTTTTGCTAATTTGTAAATATTATACTCTCTCATTCTTTTATAAATGTCCAAAATATCTAATCTAATTTATTTCTTCTTAAGTAAGTGTCCTTTACATCTCAATATAAAAATTCACAATTGTACGCTTTATCTTTTTTTCCAAATCTAGCAATAGTAGTAATTATTATTCTTCATTTTCCTACAAATTGAAATTACTCTTTATCTTGTTTTTTTTCTTATTTAGAAAGGCTTTTACATATTAGATGGAAATGTGGAAATAATACAATGAGTGTGCTCTCTTCTAAATTTATGGTCTTTTTATAATTGGGACACTCATGAATTAATAAAAATAATAAAAACTAATAATAATTGTAAAAATGAATAACCCTTAGGAAATGTCAAAATCTAATAAATGACAATATGAATAGAATGTCCTAACAAAATTCTTCATCATCATCTAGATTTAGAAATTTAAAATTCAACAATTTATTAAATTTCATGTTTAGACTTTACTTTTCAAACTTAAATCTGATTAAACCGAACCACTCTAAGATGAAGGGTAAACAAAATAAAGCACCCAAAAGTTGAATATATAGATGATGACAAACACCGGCACTTCAATACTAATTGACAAGCATTGCTGGTGTGGCTGATCATGAAACTAAAATTAAAAAAGAAAAGAGGGTAGGACAGTCGGGGGAGCAAATCCTGAAATACGGAAGGACCCGTTTGGCAGTTGACGCCATCATCACATTCACATCACTCCCAAGTCATCGCAGAAACGTCCAAGCCAACTAAAAACCCAAATACGGCATCGTAACTGACTGCAGATGGGGCTCAGGATATCGGATATCCGAAACTGTGCTCCCGTTATCTGAGGTGGCAGATGCCCGCTCCCAACTCGGCGATCCACCACCAAGACCAAGTCCCACCCAAACCCGCTCCCCTTTGTACACACATAAATTCAATTCAATCTTTCCTCTCGACCTCACACAGCCAACACAGGCTCCACAACTCAAGCCCTTGCTCTTCCTCCTGCAACGTTGATATTTATTTTTCTATTTGGAGAGTTCAATCAGGATAAGCTTATGAAATGTCCGGCGGAGGAGCAGGACGAGGAGGCAGGTTTTACTGGGTGAGGAATGAGGAGGTCAATGAGGGAAAGGTTAAAGGAATTGTGCTGCTGTTCGCGTGGGTCTGGATTCAAGAAAGCGATTTGAAGGATTATACTGATCTTTATTCGTCTCTCGGTTGGGATTCTCTTGTTTGCCTCGCCGATTTCCTCAATCCGTGAGCTCAACTAACTTCAATTTCAGCTGCATACTTCTAGATGCACCGTTTTATTGTTGTTTGCATATGGATGTGCGTAAGCGAGGTTTAGTTATCGAGTTATGAGCTAGTCTTATGGAGTGGATGAATTTCATTTCGAGATACTAATCCTACTGCTAGATGGAGAAGCTGCTTTTCACAAACTCACAGTGTTTGAGTAGTAAAATTTTCCTAATTCCACGACTTACGAAGTATATTGTTGCTTGACTTGGATTAGTTGGTGTTCAGGAAGGTGCTTGGTGCCTGTGAAGACGAGTAGATGATGTGATGCATGTTTATGTTAGCAAGAGCAAGAACTAATTGAAATGTGAATGATTTTACTAATGTTAATACTGAAGTTTTTATTTCAGGGACATATTTTTATGAACTAGAACATGAAAAATATGAAAGTTCAAATGTGAAACCAGCAAATGTTGCCATTTGCATTTCTTCTCATCTGGGCTCATCACTGCCTAAGTTTGACCTGTGTATGACTTTGAATTTAAGTGGAAATTTTGTGAACTTAAGCCTTAGTTATATGGTTCTTTGTCGGAACCATTTCTGCAAAGGTATTGGTATGAGGTGGACTTGGTTGGTTTCCAAGAGCGAATTATGTGGATGGAGCAGTTTGAACAATTTCTGGTCCTCTYCACTTAACTGCATCTTGTTTAACGAAGTAGTTGTTGCCATGAACAATTAACTCAATCAATTCAAGGAGTAATGAAAGTTCCAACCACCCAGTTATGCCTTTATGTTTCTAGAGCTGACAAACTTATTTGTCTTTATACCATTTACTAACTGATGAAAGTGTGGCTTTGCAAATCTGAATTAGATTTTGATACTGTAGTACACTATGCAAGTACTACTACCCCATGGGGTTTCTTATTGCACTTCATTCCTGGCTATGGTCTTAGAAGTATGTTTACAGACAATGGATTGTCACACTAATTGTATGTATATATGGTACAAAATAGTGCTATTAAGTGGCTAAGAGAAGGAAAAAAGACTAAAATTTCCTTGGCTTTACATAAACTGATTATCTTCAAAACATGTTGGTTTTTTGTTTTCTTTTTGGTTGTTCTGTAATGCTACTGATGTGTGGTTATCACTGGTTACTTTTATACTGTGGTCAATTCAAGAAACCTTAGCAGTAAGTATCGATATTGAGTTTGAGTAGAATGTTAAAAGAGTGGCTAGGTATGGAAACTAGTATTTTTGTCCTGTACTTAGCTACATTTTGAGCATGTTGAAATTATTTCTGCAGATTCATCTCTGATAGGGCTGCATCATTGGCCTTTTCTGTTCTTGCTGAGCTTGTTCAGGTCAGTTTTTTATTTCTTCTATCAACTTATTTATGTCTATACATGTTACCACAGTATATATCAGTGATAGTTCTTTTTGTTATTTTCCTATTGTTCAGTAGTAATGAATTGTGAGAGAATTTGATCAGGCTATTCATGTTTCTTTTTGTTGCACTCTTGACCAATTTGAGGGAGTAGTTAGGGTGTAATGATTGAAACTGATTTTTAACTAATCTACTGCAAAAGATCACTTTAGCATTCTATTCATTTAGCTGTAGTTTTGTTTCTTTGGTTGCAGGACCTAAGGTTAAGACCATGTCCTCTAGTCCTTGTATCTCTTTCTGGAGGTTCACAAGCTTGCATGTACAAGTGCTTTCAGGTAGAAATACTGATCTTTCAGAATATCTTATTATTTCCCTCCTGGCATGACTTCCCAATTTTCTGTATGTCTTTTTCCTTTGCCGTTCTTGTTCTTATTCCTAAGTACATAGAAGAAATTAACTGATGAGGATGTTTGCTACTTTTTCATTTAATTGACTTAAAGAATTCACCTCATATACTGGTTCCAAATAATTTTGATTTCCTGATCCTTTCCCACTTTGTTTTCAGATTATTGATGAAGAATGTGAACTTCAACTCAGTCTGGTATAAATTGATCACTGAATCTTCTTTTCGTGCAAATATAATTTATTGTAGTATCTGTAGAATTTCAATAAACTGTAGATATGATATTGGTTATAAATACTTGAGGCTTATTGAATAATTTCTATTCACGTGAAGGAGGACAATGAGTTGGTTAGAAACTGCATCTCTGGTCAAATCTATGACTCTGGTCCTGTTGATTTTACTAGTGACTTGGGTGCCAGATTTGCTCTGCATCAGACTATTCTGAAATTGCCTGGTTCAGCTAAGCTTGCATCGCTAGTTGCAAAAGGTATCACTTCTAGTCTGGATGCTCTGTTCCTCACAAGATTCGGATCCCAAAGCACAGATTATTGGCATACCCTTCATTACTCAGCTGTAAGTTTCTGAATTTAATGTGAACCCAGAATTGGAACTCCATTAATTGTTTGTTGACTTGACCCTATCAACTGTCGGTGTTTCGTGTTGCAGAGTTTGGGGGCGCCTTTTCTCATTTTATGCTCAGAGTGTGATGATTTTGCTCCATATCCTTCTATACGTAATTTTTCTCAGAAGTTACAAGAAGTTGGAGCGAATGTAAAAGTTGTAAAGTGGAAGAACTCTCCTCATCTAGGTTAGTGTCAACTGCTTACCATCATTTAATTTCAGCATCAGAGAGCAAATTTCCCTTATTCTCTATATTCTGCCTTGGCTAAACATGTGACGAGAAGCTACATATGTGAATTGGTGTACTTTGTTGTTCATTATTATGTTTATTAGCTTTCTATCTAATGAACCAGAAAGGTTCTATCAGACTTGCGCTTAATTGTGAATTGGGAACGTACAGGGTTTCAATCATCCCCTCTTTTGGCATTACTGAAGTATCTTCATGATGTTACTTGTCCAGAAACAAAGAAAAGAATTGATTTTGCCATTGATCATCTAACCTATGACAAGTTATAATATGATCCAGCTTATTTGGTTATCATGTTTTACACATTATTTAGAATTACACACAGCATCATTGAAGGACAGAACATTTTAGTTTTATCACAAAGTTGTTGATTTTCTTTACTCCAATATAATAGAATAAAGAGGTTTAATAATTAAATTTGCAGATTATTCTTGTTTTCTTTTTTGGCAGACTTTTGTTGGATATCATAATGCATTTAATTATCAAATCTTGAAAAGAGAGAAAATATTACTCTAGCAAACTTCTTTGAGAAGTTAATTTTTTTTATTCATGCCTGCGATAACTTCACCATGTGTAAAATGTAAATATGAGAATACTTGTGTAACTTAGTAACTCCTTTGCATTGAGTTTCACAAAATTAATTCTCCAGTTATTTGTGTTGGTGTAATCTCTGTAACTGTAAAATATAAATGCATTGAAATACTAAAATTTGCAAATCAATTTTGTGATAATATGATCTTTTAGAATTATGTATTTTCCTATGATTCAATAATTCCAATTATCTAAATTTTCTGGTTTTTGGGAAGGGGAGTAAGGTGGTCTTCGCTTGTCAACTAGTGATTTCACTTCTAGATCAACCAATTCAAGCTGCTTGCTGCAGCATTCTTGGGTAACAAATGATCTTGCTTGGGAAGGCATGAATTGTGTATGTTGACGGTTGCTTATCCCTAAAGTGTCTCTGTTACTAACATGTAGTACTTGCCAACCTTGGTATCAGCAGACTGGCAAAACATTTGGAATTTGAATTTTCTGCTTCTGTAGTCGAAGCTTCTCTTCACTATAATGATCGCAAAGTCCCTGGTGCTCATAATACATGTCAGCTGTACTCATGTTTTGCCATTTTGTTGCAGGTCATTACAAGAATTATCCAATTCAGTACAGAGCTGCTATATCCGACCTGCTTGAGGGATCACTTTCAACTTTTATCCATAAGATTCAGAGACTTCGAGAGAGAACCGGCATGGAGGGTATGCATGATGAAATATCAGATATAATTTGTGACCTCCAGAATGCAGCAGTTAATTCGAATCAAAGCCTAAGAAGAGTTGCACTTGGACCGAGTGACCACTTTTTCCTGCCGAGCTCAAAGGAATATCAAAGTTATGGAGATTCTTGGTCTTCACAAGAGGAGAGGAAGGAAAAGTCACCATCTTGTTCTAACCCAAGAATAAGTGCGCACAGTGTTCTTGGCAAAGTTCTGTTTGATGCATGTGTGCCAAAGAACATTGAAGAAGGTTGGGATATTAAATTTTCTGGTTCCTTGAATGGCCAGCCATATGCCTCCGCTCAAAGACGTTTGCCCTTAAATGCCATAAAATTGATTCGCCGCTCCAGATTATGATTGCGTTTGAGATGAACATGGAGAGCCTACTTAAAAGTTTCTCACTGTGTTTTGCTATCTAGCTTCTCACTTGCAGTTAAAGATGATTTGCAAGAAGTCTGAAGAATAACTAGGACTGACCAGTTGAAGAAAAGGCATGCCATGAGGTATCTACCGTGCTTGAGCTTTTAGCAATGGATGAAGTGTATAGCTACTTACGCAGTGAAGTATGCTCTTGAAACACGTTATTTCCTTGATCAGTGTGATCAATGAGAAAATGAAGATTGTTTCAGAAGCAAGATGAAGGTGGTATATAGTCCTGTTAAGTTTGGGAAGATCCACTGCAGTGTAATTCTATAGAACGTAACCTCGCCCGCTTTCTTTTCCTTAGTCCTGTAACAGGAAAACTTGCCTGCTGTAGATAGTGCTAATATATATATGTGGGGAACGTCTGTCTCTGTCCCAACCTCTGATCTTCACTGTTGACCCCCCAAATTTTCGTGCGTATCTGACATGTTCTATTAATACAAAGGTTTTATTTTGATTTGATGTGTCAAATGAGGTAATACCGCGATCCTTTTAACTTATATAATTTTCATGCACCGATTTGCAAGGATGTCCTCTTGGACAGAATAAAGTGACAATCTTTTATTTTCCTGAAGTTGCAAAATGTCGATATCATGCTTAATACTCTATTTTCTTTTCTTTTCTTTTCTTTTCTAAAGCGGAATTACCAAAAATTATCATTAAACAGAAACAGGCAGTGGCCGCGACCTTTCCACGCTTGATCGAGCCGTACACGCCATTCCCTCTACAGTCTAGTCTTCCATTACACCTCTGTTTGTTAGACGTGGTACATAAATAAGGAGAACTGGAGACGTTTTCCCGGCAAAGATTCCTGATCCTATCCCATTTTTCTCTTCTGCAACGTCCATAAAATCAAGAACTCACGAAGAAAACCAGAAATAGTGGGCAGAGTTTTGCGTATAACCAAAGTTGAGCACCAACAAATATTACCATGTGAATATTTTTTATGGCCTTTCTTTTTCTTTCTTTTATCGTTTACATGTACGTGTTTCTCGTCAATGAGATTGTTCTTGAAATGGGCAGATGAACAGGAAGAAGAGATTTGAGACCATAAAAAATTTGCTGAAAATAAAGAAAACGTCTTGTGGTATCCAATTCAAGCCTCAGCAGCACACGAGAGTATGATCTCTTCCCCCTTTCTTCTCTTTTCCCTTCTTTCCTAAACCATCACATCCTTTAGGTAAATATTGGACGGATTTTGTTCCTGCAATTTTGTTTCAGGGCATTGGTGCAGAAGGTGACGAAAAGCAGATGATTTCTCCTCATGTAAGATGTCTCCAAGTAGAATACATCTCTGATGGTCTCTCTTTCTCTTCACCCCTGCGTGTGCGTGACTGTATTTTGTTTGTTAGCATCTTCATGCTAGCCCTTGGTTCGTGGTGACTCTTGTCTGGGAGCTTTTATTTGATGCTTAAATCGCTCCTTTTGTCATCTTTTCAAGTGCGGTAACTTGAAGAGTTTCGAAGTTTTTAAGACAAGGGTGGGAGGGAAAACAGAATTRGTCAGCCTGGAGAATCATAGTATGTGTTCACTGGATGCATATTTCTAGGTCTGCCCCATTGATAGTGTCCTAAAATTTTCATCTTCCCCATTTTTGGAATATAATCCCGTTGATGTCAATAATCATCGGATTATCAGAATTGCTATTTTGCTTTATTTCCGATCCAATTTGTGGTTGATATTAACTGGGAAACAAGAGCAATGAAGTGAAGTTGAATCGGCGTACTTTGTTTTCGCTAGGGTAACTCTTGTCCAACTATTTGCTTACTTGCCCAGTGCTCTTTTCTGAGTCCTCATCCATTCTTGAAAACTTATCCAGAACTATTCTGCGGTGAACTTTTTCCTTTTTTCATAGTGCATGCTGCATGAGGTTTCTCGCCCCTTCTTCGCGCGATCCTGTAGTTACTAATCCTGGTTTGTTTTTTCATGGTCATTTAAGCAGGCAGTTCCGAAGCAGTTCAGCAAATCAAGAAGGTTGGTGTTGGAAGGATTTTATAACTCTTTCCATAGTTTTCCTTGTTTTTCCATCATTTGGACTTCGGTAATTAGTTATACCCGAGAAGAGCCTTTTCTTATGTTGCTCAAATTGTAAAAGGAGAATGGCAATGATGCAGGACCTTTATGGTCAAGTTGAGGCTAGATCATCTGTAGTGGAGCTAGCTCAGGCAGTCCAAGCAGATCTTGATCCAGGTTCCCTAGTTTTGTAAAGCCAATGATCCGATCTACCGTTACAAAAGGCGTCTGGTTGGTAGGTGTCAAAGCAATCCCAAGATCAAGAACTCAAAAAGCTTTGGCAAGCTTCACTAATCTTTCTATTCTTTCCCTTTCAGTCTCTTCCGAAGGTATTCAGTGAGTTCCATTTGCCAGAGCATGACGCAACAGTCATATTATTGGATGAAAACCAGAGAGAACACAAAACTGGGGGCTTAGTGGTGGATGGCGGGGTTTCTCAATTGCCCGAAACCTAGTAGAGGGAGATGTTTCGGTCTTTCATATGGTAAAGTTCTGCAAAATGAAGGTATAATTTAGTACATAAAGTATGTGATCTCACTGTCTTTGGACATTTTAACAGAATTTGTTTCTCATTTGGATACATCTTGTACTCTATGGGTTTGTAATTCCCCATTTTCCCCTGCGAATTGAACATTCTGAGCAGTCAGTGATATGCAATACAGTGACATTCTTAACAAATGTTTTAAAAGGATGTACTACTGTAAATGCAGTTATATAGGAAAACCAACACTTTAGGGCCAACGGTAGTCGACTAAAAGGCCCGAGCTACATCTAGTACTTGGCTCTTTTTGGGTTAATTGGGAAGATTATTTGACTTTCTTTTGCTTCCTGCTAATGTTTTTTCTTCAACATGGCGCTTCGACGTCTTTGTTTGTATTATGGGATTTCAAGTCTCCCGTTTGGAACATATATAAGATATAAGAAAGATTCAAATTGGACTTCCCTTAATATTTTGCCCTGCCACTTCTTCCCTGGCTGTTTAGGTATACATAATAAGCTCTGATCATTTAGCTGAAGAGGATGCAGCTCTCTGTCTTCTGCATTTAGATGCTCACAGAAAAGAAATAAATTCTGGTCAGCTGGTTTCTTGCTTTCTATCTCCTTAAATCTGAAGCAATTCTCTGCAGTGTCTTCTCCATGATATTGTACATCTCTATGTCTCCATGACAGGGCAGAGAAGGGACAATATCAGGATTCTCAAACCAGCTGGAGAAAATCTAGAAAGATCTCATCTGCAAGAAGTTTCCCATGGTAACTATGAGAAGTGCTTGTGAAATAGTGACATTAGGCTGTTAACGAATCAGCAGGAGACCATCTGTGAGGACCTTCAACTAGTATTAGAAGGTAAAACTCCAAGGCAGAACAGGGTTGCTTTGCTCTCTGCTTCAGGGATAATATGCACGAGCATAAAGAGAAAGGCTGTTTATTAGGACCTAAGTAAATCAAAATGGAAACAAGCATGCATACATAAGTAATGAATGCCAATTTCCCAGTGTCTGCTTGAAATTGTGAGTTTGTGACTTTCTCCCAGAACTAGTCACCACTGTTTGATTCCCACTTCCTCATAGCAACTATAGCCCTTCCAAATGATTGTGCAATATGGAACAAAAGCTTGATACGTTAGGAGCAGCTGCGCTATTCACGTACATGCTCAAATGGACCAACTTATATGCCTTGTTCTCGGGTCGAGCGAGGCTACAGGGAGGCTTTACTCTGAACTTGAGGTTCTCAAAGCGGCAATGCATAGAAGCTCTAAACACAGCTAGTTAAGACTCAAAGATGGCGGTAACAGTCCTTCTGGACTTGGCCAAGTGGTAAAAAGTGCTAAAAAGTACTGAGGCAAGCAGCTGAGTCAGCCCCWAGTTTGTGGTGGACTAAYTGAATTCAAAAACACTTATTTATTGAAGAAGTTGTTTATTTTTGCACTTCAAGAAAAAAATTTACTTTTTATTTTTTTAATATTATAAAATTTCTTTCAAAATAATATTTGAAACGAAAAAAATCCTTGACTATGCTCATAAATCAAAAATTTCTTTACTGAATAATTATGATTTTTCTTTCCTTCATAAAAAAACATTTTTATGACACGATAAAATTAATTCAAATACAGCTATTACTACTCTATAGGAATATGCATCAACATAACATCCTGATTGTCAAGTAGCTTKGCAAACATCTTATACAAATTAACATTGACTTTGATTAATAACTATTTAATTCACTGATAAGGAATTTAATATTTTTTAAAATATTAAATTTAAGTCTTATAAATAGAGTAAATAATATTAGAGAGTTTTACACCCTTTATAATTCTTCCCAGCTCGATTTCAGAACATCGAGAGCCAAAAGTTCAGTATAATTCACCTCATGGATTATGTTTGGGGCATCCAAACGACATTGCTCCCCATTCAAATGTTATTTGTTCCCTCTAAGTCTTCACAATGAGTCTACCGTGAACTTTTCTTTTTTAATAATCTTAAATATAATTTATGAAACTAAATATCAAATACTCTGGCGTTATTATATGAAATTGATAATCGATAAGTAGTATATTARGAGATAATTAATTTAATAATGACTTTTTTCATCGTTTACATTAGAAAAAGAAAAGACTTCAATTAAAAGAAAAAATCTATCTTGATTAATATTAATTCAAGTTTGTATGGCTCGATACTATTAAAAGATAAAAATAAAAATAAAAAGATAATAAATATTTTCAGTTATCATATATATTAAAGTAAAATTTTCAATATTTTTACTTATTTTAATATTGTTGAGGCACAAAAAGATAACTCAACTTGAGTCACTAAGCATTATCCCCAATAAAAAGGAGTCGGTTGTCCCAAAGGGCATAACCTGGTGATGCAAAGGGTTTAGAGTATTAGGGTGATAAATTTGCCTCGACAATGTATATATAATTCTTAATTCTTGGCCTATTAGGGCACCTTCTGCGACTTACCCCTCCCCGACCTTGGGGTGAAGGAGGTGGAACCCCAAAGGTTTGGGCTAAATTTTTCTTCTTTTTGGTAAAAGGGATAGCATATGGAACTGCTGTTATCGAGAAACGTTATTTTTACATATATTCTGCTAATAAGGAWGAAGAAAATCTATTGAAATTTCTACATTAACATGGGGAAAAGRAAAGAAATCATTTTCGCCATACTTCCTTTTAGCAAGAACAGTAGTTTGTCTGGCACCATTTCAGCGTTGAAGCCACCGAGACAGCTGTCTCGACTATCGGAGGCCAAATGTGTTGTCAAATCCATTTCAAAAAGACCTGCCAAAATTCTGCGATGATTTTAATCYAAACGGTCGAATTATGTTCCCTTAGCATCTCTTCCTTTGCTGGTGACTGTAAAGTTCTTTCTTTGTTTCTTGAAAGACGGAGGAAGTTGAAGCGCTCGAAACAGAGATGGCTATACCTCAACGAAGCCCACACAATTTACCGTCCAAGGTTCTCTCTTTTTGTACTTTTCTTTTGAACTCTTATATAGTAGATCTTTGAATATCAAGTTCTAATGTCTGACAGCTTGAACGGCGGAAGCCATTAGATGTCAAGGTGAAGTTGYYGAAGAAGAAGCTCCCGGTTCTTGCATGCCACAAGGCCAAGAAAGTATGCATTATCTTCTTCTTTTTGTGGTATCCATGCGTTGAAGAGTACTATTCATGAAACTCTTTCTTCTTTTCTGGCATCGATGTGCAGCTGATAGCTGATCGTCGGGCACATTTTCTAGCTTTCTGGACCAGAATAGAACAGGTTTTGACAAAAATACTAATGAAATGAAAAGTAAAAGAACGATCTTTTCTTTCCCTTTGCGAAATCCTCTATCCAAATGAGGCTAACTTTTCTCGAGAAATACTTAGTGGGCTAGATATTTTTGTTGATCTTAGAGCACGTATAACATTCACCTGAAGTGGATTGATTGTCTTGGATTGCTTCTCCACAGCCGCAAGTAAGAATCTCAAATTAACAACAAACTACTTGCTAATGTGCAGGAGGACATTGACAATGTCAAAAATCCTACAACACGGTATGTGAATATTCATCAAAACAGCACTAGTCGTACTTTACTACTACAGAGTTTGAATTATATCTTCCTTTGGTTTTGGCTATCAAATGAAAACGGAAAAAAACAGTGCTCCTATGGGTTATGGAAATGCTGACACCTCCGTCTCTGCCCTGGACCGAGCAACTGAACTTCAGACAAAATTGCCTTCTCAGTTCCCTAGTTGTCTGAAATTAATGCTCCGATCACATGTTACTGGTGGATTTTGGTTGGTAAGCCCAAAAGTTTTTGCTAGTTTATAAAGTATATTTCTATACATCGTGTAGAACCAAATATTCTCATTCAATTGTAGAGTTTGCCCAAGCAATTCTCCTATTTGCATTTGCCAAATCATGATGCCGCTGTTACTTTGGTGGATGAAAACAATGAAGAATACGACACCAAGTACCTCATAGGGAAGAATGGATTGAGTGGTGGATGGAGAGGTTTCTCCATTGCACATGGCTTGCTTGAGGGGGATGTYKTTGTTTTCCAGTTGATTAAACCTTGCAGAATCAAGGTAACCCTTTGAGCTTCCTTTCTACCTCGCTCTTCTTCCCATTTGTTAGATTTCAGTGGGTGTCAGACGTTAGATTCTAGCTTATGAAGTAAGCATATGGTGTTTGAACTGATGAACAGAAAATGTTGTTTCGAAAGCTAACAAGTTAACAATTATATTCGGCAACATAAGCTAAAAGGGAATGGAAT
Organism: Rhazya stricta; assembly: GCA_001752375.1. NCBI lineage: Eukaryota > Viridiplantae > Streptophyta > Magnoliopsida > Gentianales > Apocynaceae > Rhazya > Rhazya stricta. The sequence goes on from MEJB01000015.1 coordinate 6,761,404, forward strand.
AGGATCTTTGAGACAAAACTATTGTTCAAGTATCTATTTGATGAATAAGTTTCTAAACACAACATTCAAGGAGGTTTATCCATCACTTCTTCACTTAAAAGTACTGCATGAAATTTTCTGTATTTTTCATTATTTTGAGTGTTACTATTCTAAATGTAGGTCTATATTATGAGAGCTAACAACTTCTCAGAAATTGATGGAGCTCTTAGCCTTCTAAATTTGGACTTTCAAGCTAAGCCAACTTATAATGGTACGTCACCGATTTTGTTTTCAGGGCAAGCTCCCTACTGTGTTTTTCACCTTCACAATCAATATCCCTTATATGTTGTTTACCGGAGACTATTGTTTTTCTCTTTCAGCTGTTAATACTATAGTGAAATGGGAAAATCAAAATGCAGAAGATGGGAAGAATTTTAGTATAGCAGCACAGAAGTTTATTGAGCCTTACACAAAGAGCAGCCACCAAGAAGCTGTTGGACATTCTGATGGTGTTGCTCAATCTGGGAATGAAGGTGAGCTTATGCCTATCCAAGATCATCAATCTCGGGACGAAACTGGTGAATTTGGCTCTGAAATTATGGACGGTATCAGATTTTCAGAATCCGTTATAGATTTTAAAGACGTAAAGGACTTTGAGAGCTTCCACATTCTTGTGGATGGTTTAGTTATCGACTCCGAGATACCTAAACATCTTCAGACCAAGTACTATGAGCTATGCTGCAGTCAGAATTCATTTCTTCATGATCATCTGATTAAGGGCCTAAACTGCAAGCTAGCTGCTGGAGTAATTTCTGAAACTGTGAACATTGCAGATGCTATTAGAGCTTCAAAACTTAACACCCTCCGAGATTATCTTCAAATTTGGGAYAGAACTCTGAAAGCCTTTGAGGATATAGGTATGGCAGTTGGATTCTTACGTCACCGGATAAAGAAGTTAGTCTGCCTTCAATGTGAAGAACCAGAGATCATCAAGTCAAAGAGACTTGAGCGAGCTCAAGTAGAAATGGACAAGAAAAATCTTGAGGACAAACTTTCCAGAGCAGAAGAAATTGAGACTCTCCGGGTGAAAAATGAAAAGCTAGCACTCACGTTCGAGGAAATGGCTACTGCTCCTTGGTGAGAGAAGAGTTCTCCTTTTTATGCCATAATGCTATATGTATATATATAAGCAATCTTGTCTCTGGACTGTAAATTCTCATGGGAAGTTTTTGTGTATTATAAGCATATCCTTCCGGGGACTGTTAATTGTCGCTTCTGTTCAATCCTATTTTGAAGTCAAACTCATTCCACCTTTTCTTTTTCTTTTTTTTTTTTCCGTTTCTTTTTCGATATTTATGAAGTGCAATTTCTGATTTTTCCTAAAAAAATTGAAATGGAAATYAGACCTTTTCTTGTCAAAAAAAGAAAAAGAAAAAGAAATCATAGTCTTTTCATCCTCCCTTCATTGTTTTATCAATAGGTAGTGTTTAATGATTATCAACATTTTCTTAATACTATTCATATTTACTTTTATCACTTAATCGTCTGAATTGAAATTAAAAATAAAAATCTATTATGATGATTTATAGTCTTTGATCTGCCTTGCATTTTTAATTCAAGGAGGAGAGGGGACATCATTGGATTTGATGTATTATTACCTTGAGATAGTAAGAAAGAAAAGAAAAGAAAAGAAAGAAAGGATGAGAAAGAGTATTTTAGAAGTTTTTGTACAAAAAAAATACATTGAATTTTAATACTTGTGACCTTGGCACAAAGGTTTGAAGCGATCCATATTATGAGAACTTTACACCATTGATCTATGTTTAAAAATATAAAATGAATTATTCTTTTGGTATGTTACGATATGATTTTTTTATCTTATTTTTTAAAATTATGTCACATTTTACTTATCGAGACATTGTTAATTATTAAATATATTTTTTTATCTTTTTTCTTATTTAATTTTCAAATTAACATCTTTAGTATCGTGTAACTATTTTTTTTTTCAATATAAAGGTAAACATGTCATTTCAACACAAAGATTTCCTCTGTGACACTTGTAATAAAAAATATTGCAATTTAAGTACGATCGTTAACCCAAAAATATAGTAGCATACTTTCACAAAAATAACTCTCTGTGTTCTCTAATAAATGTTTCAAGTGAGAGATATGCTAATTCAGGAGATGATTAAATTGAATAATGTTCCCCTCATTATTTTGACAAACTTTCAAATGGTATATGAAGTGCATTGATACCAATGTTATATGGAAGGCTCGTTCTTTTTAGAAATTAATTTTCGTTTTTGGAATAATACTCTAGTTTATTGGTGGTATTGCACGGAGGAGAATGAAGAATTGTAATTAATACCATTAGATTTGAGAAAAATTAAACGAAGGAAAAAATTTAAATTTTTTAAATTTTTGTATTGAAAATTGCAAAGAAATTTACTTAGTTGAAAAAAAAATTGGCACTTAATACAYTATTAAAGAATAAAGGGAGTATTTATTAGTAAGATTATGCATAAATGATAAAATGACAATAACTAACTGATTTGAAAATTGAGTCCGGATTCATTACTATGCAATTCATTTTTAAAAAACACATTCGTAGCATTTAATTAGAGAGAAAAAAAGTACAAATTAATTAATTCTAACATTTTAGTAACATATTGTTTTGCATTCGCTCGGTTGAAGTAATTAGGGTGGGTTTTCTTTGTGTTTTAATTTTCTTTTTTCAGTTCTGAATTCAATTTAAATTTTATATTTTGAGATTTTTTAAAAATGTATTTTCTTTGTCATTTTGTAAAATTACTTTTTATTAAAAAAAATATGAACTTGTTTACTTTAGATGTTTTAAAAAAAAAATCATTGTACAATTTCAAATAATTTATACATTTTGAAATTGGTAATCTTGCAATAAATTTTATGTCTATTTCAAAATATATATATTTAAAAATTACTCAATTAATTGTCAATAACATATAATTTCCAATAAACTGTTCTTTGTAAATTAATTTATGACAATAAAACGTCAATAACAAGTGATATATGATTATATTTTCATATTATAATGACATACTTAGAATGAAAATTAATCATGAATTAATCTAGGAAGGGGCTAAACTCATACGTCTAGATTCTAAATCCACACCCTTCATCAATAACTTTCTTCTGTGGGCATTTATACCCCTTAAACTTTTCCAATGTCAATCCATCAAATTTTATAATTCTTAAACACCATTTTAATCAACCTAAATTGTAAAACCTTCAAATATCTTCCTTATATCATCTCCATCATCAGATCTAACTTGAGATAAAGGTATTGACAACGAGATTACCCAAGGTAGGCATGTTTCTCTTGTAATATCTGGAASCCTGSCGAGACGAGCCCAATATTACAATATTGGTTTGAGTTTTTTTTCTCTTTTTTTCTCTTGATAGAACACATTGTAGATATTAAAAAATTAATTTATTTAATTAAAATTATTACATAATTTTAGTCTTAATTATTTAATTAAGTCTACAAAGAAACTCGATTATTTTGGATCAATTGGATTGGAGAATTGAAGATCAAGAACCCGCTTAGCTTCCCTTCTTCATATATATTGAACTTTGAGGCTTCGCTTCTTCATACCTTATATGTATTGAATCTTTGAGTTAGAAACATTATCGATTCCCTTCTTCATATATATCGAATAAGGTACTTTTTTTATTGGTACAGATAAAGATTCGACCTTTGATGCAAATACATTACCGAAGAAGATTCAAGGAAGATTCGAATTTCCCAATTTTCATATATATCGMAGAGGGTATGTTTCTATTRTTGCGGAGATATATATATGTATGTATATATGAAGAAGGTATTTTCTTATTGGTACAGATAATTATTCGACTTTTGAGATAGACATATTCAGGCAAAAAATTGAAAGATATATTCTTTTGATTTAGAATTTTAAGAAATTGTAACTCGCTATCTCATGTTAATAAAGTATACATTTATCACTACCCTTCTTGTCTCTTAATTGGATTGAAAATTTATTTGTGTACCCACATGTATACATGAGCTTGAGAGAAAACATCATTGACAAAATACTTTGAATTAGTGTTGACGAATAGCGATTAAAATGACTGYGAAAATGAWMTAGAGGATTGTTTTTTTTAATAYATATTTATTAAGATGGATTAAAAGGACAATGYAGGGATGATAAATGTTGATTAATTAATATTGGAAAGATTAAAAGGATGCTAATAATTACATAAAGAAATCATTGATGAGGAGCGTGAATTTAGCCTCTCACACCCATCTATTATAAATTAGACTAATTACGCAATTATAAATTAGTCTCCGTTTGCTACAAGTTGCACCTTTTATAGCACATAGTACAAAAGCGCATAACATTAAAGACAATTGTAGAGGAAGCAACTTGACATTCAATTAACGTTTTTTGTGTTTTTGAATTGTTCTCAAAATAGGTTGGAAAATGTTGAAAATAACAATTTTTTTCTTGGTTTTTGATTTTTCTATTCATTTTTTTTTCAAAATGCATTTTAGAAAATAGGCAAGCAAACGTGTTTTCAATATTTTAAAAATTAARAATAAAAAATGATCTAAAAATAACAAAGAAAATAAAACCTTACTCCATCTATTCTTTTATAAGCGTCTCAAGTGAAAATGAAACACTAATTTAAGAAATGATTAAATTGATTAATATATCCTTAATTATCTTCATAAATTTTTGAGCGATATATGAAGAGTATCGATACTAATATTATATTAAATGAAGAGTAAAATTAAAAAATATTTTTTATTTTTTGTATTAAATTGTGCAAAAAAAATAATATTTGAGAAAAAAATTAAACACTTGAATCACTTATTAAAAAACCGAAGGAATCATTTCTTACTATTTTAGCACATATTTCTTATTTTATGCTGCAAGAAACCCTATTTTGATTTTTAGTTTTTCAAAATGAATTTTGACGCATTTATTAGATGCCTAGTTTTCAAGTGATGCGKCATTTATTATTCCCTTGGAAAGAATTGAAAAATAAAAACGCATTACTTGAAWGCTTCTTCGACTCATGATGACATAAAGAGAAGTCATATCTTCTTTCAACCTATATTCTTGTYTGTTCATATTAACTGTATACAAGTTGAGTAAATTCATTTCTGGTTTGTGTTGTTCTTTTTGTTTTAAAATAATATTTCATTTCAGAGATATAAATCGATTAAAAATTTAATTAAAAGTAATTAAACTTATACAATAATTATACTCTCTTTTTGGCACTTCATGACTTCAAAATTTTCATCTCTAGTCCTACCATGCATGCACGTGCACATAATTAATTTTGATGGGATTAAATTCATACCTCATTCCACTTATAAATAATTATTAAAATATTTAGACATAATTGTCATTTTTAATCTTCTACGTTTTATTCTTAAACTCTTTAGCTCTCAATTGAATTATTACATAATCTATTCAGACCTTAAATAAGAATAATCTAAAGTAAAAAGATGGAGGAAAAAATAATTCAAATGGCAATTGTTTGTTGAAATAATTACTTGTCATAAATGTTCAAATAGATTCTTTTAGTGAGTTGTGTCTTTATCGTCACATCGCGTGAGCGGCGGCCAAAGTGGTCAATTCAAGCCATGTGTAGTGGTTTAGTCTATTGTGCGAAGCTTGACCAAAGTGACGCAGGTCACTTTGAACCTGCCCAACCAACCAAAGTCGATTTTTCTTTTTTTTTTTTTTGAAAGTTTGCTGTGTTTTTGTCGTCGTATTTACTGCATGTGCTGTCGCCATAGTGGCCTATGCTACTTAGTTTTTTCTTCTTTTGTTTCATCGGCCAATGATTTAGAATAAACATGAATAATATGCAATAATTCAAGCGCATTTAAAATGAAATTGTGCTGATTGAGCCTCATCCAATTCTTTTTTATGYTTATTAAGTGCAACATCCCTTTTCAATTTTTCTTTCTTAAAGCTATATTCTCTCTCACGCACCATATCTCTCTATAAATTCTCTATGTTCTCTCTAAAAGAAAAACTCCATTTTTCAAGACAAATTGAAGTAGACCTACAAACAAAGAGGTTAGATTTTTTGTGCTAAATATTGTATTTCTATGTTTTCTAGCAAAATTTTGTTGTAATTAATTGTCACAAATGTCTTAAAAAGATTTTTTTAAGGCCAGTTTAGAATTGATATGAGTGAAAGTACTATCAAGTAAAGTGCTGTTCGGGAAAGCAATCATAATTACTTTTAGGAAAAGTTTTATTCTCTAACTTTCCTTAAAAGCAAATGAAAGCATTTCTCCCACAATAGTTGAGGTTTTCCAAACACCTTAGACAGTCTTCCCCCACTGCACTTGAGGTTTACCAAATACCTTAAAAGTTGCTTCTGACTGTTGGGTTGAAGAAAGTACTACCAAATTGCAACCTTAGTTAGTTATGTTTCTAAAACTGTACAAACACTGGAATGGCATGTGCCACTCAATTCAATTCGTGGGCAGTGGCTTAGGGTAACATGTGAAGCTCGAGCGAAATGATATAGGTCATTTTGAACCTACTCAGGGAAAGCACTGTCAAAGAAAGTGTTGTCAGGGAAAGCAGTCACAGTTATTTTCAGGGAAAGCTTCATTTCCTAACTGTTCCTGAAAGTAGCTAAAAGCGCTTTCCGGCAGAACAATTAACATTTATTAAACACCTTCACAACTTCCCCCAAAGTAGTTGAGATTTACTAAACACCTTGACCGCTACTTTTGAATCCAAAAGCAACTTTTTTAGCTAGGGAAAGTAATCCTAAACACACTGTTTACACTAATCTCTCGTTCGCAAAATATAATAAGAGAATAAGAGAAATACAAAACAAGTATTAATCTTATAACTTGATAAAACAAGCGTTACAATCTTTGAAATATTCTTGTGGCAAGAACTCAATCCGTTTGTTCTTCACTTTGGAATTTTTCGAGAATTTCATAACTTGATCTCGGGATTTGGACTCTTTGAAATCTTTCGAGGGTTTCGCACCTAGATCTTGAGATTTGGACTCTCTGGGAGTTGTCGAGGCATAATCTCTAGGTTTGGACTCTTTGGGAGATATCGAGGGCTTCAAAGCTTCATATCGGAATTTGAAGAGAAAGTTGATGCTCTTTCTTCTAAACTTTTCTCATTTTAAATTTTTAGATCTCTTCCTCTTGTGTCTTGGCCTCTATTTATAGKCAAATCGAATTGATTTGATTGATCGAAGTGACATTTAGAAGTGATGTGACATCATTTGATTCGTCAAGCTCCATCATTGATTTTCATTGGTTGAATATTGTCATCCTTTATATATAACATCATTTTATTTGTTGACATGTTGCATTCTTTCCAATCTAATGAAGTATTTAAAATTAACTTTTAATTATATAAATAGATTATGAAAATTTAATTTAATAAAATTTTTATATATGCACACATTCTCAATCAATGAAAATCAATTTTTTCTAGTGACAATTGTGTTTTCCGCCGCAAGTGCAGCTGTCATAGTAGCGTATGCCACTTAATTCAAGCTTGTGTGCAACTCAAATTTTTCTTCTTTTATTTTTTCAACAATGATTTAGACAAAATAAATCTGAACAAAATGCAATAATTCATGCTAATACATTAACCCTAACATATCGATGCAAAAATAAAAAAAAAGTATTATTTGATGGAAATTGAATTATGACTTAATCTATTAATGTTCCAAACAAGAGTGACCTAAAGTAAATGTGATTAAAAGGTGGACGAACAAATTGAGGGAAGATATAATATTGCAAATGAATTTAGAGCGAAAGGGGTAATTTTGTCTATATTTTAAACATGAGTAAAATTATGCAGATTTAAAATGGAATTGTGTGGCAGAACCCTACACAGCTAATTTTCATGTTTCCTAAATGCAACATCTCTTTCCGATTTTTCTTGCTATTCTTAAAATTATATTATCTCTCTTCTCCCTCTCTCTCTCCCATTGAAACTATTTCTCTCTAGAGAAACCTCCATTTTGTTTTCCAAATTGAAGCAGATTTACAAGCGAAGAGGTTAGATTGTCAATGCTAATACTGTATTGTTATGTTTTCTAGTAAATGTTTTTGTAATTACTTGCTATAGATGCCCAAAATTGACCTTTGTGTTTCTTCCACTGCACACTGTGAGCACTTGCCGGAGTGGCCCATGCCACTCAATTCCGGCTACTCATTAGGCCTAACATATCAATGTGGAAAATGAATCTTCGTATCGTCTAATGAAAATTGAATTACACAAAAGTTTAGTGTAACGTGTGAGCTTGAGCGAAGTGGCACTTACTAAATTTGCCTATTCCGCTCAATTCAAGTCGTGCACAGTAACTCAGGCTGCTGCATGAAGCTTGTGCGAAGAGGCACATACCACTCTAAAGCCGCTTGGTAGATTCAAAGTGGTCCAAGATTATTCAACATACTTTGACAAAAGGATTTACCCTCAATATCATTCAAAAAATTATAATTAATTAGAGCCAGTTGAATATGAGTTCTATATGATTAGATTCATGTATTTAACTTTCCATATATATATGTTAGAAATAATATATGTTTGTAAAAGAAATAAAATGGTATTATTCTTTGTTACCAGATATTTTAGTATGAAAATTTAATATTATGAATTAAATAGGAGATCATGATTTATGCATGCACCAATTAGATTAAAATGAGTTTAATAAAAGTTTACTAAATATGTCATCGTCTCTTATAAACACATCAAATTAATGTTAGAATATGTATTTTAGATCACGTCGCATTCAATGAATCTTTAATTTTAATCTGTTATTGTCTCTAAAAAGGATACATTCCTTTGAGATCAAAACTTAACACGATTGGTTGCAGAAGAGGCTTTTGTAAGAGTAATTTAGCAACTCTTTCTCCTGTCTTTAGATGCTCCATTAGCTGCTACTCCAGACCCATCCCCAAGGCCCCGCCACCTCCCAGCGCTCTTCTCATTCTCCCTACCTTCTCCCTACAAATTCTCCATCTTCTCTGTAGAAGAACCTCTGTTTTTTTCCCAAATTGAAGCAGATCTACCAGCAAAGGGGTTAGATTATCGATGCTAATATTGTATTATGTTTTCTTATAATTTTTTTTGGTTGAAATTACTCGCCATAGATGCCCCAAAATCGATTCTTTTAGTGAGTTGTGCTTATATTGTCACACCGTGTGAGCAGCTACCGGTGCCACTTGATTCGAGTCGCACAGTGGTTTAGGCTGTTGTGCGACTCTTGAGCAGAGCGGTCGGGGTCACTTCAAACCTACTTAGTCGACCAAAATATATATTTTTTAGGGAGTTAAGAGGTTTTTCCTTCTTGTTAACATGATTAAGAAAAGAGCCTAAACAGTGAAAAACCCAATATTTTCCTTTGCTTTTGTGACAGCAATTTGCAGCAAAATACTCTCGTCTGACCCTCTTAGCCCGTCGTTGTCTGCTCCTTTAGCTGCTGCTCCAATCCCATCCCCAAGCACCCTCCCCCAATACCCATCGCTCTTCTCACGTCTCTCTCCTTTGTCTTTTTTCTATGTCGTTCCACATCTATACGTATATAAATATTTTCAGGTAACTTTGAAGATAAAGAAAGCCCACAGGACCTACAAATGGACTCTAAGAAATTCGTGAATGGCAGAAAACATGAGACCCGAMTTTGTATTGAGGAACAAAAGCATAAACAGATGGTGGGTTCTTAGTTTTTCCTGTGTTTTCGTCATATTTATAATGTTTCTATCATATATTTCATTGTCTAACAAATTTAGTTTTGTTTTTTACTTGAGGGCCAGATGAAGAAAAAGATGTCCATGGAAAAGMAGAAGAAGAAGAAGGAGGTTGYTGGAAAGCCGAAGACTCTCAAATCCAAAGCTAARCAAGTAAGAACTTTAAAAAATAAATAAATAAAATAAATTTGTTCTCCAAGTTGCTTATGGATCTCTAATCTACTGTTTATTGGTGCAAGAGATCCTATGATCCTATGATCCTATGCTTTGTGATATTGGATTGACTTGAGTTACTTTTAATAAGTTTGGGGGTCTCCTTTTCTTATTTCTGATGTCAAGTGATGATGTTTCTACTCTAGTTTAGCACAGCATTTCTTTAGGGCAACAGACTGTAAGATTTGGTAACTGTTGTGATGTTCTAATCCTAATTTAATACGAGATTGTCCAAGAAGCTGCCATTAACGCATTTGTTGTAGTTATAAACTTGGGTTTACAGCTTGGGATTCCGATCGGTAGATGGGATTTTGATTCCTCGTCATCACATTTGGTCTCTACAGTTCTGCGTCACTTAGAATTTCTTGAGGTCCAGAGGCGGAATCATCAGTTGTAGGACAAATAAATTAATCCCGGCGGAAGATTTATAATTAATAAAAGACCAGAGGCGGGAAATCATCGGTTGGACAAATGAATTAATCCTGGTGAAAGATTTATAATTAATAAAAGATTGCTTCAAAGGAGTTGTTCAATTAATTTTCAATTAACTAGATACCAGAATTGGTTTTTGTGTTGTTTTGTGCATCGATGATATCATTCTAAATGGTTTTCCAGGTTTTGTTAATAGTATTTGGCTTTAGCCAGTGAATTTTTATGCCCCTTGCTTATTTACATTTTTATTACCTCCACTTGTGTTTCCACTTTGTGCATTGCCGTGCGCTTGGCGTGCTTGGCTGACTGGTCCGTGCACACTGCGTGTCTGGCCGATGACATCACTTGGTGAAATTGAAACCTTGTAATGTTCGCTGTTTACTGATTTTCATTTTAATTGGTCCCATTGTTCTTCATCTGCTGCATTGGCATAATGAATACTATTGAAGAGTTATTGATGTATATTCAGGGATCATTGAAATGCTCACTGCTAAATTTGCATTGGCATAATGAATATTATTGAAGAGTTATTGATGTATATTCAGGGATGATTGAAATGCTCACTTGATGTATATTCAGGGATCATTGAAATGCTCACTGCTAAATTTGCATTGGCATAATGAATATTACTGAAGAGTTATTGCTGTATATTCAGGGATGATTGAAATGCTCACTGCTAAATTTATACAGACAACCAAATTGAGACTATTTCTTGAATTTCTACTTTTGGAATAAGATGTCACTTAAAAATCAACCTCAGTGACTGAAGAAAAGTAGTTAGCCTGCTTTTTATATCGGTTGAGGTTCCCCATTTAGGGGTTCACTGTAAGTAGTCATTTGCCTTACATGAAAAAGGGAGGGAAAAGAAAAAAGAGAAAAGAAAAATCTGACTGTATCAGCATTGATTGTTAAGAAGAATATTATTATCTCCTATCAACATGCTCATCATTTGATCCTTTCATCTTTTAACAGGTAACCTCAGATGCTGCAACAAAGTCAGGAAGGTAAGCAGTTTAATGGTACAATGTCTTCTTGTTTTACTATTGTATTTTTTTTATTTTTATTTTTTTTGAGGACGGGTTAGATAACGATTCTTGAACAGTATGCTTATGTGAGACTTACTTGTAGCAATAAACGACGGAGGACTGCTGCTTATGACATATATGATGACGTTGAAGCTAAGTTTACTGTTATGGAACGAGCTGAAAAAGTTCTGGCAGGTCTGGCAGATGAAACCCCTTGCTTTTTAAAGTGTATGCTCCCTTCAAATGTCACCTACAGCTTTTGGTTGGTAAGCCCAAATTTTTTCCTAGATCTATGAGGACACTGAATTCCTAGATTTATCCTTTAATTGTTTCCTCTTTTGTTGCTTTAACAGTTTTCCTTCGACAGATTATTCCCAAAAGATTCTGCAGCTTGCATCTGCCAAGTCAAGATTCTACTGTTACCCTGGTGGATGAATGGGGGAAAGAGTACAAGACAAATTATCTTATAGATAGGCACGGACTGAGTGCTGGTTGGAGAGGCTTCTCTATTTCTCATAGACTACTTAAGGGAGATATTTTGATATTCCGTTTGATTGAACCCTGCAAACTAAAGGTGATTAATTAAAACCTCTTGACTTTTGTTTGACTTAAGGAAAGCTCGTTATCATGCTGTTTGAAGAACATATATTATTTCCTCTTAACCCTCCCACCACCAAAAGAGAAAAAAGGAAAAATTTGCGAATCTGGTTCTCGGCTAGAGAGAAGATAAGTGAACCCCTCTAGTTGATATAATGGTAAGTTGCTATAGGCTTGATTTTTGGCTGGAAAGTTAAGGTTCAAACGTACATAGGGAAAGGAAAACTGAAGGAAGGGGTCATGAAACAGAAATACAGAAGGAAACATGAAAAGCAAATTTACTTCTCTTCTCTCAAAATTCAAACTGACAAGTGGGTTTTTGTTGATCCATTACATCATCTAAAATCAAGTTATTATTTTTTCTCCTTTTTTGCTCCCTTTTTGCACGATCTTAGCTAATTGTGAAAGGGAACCTGTAGGTGCACATAGTGAGAGTAAATGGATTAGACGTGGTAAATGCAGCTCTTTGCCTCGTGAATATGGATGCTTTTTGGAGAACAACGGAATCTGGTAGTCTATTTCTCATGCTCTATTGGTTTTACTGGTTGAGAAATTCTCCTTGAGATTTTGGTTGTTGATATCCTATTGTTTCTATCCTATTGCCTGTTGCTGGAAAAGAACTTGCAAAGTTTGTTTCTGATTGACTGTTGTTGGAAAAGAACTTGCAAAGCAGGGTAATAGGAAGCGTAAAAGAGCAAAGAAGTATGAAGAACCATTTCTGCTTGATGCACCTAAACTTCCAGACAATGATAAAGAGAAAGACCAGGGGGTGTCAAAATCAAATATTCTGACTCTTGTGGATCAATCTGAAAACAATATTGACTGTTCTCAAGTCGTGGAAGGTATGAGATCCTGAGGATTCAATTGCTTTACAAAGAAGAGCTTTGATGTTTTAGTAATTCCTTATAAGAATTGGATGTTAGGTTCTGAAATCCCTGACCACCTCATACCTGCTGATCACCGCTGCTCTGAAACTTCATTTTTACATGATCATCCTTGCAAGGGTGTCACTTGTAGGTAGACTGCAGGCAAACTGTTCTTACCTACCATTGGGAATTCGCTGAAACTTGCAGCCCAGCAGACCTTGCAGGCTGTTAATATTTTTCTGTCCCCTAAGAGCATGATTTGGGAGAAACGTAGAACTTTAATAAGGTGTTGAGTTGCAGCAATGGATCAAAATTCTACTTGCTTTCGAATCATGATCACCAGCTTGGATTAGATTAATGGACCTATTGTAGAAATACATCCAGTCAACAGATGAAAACTTTAAACACCTGAAAAGTGCAACTGGRAACGTTGAATTTGTCTCTTGGAAGATGAATTCCGGCAGAGCATCAAGTTTTGTTTCAAGGACTGATGCTTGTTTCTGAAGGAACAGCATGTCCGTTGTCATCCTAATTTTGTTAGTCCTACATTATTTACACAAAGAAATTTGTATAATCAATTCCATATTATCATCTTTTGTCCTTTTCCATTTCTTTGTTTCTTTGGATCAATACTGATATAGTTTCAAGCATTAAAWGGCTCGATTTGTATATTGTCTCATATGTACCCTTCACCACATACAAATGATGGAAGTTCTTGCACTTCTTTTAGTACAAGTTTGCCGATTTTGGGAAATGTAGGATTCTTTAAATTGGATTTCTAGCCTTACTGGTGAGATAGTGATCGGAATCTGGTTTGAACACATTTCTCTCAGCAATGGGTTGCATGATAAAGAAACTTTGGCAATTTTAAATTATCGGGTATGCAATGTTATGATATAAAGACAAACTCAATTCACCAATCTTGCAGGGTTTTTGTTAATATGCCACAGTATTTATCTTTAAATTGTTTAATGATCAGCAGTAGTTGATTTTTTTCTACCCAATGAATAATTTTTACCTCTATGCGTTTATTTTATTTCTACTCCTTTATCTTGATAATTTCTTTTATTTGATCTCAAACAACTATAAATAATTTACATTCAATATATCATATCATATCTTTTCTGTAGTAGTTGGGCGCCTATGTTTTCAACATGCCCAGTGTCACGGGATGGCTTCTGGACTTGAAAACCAACCGTGATTGTCAAGTAAACTTATCAACGTTGCCTTTAAGCTAGTGCAAGGTTTGATTACATGTTAGGGCATCACAAATCACAAGTAAATGCCAACCAGCAAATAAATGCTTTAGAGACTCAACAAGGTAGAGAATGAAAGCATATTCATTGATTGAAAATACATTACAAAGATTTACATTGGTCCTGTGGAAAGGGGGGGAGGGAGACACCACAGACCAAGTTCACATACAACTTTGTTTGCTAACACTATCAACAAACACTTTCAACCAATTTTCTGCAGATTTCTGGCTAAGTTTTCACATGCGCCCGCAATAGACATTGGTTATTCGAAGGGGTGGAAAAACTTTGCCTATTTCCTATCTATTTTCCATGCATGCTTTACACTTGGGACTTCGCATGAACGTCTATCTAAATATAAGCTATAATAATAAAATACAATAAAATGTATTTACAAGCAAAGTAGAATACAAGAGTTGTGGTTCGCTCATGGGCGCTGGGCACTGGAGTGTCCCTAGTCGTCAGTCTGTCTGGACGCTGGTGTGCTCCTGGGCGCTAGTGTGTCCCTTGTTGTCGGCCTATCTGTGTGTTGGTTTCCTTGGGGGCATAGGTTTGTCCTGGCGCAAGCGTGCTCCTAGTCACCGGTTGGTCCAGGTGCTGCCTACTTCTAGGGGTCGGTGTGTCTGAGTGTGGGCGTGCTCTTGGGCATCGATCTGTCTGGCTATGGGCGTGCTCCTGGATGTTGATCTGTCTGGTTGCGGCGTGCTGAAGAATGACCCGTGACGCCAGGCATGTCCCACAATCGCCTGCGAAAGGTCATAGAGAAAACTTCAAAAATTTGAAAGACACAATAATGCCCAAGAATGCACTATCCAAGCGTCTACTGGAAATGCGCAGGTGTGTACAAGGAGCAATCAACGCAGTGCCCACGAAGCTTCCAGACACGTCTAGAAATACTCAGAAACGTTCTAGAAAGGGTTGTTATCGCAAGACTAAGACAAAGACCAACAACCTTCGTGGTTCAAGGCTCATAAAGGGCATCACCAAGGAAGTTTCCCAGCAATAGCCTCTAATGCTTGTTCTAGAAAATATCTATGGAACTTTTACGGGAATTGGAGAAAATTTTCTTAACTTCTCTTAAGTTAAGAATATATATAAATTTCTAACCAAAAAAATAAATTTAGTTTTGAGAACCAAAACCAATTTATATATCAACTTGCCGACATATTAGCCAAGTGCCACGAACCTACAATACTCTCCCGGCTCGTGCTTAGAGAGTCTATAAGAATGATCTCTTAAAGTCTTACACTTGAGTGCTTGTGTGCTCACTTGCTCTAGCTTACAGGTTTTGTTGCGTGCCCTCATGCTTCTTCTCCGTTTCTATAAGAGGGGTATCTCCCTATTTATATGTGCTCCACCTCCTGAATGGATGGTTGAGATTTAGTTGATCCAATGGCCACTATTAAGCCACTAGAATCGCCTAGGGATATTTCCTACAAGTTGCTCTTGGTGTCCTTCTTTGAAGGTTCCATGCCCTTTGCATGCCCTAAGCTATCTAGTGCTCCATAGAATCTTTCTCGTGTGTCTGGTCGTGCCTAGAGGTTTCTAGGCTTCTCTGGGCGCTGCTGGGTGGATCCAGAAGCTTACGGTGTGTCACTGGGTGTTGCTAGGCGCATCTAAAAGCTTTGTAGGCATCACTGGGCGCTACCTAGGCATTTTCATAGGCGCTCTGGCATTTGCCAGAGGCTTTCGTTTCCTTCCTTGGCATGCTCCAGCATTCATGGGGCACCTCGGGGGCATTTCTAAAGCGTCCTTGATTGCACTTTCAGACTTTCAGAGCGTTCCCTCGTGCTTGTGCGCTCGTTGGTCATGACACTCTCCCCCACCTATTGCAGCGACGTTCTTATCGTCATCTTGTGGAGTGATGAGCAATGTTCCCATTTTCATAGTTTTTAGTGTCCGTTCTCCACTTCGGGCGTGATTTCCCCTGTTTGGGTGTCGAGCATCTTTCTTCCAAGAAGCAACCATTCATGGTGTTTGTTGTCATCCCTAGTACTATGCTTCATTTCATTATCCCTTCTTGGACTTGCATGGCAGCCAAAGATAGAGAGTCACCTTTTGTCGTGCTACCCATGGTCGTGGTTGGGACAATATAAGGAGCCTTCTAGTCTAGTATGGCCACCGTTCATAAGAATGGGATATGAACGGCTTTAACCCAACTTCAAAGAAGGTCATACTTAGAAGTAATTAATGATCGTCCATCAGTGCGATTGTGACATCCATCATTCCTTCCCAAGTGCTAAGTCATAACATCACCCATCGGGCTACGCCCGCTGTTGACTTGCTAGTAGAATTAATCGCCTTTACTCGTGCTTCTTCCTTGGAGATTTTGAGTCCTAGTCTCCTGGCTTCATCCACCGAGTTAGTGTGTGGCACCCGTATCTATCATTACCTTGGTGGGCTTTCCTCCAAGCATCACATCTACGTACATCAACTCATTCTTGGAGGTTGTTTGGGGTGTCAGGACATAGAGCAAATTTAGTAATTGCAGCAATTGCATTTGTGCCTTTGATTTTGTTGCTCCACTTCTTCGAGCATGGCACTTAGTTCGGCTCTTTTTGGACAATCTCTCATCCAATGGTTTTCTCCACAAAGGAAATAATTGTTTGGTTTTCTCCACAAATGAAACAATTGTTGTTTGATTTTAAGTTGTCCCGCTTATCGGTACCTTTATGTGGACTTTTGTAATTTCCTTCTTTTCTTGGAAAAGGTTGGTCCTTCCTTCACTTAGCCTTATGGTCCTTGTCTCCCCTGCTTTCCTCCTCAAACTCCTTTTTATTAGGCTTGAAGGAGCCAAGAAGCCTAGAGTAATCTATAAAGGACTCGGCTACCAAAATGGTTAATGTGAGGTCTTGAACCCTTTGCCGCTTCAACTCTTGTTGTACCCATAGTTGCAATCTATCCATGAAGTTGAAGAGTGGTTCCACAGGAGACATGTCTGGGAGTCAGAGTCGTAGAGACAAGAATTCCCAAATATAGTCCTGAATGGAACTTGTTTGTTGCAAGGATTTTAGTTTTTGCCTTGCTAGATATGCCTCGTCTTCGGGGTAGAATTTCTTCTTAATCTCCCTTAACTCCATATCACTTTGTCTCATATGCCACCATAACATTGCATTATCAACAAGATATAGAGAGAGTACCTTGGAGGCGTCATCTACACCGGCTACTTAAAAGTATTGCTCGATCCTCTATAGGAAGTTATCGGTCTCCTTGGCATCTCAATTTCCCTTGTAAGCCTTCGGTTTAGGTACCTCCCATTTTGTGATCATCTTAGCCTCGAAGACATTCCACGAGTAAAGGTTCATTACAAGTCGCCCATTCTTCTCGTATTTCCTCTATCCGAGCGTCAAAGTCGTCGAGCATACCCATCACTTTCTCTTGGAAAAATTAGCTGTTTTTGAAGTCGTTGGCTTACTTCCTCCTACACTGGGATGGCCTCCTTGATCTCTAGGAGCTCCCCCAAATGTTGCTCCATTTCTTGCTCAGGGATATTGAGACGCTCCCTAGCATCCCCCATGGCCATCTCGTCCTTGGCAACTGGGCTTCCCATGCGCCTATGGCTTCTTCAGACTTTTCCTTATCCTTCCTCGACCGTGAGGGTTCCCTCCCCCTTAGAAGGAGTTGCTCTTGAAATTCTACGCTTGCGGGAAAGGTGTTCTTTTCTTCCAACAAGTATTTCTCGACTTGAAGTTGGCTCTCATACCACTTGTCATGAACTACAACACTCTGCCGATGGCTCGTGCAACACTTTTTCAAAACCAAGCGCCCTTGGTGATTAAGTAAGCCTTTCTCCACAAATATGCTTGCAAATGGAAGCTTATGATCAAGAGAAGAGAGAACACTTGAGAAGAGAGTCTATAAGAATGCTCTTTTAAAGTCTTACACTTGAGTGCTTGCATGCTCACTTGCACTAGCTTACAAGCTTTGTTGCATGTATGTTCTTTTTTTTTCCCACTCCCCCCCCCCCCTTACAAGAGGGTTTCTCCCTATATTAGGTGCTCACCTCTCAATGGATGATAGATCCATGGTCACTTAAGCCCTAGAACCTCCTGACTATACTTTCTACAAGTTCTCTTGGGTGTCCTTCTTTTGGAAGGTTCATGCCCTTTGCATTGCTCCAAACTATCTAGTGCTCCTTACAATATTCTTGGTGTGCTTGGTCTAGCCTAGAGATTTTTTGGCAGATCCAGAAGTTTCCTTTGTATCGCTGGATGTTGTTGGATGCATCTAGAAGCTTCCTAGGCATTACTAGGCAATTGTGGTGTGCGCTTGCGTGTGTCCAGAACATTACGGCACCTTCCTGGGCACTCTGGCGTGCATCACAGGCTTTCATTTCCTTCCTGATTGTGCTCCGGCATTCATGGGGCATTTTGGACTTTTTTTAAGGCGTTCTTGCTTGCACTTTTTGATCCCTTCGAGATTGTTCTCTCGTGCTCTCAAGCTCATGTTTGATAGGCAGAATGACATATGCAATAAAACTTCACTCGTATAAGTATACACAGTCCACAAGTAATATAGAGTAAATAAGAATATCGTTTAATAAGGATTTTTGATTCAAAAGTTTTAAAATCCTAAATAAATTAAATAATTATTGATAGTTGTCACGAAAATAAAGTTAAATAATCTAAACTTATCTAGTTAAAAAGATTCGGGAACAGATCACAACAATCACACGCACAGAAGATGATTAAGAGCTTAAAAATGAGTTAGAGTTAAAAATTAAAAATGAGTTAGAGTTAAAAATTCCCAATGTACTAATGTCTAAAAAGTCAAAAACTCAATGCTGTAGACAAGCTATAACAATGACATAGCAAAGACAGGCTACAACAATGATGCAACAAAGGTTTAGCTACAATAAAATGCAAATCGAGATAAAAAATGACCTCATCCATTTTGTTGGTCCTTGTTCCTACTACACTAAGTTGTTCTACCTACGGAAGTTACTGAACTAAAGGAACATGAATAAAAGTTAATATTTCATAGGATTTTATGGGTTGAATATAAATGTTTCCAATATTCAATGGCATTCCTAAGATATTAAATTTTATCTCAAGATAACCAAATCCAAATTTATTCAAGTTTTTCACTTTTTTTACACCTTTTGGAGTTCAAGAAGCTCACACAAATACTATTCACAATCACAAAACAGTCTTAAGTTTTCCACTTATTTACTACCTTTTGGAGCTCAAAAAGCTCACACAAATACTATTTATGGCCACAAAACAATGAATGTAAACAATAGATATTCTTGAGTAAAGTATTCATAAAGAGAAAACCTTCCTCAAATTAAGTCTTCACTTTCTTCATCAAGTAACCTTTTATTTCATTTATAGGATCCTTTTTTTCCTACAAAATAGGGCATTTTATCTTAGTAATAGCACATAAATTCTATAATTTCATAATATTGCATAAATAAAGTCACTTGATTGAATTTAAGCATTGTTCAAGGTAAAATAGTATAAAGTAGTACTTTATCATATTCAAAAAGGTGAAAATATGCACATAATTACTAGTAAAATCAATAAATTTTTACTCATATCAGTAGTCCTCCCAAAACTTCCAACCTTGACACCCCTCACCTATTGCGACAACATCCTCGTCATCATCTTATAGAGTGATGAATGATATGCCCATCTTCATGGTTTTTAGTGTCCATTCTCCATTTCGGGCGTGATTTCTCCCGTTTGGGTGCGGAGCATTTTTTTTCCCAATGAGCAACCATTCATGGTGCTCGTTGTTGTCCCTGGTAGTATGCTTCCTTTTGTTATTCCTTCTTGGACTTGCATGGCGGCCAAAGATAGAACGTCACCTATGGTCATGCTGCCCATAGTCGTGGTTGGAATAATATAAGAAGCCTTCTAGTCTAGAATGGCTACCATTTGTAGGAATGGGATAGGAGCGGCTTTAACAACTTCAAAGAAGGTCATACCTAGRAGTACTTAATAATCATCCATCGRTGCGACCGTGAAATCCATCGTTCCTTCCCAAGTGCCAAGTTGTAGCGTCACCCATCGAGCTACTCTAGCTGTTGACTTGCTAGTAGAGTTTATCGCCTTTAACTGTGCTTCCTTAGAGACTTTGAGTCCTAATCTCCTCGCTGCATCCATCGAGATGAAATTATGTGTGGCACCAGTATCTATCATTGCCTTGGTGGGCTTTCCTCCAAGCATCACATCTACATACATCAATTTGGTGGGCTTTCCTCCAAGCATCACATCTACATACATCAATTCTTTCTTAAAGGTTGTTGAGGCATCTGTACATGGGGCAACTTTAGTAATTGCAGTGATCCCATTTGTGCCTGTTATTTCGGGTGCTCCCTTCTTCGAGCATGGCACTTAGTTCGGCTATTTTTGGACAATCCCTCATCCAATATTTTCCTCTACAACGGAAATGATTGTTCTTCGATTTTAAGTTGTTTTGCTTATTTACTCCCTTTATATGGACTTTTGTATCTTCCTTATTTTCTTGAAGAAGGTTGGTCCTTCCTCTACTTAGCCTTATCGTCCTTGTCTCCCATGCTTTCCTCCTCKAACTCCTTTGAAGACTTGAAGGAGTCAYAGAGTCTAGAGTAATCTATAAAAGACTCCGTCGCTGAAATGGTCAACATGAGGTCTTGAACCCTTTGCCTCATCAACTCTTGTCCCACGATTGCAATCCATTCATGAAGTTGAAGAATAGTTCCACAGAAGACATCTCTGAGATTCAAAGTTGTAGAGATGAGATTCTTTGTATATAGTCGTGAAAGGAACTTTTTTGACGCAAGGATTTTAGTATCTTCCTTACTAGATATGCCTCATCTTCCGAGTAGAATTATTTTTAATCTCTCTTTTAAAATTCTCCATGTGCCTATTATGGTTCTTAACTCTGCATCACTTTGCCTCATGCACCACCACACCATTGCACCATCAACAAGATATAGAAAGGCGACATGTACCTTGGAGGCGTCATCTATGCCGGCGACCTTAAAGTATTGCTCGACGCTCCATAAGAAGTTATCGATCTTCTTGGTGTCACGATTTCCCTTGTAAGCCTTCGGTTTTGGTATAGCCCATTTTGAAAACATCTTAGTCTCAAAGACATTCTTACAAGTAAGGGTTTCCTTATAAGTTGCCCATTCTTCTCGAATTTTCTCTATCTGAGCGTTGAAGTTGGTGAGCATACCCATCACTTTCTCTTGGAAAGTTAGTTGTTTTCGAAGTCGTTGGCTTACTTCCTACTCCATCGGGATGACCTCCTTGATCTTTGGAGCTCCCCTGAATGTTGCTCCATTTCTTGTTGAAGGATATTGAGATGCTCAATAGCGTCCCCATGGCCATCTTGACCTTGGCAAACCCGGGCTTCCCATGCGCCTATGGCTTCTTGACACTTTTCCTTACCCTTCCTTGATCGTGAGGGTTCCCTCCCCCTTGGAGGGAGTTGCTCTTGAACTTCTATGCTCGCGGGAATGGTGTTCTCTCCATCTGACATGGTTGCCTTCAAGTATTCCTCGACTTGAAGTTGGCTCTGATACCATTTGTCACGAACCTATAACACTCTCCTCATGGCTCATGCAGCACTTGGTCAAAACCAAGCCCCCTTGGTGACCAAGTAAGCCTTTCGCCATGAATATGCTTGCAAATGGAAGCTTATGATCAAAAGAAGAGAGAAAACTTAAAGGAGAGAGTCTATAAGAGTAATCTTTTAAAGTCTTACACTTGAGTTCTTGCATGCTCACTTGCACTCCCTTACAAGCTTTGTTGCATGCTCTCATGCTTCTTCTCTTTTTCTACTAGCAGGGTCTCCCTCTATTTGTAGGTGCTCCACCTCCTCAATGGATGGATTTAGTTGATACAATGGCCACTATTAAGCCTCTAGAACCTCCTAGAGATATTTCCTACAAGTTGCTCTAAGGTGTCCTTCTTGGAAGGTTTTGTGCCCTTTGCATGCCCCAAGCTGTCTAGTGCTCCCTAGAAAGTTCCTGGTGTGCCTAGTCGTGCCTAGAGGTTTTTGGGCATCTCTGGGCACTGTTGGGCTTCGCTAGACGCTTCTTGGTGCATCCAAAAGCTTCTTGTGTGTCACTGGGCACTCCTAATTGAGTCTAAATGCTGGACATTTTTGGTGTGCGCCTGGGCGTGTGTCAAGAATGTTTCGGCACTTTCCTGTGCACTCTGGCCTGGGCCAGAGGCTGGTAACTTAATCTTTGTTGTCACAACTGGCAAACTTTTACATCAACATATCAAAGCAGAACATTTGGTTCAGATTTTTTCTATTGATTCCTCTTGTTCTAGTATTACCTGAGCTTAAGTGAATCAATACATCATCATACAAGTGTCCAGACAATAACATGTGTATGCAGGAGGAGACTTCCACCCAAAAGAATTACAATTCAATAAAAAATTTAAAATTAAAATCTTGCAACAGGCTTCCAATTTTAGCCTAAACTTTATTTTGCACCCACATCTTTAGAGACATGTCTGCAGAAACGACGCATTGAACATGAATGAACACTTTCTCAAAGATATCATGTTCAAGGCAACTGCAAAGATCATAGTCAGATTTAAAGATTTCTGTTAAGTATTATTCTATCTTAGGGCCTTGCTTTTCTTCAAAAGCATTCCAAGAAATACTCAAAATAAGGACAAAATTAGTATAAACAACAGCTAAAATCCTTCAACTGCACCAAACTATGTTCCTTCCCTGAACACTAGAATACATGCTCAATTCCCAACAAAAATAACTCATTATCTTACACCCCAAAAGGAGATTTTATAATATCCATGAAAAATCATCAAAGGGATAGCATATCATTCAAGAAATAGGAGACAATCAGGATACTAACAATGGGTCGTTATTACTTCAAATAAAACAATCCCAACATATATGGATCATTCATACACAACAAATAACGAAATTGAGACATGATAGAATAAAGAACACAACAATCCTCGCAATTGTATCATGGATCATTTGTCAATTCGATTTTTTATACATTCAAACACAATAAAGAATAAAATCGWGGAAAAAATAACAAAATTGAAAAAAATTAAAGGAGGAGGTGAAGGAACTAGGAGGAAAACTACGGATTTTGGCTGGGTTATCAAGGAGAAACGGAGAAATGAAGATGAAATCCCTCATATTTTGAGCTCTCACAACAAGTGCGACGGTCGGAATGAGAGAAATGAGGAGGTGAAACTTGTATAAGGAAAATATAATGAAAGAGGATATGAATGGAATTTTGAATCTTTATTTCTATATGTAGAGGGTAAAAGAGAAACTACAATCCTTAAAATTTTGTCCACTTTCTCTTCTCTTCCTTTCTTCCCACTTTTGAAGAGAAAGAACCCATTTCTTTCTCTCCAATTCTCTCTCTTTCTCTCCCTTTATCTCCACTTAAAACTCCCAAAGGAGAGAAAGTCAAAACTTTGGCCCGATTTGATAGAGCTAAAGTTTGAAATCTGAAAAATATTAAAATTTATAAATGCCAAAAATTTACTTTATAACATCTACATTTAAATATTAAATTTAATAATCTAACTTGAAATGTCTTAATATATATATTAAGTTAAAATATTATCACATAAAGTTTGTAGAAGGGATTAAGAAGTACTTAATGTAATAATGTATTAAGACATTTCAAAATTAAACATGAAACAAACTTAATTCAATAAATACTTGATTCATTTAATTTTAAGTATGAATTAAATTATCAGATAAAGCCTTTCTCTCCATCTAAATCAGCCCCAAGAATCCTCAAACTTAGAAACCAACGAACTGCTTCACACCCAAATGTCCCCAGAAACTCCTGTTAATCCCATCAGTTCTACTGAACAACTTAGGGTGGAAGGTATGTTAGCCTAGATCCATACTTCAGCCAAACAATAGTCTATTCAACGGAAGAATGCATGGGGAGTGAACTTAAAATGACCTCAAACTAAAGCAAGGCCCGATTTCATAAATGAAATCTCAAGTTTGAAAAGTATCTGAATATATAAATATTAAAAATTTATTTAGAAATGGCTTTATACATTTGATTTTAAATACTGTTTTTGGTAATATAATATCTTAATATATTAAATCAAAATATAGGAGGAATTATATTATAATACGTCACCACTTAAATTTTATTTATTTATTAAGACATTATAAAATTATATTATCAAAAGATCTTAATCTAATAAGCTCTTAATTTATTTTTAGATGCTGAGATAGATTATCAGACAGGGCCTAAATTTTAAACAGAAAAAATGTACTTGAAATTACTTGAAATAATTTGCGAAAATAAATCATGATATTCTATAATACTATCATGAATTATTGTACCGATATCACCCAATATCATCACATTCATCATCTGAGCTTAATGCCTCAAGGTTTACATCAATGCGGGAAAAATTATTATCCATTTCCTTAAGGTTCACCAAGGAATAGTAATTGTTTTTATACATTCAATCAAACTCAAAAATAAATAAATAAATGCAAATGTAGTTTTACATTTTTTATCAGAATTTTAGCCATTAAAAGATGTAATTAATCTTTATTAATGAGATAGTCTGATGAGGARTAGTATTGTATTATTATAAATATGTAAATATATTTTCCCTCAAAGTGAATAAAAAAAAGTATTCCGCAAAGAGAGAGTGGGGAAAACAAAAAGCAAAAAAAAAAAAAAAAAAAAGAAAAAGGTGTCCAGTAGACCCGCCATTGGCCCTAGAACTTGTGAATTCAAAATATTGATGGGCCCCAGAAGATGAGTAAGGTTTAAACGGTCGTCTTCTGTCTGCACTTAGCAAAAAGTGCGCTTCTGGAGCCTCCTTTCCCATTCTGTCCGTCCTCTCCTCTTCTCTCATCTTGCTCGGACGGAAAACGCGGAGAAAGAAAATGGTGGTCTCAAAGAAAGCTTTCGCTTATGAGGAAAGGCGTTTGCAGATTCTGGAACAAAACAAGAAGAAACTTGAAGAGCTCAATCTGCCCAAGCTCCCTCAAGCTCTTCGTACCACCACTAGCCCCAAGCCGTCTCCTGTAAACGTCCTTCCCTTTTCATCTCTTGCTCTGGAGTGATATCAGCATTACAATTTATATGGTTCTTTTTTTTTCCCCTTTTCCTATTTAATTTTGGGAGTTATTACTTTGATTCTTGTGAACAGATGAAGAAGATGAAGCCGAAGTTACCTCGACAGCCGGTAGACCTCTCCACTGTGAGAAGGTCGAGTCGGGTCGCAGACAAGCCTCCTCCTAACTACAAGGATGTCAGTTAATATTACGTTTAATTCCTCACTGTTTGTTTGTTTTTTCCCCTTTTCCCTGTTTCCTGGGGTTCTTCTAGCATTGTCATTTTTATCACAAGAATCGTGCATATCTTTCTGGGGAGAAAATGACAATTATTTTACTAGCTTTTGCTTGCAAAAAGATTTGATGGTTAGATTATTTTTTATTTCCAGAGCATTATATTGGTAGATTGACGTGTTTTTTGTTTTCTCCTTCAGAAGATTGTGTAAGGAAGAGGTTACCTTTTCGGCTGTTCATTTTTCTTGCTATTTTTCGTCAGGGCCTACTAGAAAGCTGCTTGAGCGTTAGCTATATCATTACGATACTCTTTAGATGATGGATAAATGCATCAGTTCCCCATCATTTCTCCATTCTGATTAACCCCATACATGCTAGCAGTTGAAACCTTTTGTTTATAGTGGTATTATGTATGACATAGATGCTTATTTTACATACTTTATTCCCTTAAGTTAGTTCCTTTCTCCCTTGTGTCAATAGAAAACATTGCTTTCGTTGATGCAGTAACTTCTGTAGCTTCAGCGGGTTTAAATGACGTAACTATGCACTCATCTTGATGTCTTATGGTTCTTGATAGGCCCCAATTGAACCTCTTGGAAGACCTAGGAGGTTTGATAGACAAACCAGTTATTCACTAAATTGCTAATTCTTTGATGCACTTTCTTGATATATCTCTGATTCTTTTTGGCTTTTGCATAGCCAGCTATGGCTATAGGAGAAGGGATTTATCAAATAGAGTATATGCCGCAGATGAAGGCAGGGAATATGCTGTGGAAAGAGCAGAAGAGTTACGATCTGGTTTAGATCCAAAATTCCCTAGTTTTGTCAAGCCCATGCTTCAATCACATGTTACTGGTGGATTTTGGCTGGTAAGTTTCAATTCGGGTACAGTCAACTGTAAGGTTGTTACGAGTCAGTTGAAAAATCAAGAATTCGAAGGAAAGAAACGCTTCGAACACAATAGTGCTGTCACCCAAAAACCTCACCTGGTTGAGTATCTCAAACAGGGTCTTCCAGTCCAGTTTTGCAAGACTCATCTTCCAAAGCGTGATGAAACTGTGACATTAGTTGATGAAGAAGGGGAGGAATTTCCCACAAAGTACCTTACTCTGAAAACTGGGCTTAGTGGTGGATGGAGGGGTTTTGCCATTGACCATGAATTAGTTGATGGAGATGCACTGGTTTTTCACCTAATTGAGAGTACAAAATTTAAGGTAATTTGTGAGCTTCGTTTCTGTTTGCTTAGTTCTGCACACATGATACAGTTGTGCATATTTTCCTGATTATCTAGAAACTGTTCTCGAGCAATTGTGGCATGATCCACCTTCAAACTTTCAGAAGCTCATGTTACTTCTATTTGACTCCAAACTTTTTCAAGAAATCTCAGATGCGATTTTTTTTTTTTTAATAATTTGTGCACATGTGGCATGTTCCACCTGCCAACTTTCAGAAATTCAGTATATTTCTATTTGACTTCCAACTTTTTCGAGAAATTTCGGATGCATCTTTATTGTGGTGCTTTTAGCAGACCTGCATTTCATTGATTATTTGAATCTTTAGAACCACTACTTCCACTGATCAGTTAGAGAAACCACTACTGAAACAAATTTCCTTGCGGTGTAAAGAGAATTAAAGAACTGATTTTGAGCTTGATGAAGGGAACAAATCTATTTCTTTATGTTTTTAATGTGTGAATTCTCCATACTACGTAGAACAGGAATCAACATTAGCAGTTTGACCGCATGGACAATTATGATCATGTTTCATATCTTCTGTCTTCACTTCTTCCATTGAGATTCTTCTTGGATATACGAACAAGTGATTGGACTTCCAGGTTTACATTATAAGGGTAAATCAAGCTGAAGATGAGAAGCACTGATTGGCTAGCAGATAGAAGGAGCGCACATCAATGCTTAAGGTATCAGAGTAAGCAAGAACACTCACTTCAACGCATGATGTTGTAGTTGACAGAATCATWATATCTATGTCCATATGACAACCACCTCACAATTTTACACAATCAGAAAATATGGATATATAACCAGACATTTCCTTTACCTGAGAGATGCATCCTTGTTGTAATAGCATGGTAGGTTCGCTGAAGGACTCATTGACGACTGTGGTTCAAAATGAGAACTTCAAAAACCATGGCTAAAGATATCCGAGAAGTTACTGCCAGTTTTATATGTTGCATGTCGGCCCTCATAGCTGCTTATTTTATGTATCTAGTCATACAGTGATTTTTGTCTCTTTGGGAAAGTAGTGACCTAGCTACAGAGCTAGTGAATTCCGTTGTCTTTATTCTTGAACAATGCTATAAGATTTTTCAATATTCTGATGCTCTTTCTTTCTCAATTTCTAGCTTGCTCCTTCCGTGTTCGTGTCAAATGTGCTTAATATGTGTATCTGTTACTGTTAATATTTGAAGCAGAAGTTATATACCTATTCTAGCAACCATTCGTTCTGTTTCTTTCCCTCTGTATACTTCATTGCTAGAAAGTCATTTTTGCTTTCTTGGTTGTTCATTCCCTCAGCTATTTCTTCCATCTCCTCTTTTAGTTTACTCTAATTGCTTTGTTCATTTCTTAGTGGCACTGATGCAACTTGGTATGGCGCCCCAAGTGTACAAAACCTTTTTTGCACTAACTATAACAGAAAATAGGAACTTCAATATTTACCAGATCGGTCGTCCTCAAAACACCTTTTTCGACGATATGAATATAGTATATAGGTTAGAATTCTGGACTTGTTTCCATTGAACTATTATAGAATATGTACGTAATGGTTCAAGTCACTCAGATGATTTTGTTCCGACATTGGTTCCCTAGTCCATAACAATTCTTCATCGTTACCATTAACAAGTTTATTTGTCATGAGAGCATCCACATAGTGCTATTGCATTATCTTAATAGCAGAATAGAGTTTGTACTTACACCACCTTAGGGTGAAGTAACATAACCCTTAGATTAGGACTGTAGTGAAGTTCCTTGGAGTAGAGGGAGCAAAGTAAAATTAATCCAAGAAATTACCAAGAAGAAATAGGAAAAGRCAAAAATAACCAACCAAGGATTTGGAAGAAAATAACCAGATACTTTGTATTCAAAGGCGTCGTAGTAAGCAAAAATTACTGAAGGACAAAGACRAGATAGAGAGCTTTATTTTGGTCATCAAACAAAAACTTATAAAGCATGGATTTTACATACATGATTCCAAGCAAAGCTGCTCAGATTGCATAATTGTTTAGTTTTTTTGGCACTCCTGTATTTCTCCAAAGCCACAATTACTTGCCATGAGCTTATAGTTTTGCTACTTGTTGACTGAATGCTGGATCAATGCAAACAACTACCTGCATGATTTTTACATAGAGCATTAACTATTAATCTACATGATCATTCTAAGTTTTGGGAGAAAAGAGGATTTTTTATGTCGTTTTCATACCTTGCCAGCACTTTTACCAGAATGAAGATATTCGACAGCATCAGCAACAGAATCGAGGCCCAAAAACTTTTTAGGGTCGACAGCAACCTATTGTTGAGTGAACACAGGAAGTACAAAAAACAGATATTTAGACCGTAAAATCCTCAAGGAGACAAGGTCTTCTGTCATGTTTAGGAGATAGTTTCTATAGTTTCCAACAACAATGAAGGCTACACTTTTCATTCGTACAGATATTTACTTTTTAACTCCAACACCCATTTGTTTTGCACTTATATACTTAAACAACCTCTTTTACACTCAAACAACTTTTTCTCAATCTCCACTGAAATCCAAAAATGAACATGGTAAGATTCACTTTCAAATCACACCATCACAGTAATCAAAATCAATTTTTTCATTATTCTAATCCATATTTTCAAACTTCTAATCTAAACAACATCTTAACCAAAACTTTACACCCTAAAAATAAATTCAAATTTCAAATTTTTTCATTTTCTCCCCTTCTTCAATCAAAATCTTTTTACACTCAAACAACACATTTTCACCCTAACTCTAGCCCAAACATAGCAGAAATTGAAACAAGAATGTTAGAGACACATATGAGAAAGYAGATCAAAACATTTTACCTTAAGCTTCCCCAACGAGAAGAGCTGGAACAGCCTGTCTAGATGTTCTTGCCATAGATGAGCATATTGTACCAAGAAAAAACCAGCCTGAAAATTTTGTATAACCAAATTGAAGAAAAATAAAGGACAGTCAATGTCCAACTTCAGAGCCCAGTAAAAGAATATCTTGAATTTGTTCTATTATCAAGAGCTAGATGTGGATAACAACCATAAGTTCAGAGGAAAATATATTAGATAATCCTTCCATTCCAAATACTGTAGAGACTGTGACATTCAATTTAGGATGGATGGAGTAATACCTATAGCATGACATCAACTTCAGGAAGAATGAGTAAAGCAGACTGCTTGGCCCAAGATAACACTGCCTAAGCCATATCAATACGAATTTTCTGAGGATAATTATCATGAATGATGGTAGCATAGACCAGAGAAATTCTGTCTGTGTACTACAGTGTTTTGTTAACTTGAGGCCACCTAAATTAGTTAATTATCTGTTCTCCTAAACTTATGCTTCTTTAGCTGATGAAAGAAAAGTGCTTTAAGCAAAGCTGTTTGGAAACTTATTATTTTTATTTTTTCAACATCATCAATAAGCAAACGCTGTTTCAAAAAAGCATGTCCAGGTTGCTTTTCCAAAAGAGCCTTTTTTCAACTTTTTTAAGCTAAAAACTATTTTAAAAAGCAGTCAAGAACATCTCAAAAAAACTTTTGGCTTAAAAAAAAGCTAAAAACAGCATAAGAGAACAGTGCTAAAGATAATCATACAATAAAAACAAGGGAAAACAAAAGAAAAGGCAAAACCCAATCTATATATTGAAAAAGAAATAGATACATACCACAGTTTGGCTTTTTGCTAGAAGTTTTTCACACAACCCCGTATAATGCAATGGCTTCCATCCATGCTCCCCTTGATACTGAGACCAAAACCATTGGTTTAGCATAGCAAATAAATTACGCCTGAGGTGAAATGAAACTAGGGTAGACCCATCAGGAAATAGAAACAACATATCCAAATAAGATCAACCTGAGAGATCATTCCAATCACAAGAAGTCTTCCATAGACAGCCAAGGCATTCAAGCATAGATTGAACATTTCACCACCAACTGACTCATAGACAATATCAACACCTTTTGGGAACTCCTTCTTTAGAACCTAGATAAACAAGGAAAAAAGTAAMTCTTACATAGAAGCAGAATAATCAGTKAGCGGATTATTTACTGAAGAAGTCAGAATCAAAGATGACACCATTATACATGATAAGGTAGTAAGACTACTTCTTTGCATGCAGTTAATGTAGCATGTCTGCGAGGTATTTATCTTACAATCATGTCGAAGAAGCCACATTAGAAGACAGTTGCTTGTCATGGTCAATATAGAGAACAAAGATATGATCACCGAACAAATCAATAACAAAGAAACTTGTGTAGCTAAAAGCAAGCAAAATAGATGTTACTGAAAAGATCAACTTCCAAATTGGCTATGAACATATCTAGCAGCAGTCTTATCTTATGTATAAGCATGTATACATGTGTTTTTGTGCAGAGAAAGAAAGATCTAATATTTGGCGATGTAGAGTCAAGAAGAACTTTATCCAAGTCAACCAGCAAATAGGCCCATGAACGTATTTCAATTTTCACTTGTTGAGATAAATCACCTATCTTGCAAGAAGTAGCCATCTGTAACATGACTCATTTTAAACTGCTAAGTTCCATTCAGCMAWCCATGTTTCAATATCAGCAATATGCTGCTTATAGCTGTCCCCCATGTTATATCACAAAACTCTTTCAAGGAAAAAATAGTTCTCGTGTTAAACAAGATACTAGGATGTCTAAAACACATGCTGCCACTGTTTTGTAATTTTGCTTKAGGTATTCTRAAACAGTTAAAAGATCACTGAAATATAATCCTATCACACATGAGATGTACAGAAACGATCATGAATTTGAATAATTAAATAATTCAGCAATATGAGAAATACTGGTAAGCTAGAAAAGATAAGAGAGAATGTGTCCAATACACAGAAAATGTCAGACCAGTCAAACATAATGATTGGTAAAATTTTGAAATTCATAAAGGACAGTTATATCAGATAAGAGAGAAACAAGTTTTGATTTATATGGATGTGTGTCTACAGTACTTGTGACAAAGTACAGCATTTTCACTCGTAGCCATCATACCATAGCAAAGAAACATAAGACACATGACTAATAAAGAGTTGAGCAAGAACAGGGGCCATTGATTGGACTTAACAGGCAAGCAATCTAAAATGATAGATAAGTTGGATTGAGTACTGGACTTCTTTATCATTAAAGTTCAGTACTAAGCCTGTGAGAGAGATCAGTTTATTGGGGCCCAGCTCTTTTTTGGACATAACATATGATCAGCTAGAGATTGAAATTAGCTGGGGGACAT
Organism: Rhazya stricta; assembly: GCA_001752375.1. Taxonomy (NCBI): domain Eukaryota; kingdom Viridiplantae; phylum Streptophyta; class Magnoliopsida; order Gentianales; family Apocynaceae; genus Rhazya; species Rhazya stricta. The sequence goes on from MEJB01000015.1 coordinate 6,793,268, forward strand.
ACAGTTTTTATCTCTTCTCTTTTGTAGTCAATGACTCGATCAACTCCCAAATCCTTCAAAAGCATGGCCTTTTGTTCACCTCCACAAGTCGCCACAACAGTATTTCCAGCTAATTTAGCAAGCTGCAGTCACAAATACTTCAGTAGTAAGTACCTAAC
>MEJB01000015.1:6794045-6984600 GCA_001752375.1 Rhazya stricta
TCAAAGCATGATAAAATCTTGGATAAGGAAGGATTCAAAAGGGGAGCTAACACAAAATAATCTTGAACGAACCTTTTCTAAAGCAATTGAGGCTGTGAGCCCCGACGTAAGCATGGCAACAACTTCTGGATCTGGTCTTGGAACAGGAAGGATGTGTTTTGAATGTACCTAATTATAAAACATTAATGTTGCTAAGTTCAAAGCTCAATGCCDATGGTTAATAAGTATTACATAAYAATACTCCAGAAGAACCATAAAATTTACAGGTCAAGGATAGATCACCATTGTAAATTCAGCATAGCTTCCAAAAGTCATAACTGCAGCAGCCATTCCAACTTTTACGTTCTTAACAGAATCACCAATTGCAGCAACAATTCCAACAGCCTTCAGCATGACAAGATTAAGTTCAGATGAGAAAAGAAAAAAGTTTTACGAGGAGTTTCATGAAAATGGTTCTACCAAACACCAAACAACATATTGACATGTCCATGTATAGCAAATTTTAAATTGAATCACATATCAAATCGCTGCAGAAACATTTCATCCATCCTTAGGTAAAGAAAGATTAAAAAGATATTTATGTTCCCTTCCAAATAGTTGAACTAAGACTACAACGGTACTAATCTAAGACATAAAAGTGTCCTTTTATTTTCTTAATATCAAATGCCACTCATAAAGAGAAATCAGTGAATTCATTTGCTCATGCATATACAACCAAAGATATGGACATATAAGAGAGAGCGAAAGAGATGAAATACAACAAATTCAGTATATAGAAGGAAAATCCTATACTGGATGGCATCAAAGTGCAACCATGAGAATGGAGGATCGTTATAAGTCATGGGCAGCAAAGAGTGCTTATTGGAACAACGGAATCTTAAGTCATCCATAAATTATATTTTCTCTTCACCTCAAAGCCAGCATCAAATGGAAGCCTGGAAGCAAGGTCCTCATTGTTGCCACTGAAATAACGGCCTGAACTAAAATTCACCTGTTACGAATGCACAGGTTAGTGACCTTTTTGAATAAGCAACACACAAAATAAGAATCCATCACAGGCATGTGCAACTGTACAGTAGATAGGTCATAGAAAGGAGCAAAGAAGATCTACAAGGAATATAAAAAAAAATAATCAATCAAAATTCTTCAGTTTCTCTATTCTTTTGYTCAAATTACTCCGGATGTCTGAGAGAGAGAAAGAGAGGCATAGGACCAACCATGGAAGTTGCTTGTATTACATGAATTACTACAGTAGAATGTAATTTTATTTACCAGCTCTCATGTACCTAATTGTAGAATTAATAACCTACAACAGTACTTAAACATTCAAAATCTATTTCTTATAGAAATGAAACAAAGCACAGCGAGGTCATTCGGTTTAGAGGATAACAAACATATAAAGCCTCCTTACATCCTTTATTGCATGAAGAACACTCAGACAAAAACTCTAACAGAATAGCAGCAATTGACTAAAAGCCTTAGATAACTGCTGGACAGAGCCAGAAACTTCATTTTAAGGGGGCAAGAGTAGAGCATCGAGATATTGGGAAGGCGAAATGATACTCTTTAGGCAAAAATTCTTTATAAATTACAAAAAATATTAACCCTACATAAGATTTTGAAAAAAATGTTGAGGAGGAGGCGACTGCAGGCCTCTCCCCCCCCCCCACCCCGGCCCTCCCCCTAGCTCTGCCCTTGGCTGCTAAATTGCTGTTAATTAATCGCATTCTCTTGCAAACTGCACAATGCACCAAATTCAAATATTATGTTTCAAATGGATGTGAACAATTTAAAAGTACATCACAAGGAGCAAGAAAATTACATCACTAGAATTAACACCAGCATAAATGATTTTCAAAAGCAAGTAATTAGATTTGATCAGCAGAATATTGTTTCAAATGAACGTGAACAATTTAAAAGTACATCACAAGGAGCAACAAACTTACATCACTAGCATTAACACCAGCATAAATGATTTTCAAAAGCACGTAATCAGACTTCATCGGCAGATGCAATGACGTTCGTACAATGGTTGTCGCACTTCGGAAATTATGACTAAGGGTGTGAACAACTCTGGAGACAGACAAGCAACAGAACAATGTCAAAAGAATAATAAGCAAGAAACTGTATAAATTTTGACCATTATCCTAACAATAAGAAAAGTTTTTAATGGAACCATTCTTAAAAACTGAATGAAAACTAGAGGACAGAACAAGGAGAAGCAAGATGGAAAGCAAACAGAGTTGCAGCAGCAATATTTTGGAATTCTATTAACACTATTAATCCAGCTTGACAGGTTGGAATCTGAAAGTACTGACCAGAGTTCTTCCTAACAACGAAGAATAGAACAAGAAAGATCTGGAATATATACCAGCCATGACTATCTGATCTGCAGAAACATCGGTACATAGCCAAAACCAGTCTTTGGCAGAGTGGGCATAATTGGAAATGCAATAAGTTAAAGTCAACTAAACACTGACCATGTCGTTGGAAAAGGCATTTAACTATCATGAATGCTCATAATAACCTGACTGGACCACTTTMGGAACYGCTTTACTCAGTGGTTTTTGTCAATTTTGCAAAAGACCMAATCTGGTGAATCTATATGCCTACATACCAAGTGAGATCAACTTTTTGCACGTACAGAATCCTGTCTTTTAAACAAATATACATCATCCAACCTGGACAATGAATGAAATGAACTACATTATATGAAAGTACAGGCAGAGCTAGGGAACAAGTGTGCTTACATTTTTTCAAAACTCTGTGGAAGTTGAAGATTCAATGAGACTATATCTGAAGACTTTCTTCTTTGTTTTGCATCAGGCAGAATGAATTTTGCTTCCTCTTCAGGACTTGGCCAATATTCCATTCCTCTTCGTTTAGTAACCCATAAACATGCCCCAGCTTTAGTCTCATCATTTATAAGCTCGAAAGCACCTACAAAGTTTGCAAGTAAATCATTAATAACAAAAAGAGGAGTAATGATTTGAAGAAACTTTGCCCTTGAAATTGACTTCATGTATAAAAATTTCTATAGTTGCATAAACAATGACCASTCAAAATAATCTTTAAATATAATGCTCATGTAAGCTTTAGCATAACCAAAATAAGCTCTGAGAAATGTCTTCCTTTTCCTTTTCTTTGATGGGTTACACACAATTGAATAATTCAGACTTAGTCATGCTATAAATGTTCACTTAAATTATCAATCTCCAACCCCACCAACCAAGATAAGAGGACAAACATAGGACACATGCACAAAGTGCACAAGGAGAAACTACTAGGCAGACACAAAAGTTCAAATTGAGAGGACACAAAATCATAGACTGACATTTTGATTCTGAAATGAAATTCTCGAGGGGATAAATTTTCTGTTCCTAGCTTCCCATGGGATGAAGTTAAAGCTGATGGTGTTTTTAACTGGGAACAGTTAATAGAAAATCTTCTGCAACTCTTTAAATCCAATGAAAAAATATTTAATCATACCCTGATTCCTGAAGCAAGTATTTGAGACTTTCCTGTATTATCTTCCTTTTGTCTTTCTTCTTTCGAAAGGAAATTTTAAAGATAAATAAGAAAGAACTAATGAAAACACTTCTCAAGTGAAGATAATTGAGCACATGCAAAAGCATTGCACTATTATGAAACTGAGCTGTTAAATTGGCTTTTGTAACGTGGTAATCAAAATAAGCATGCTGTCCTAGGATTCTAAATAGTCCCTGATGTGATTTCTCCACTCTCAGTAAGGGGACAATTACATACACGTGGCCTTATGCATGTTTGCATCAAGTATAATATCCAACTTTACAGGCATAATATGCAAGATGTCATCAACTCACACTGTCTAGAAATTTTAAGTAATTTTTTGGAATGGATTATCAGTTTGTCATCCTCTAATCAGCCAACTAAGTGATTGAGATTAAGATATAAGAATTTTGCACAAATACTCGAGTTAGTGAAAGTTTGAACCCAACCAACATCCATATAGAGCAGTGAGATATTTTATCCATAAAAGTTCTGGTGTCTACCAGATATCTGTCAATCGATCCGCACCCTCTTAGCAGGATATTTCACAAAAATATTCAAGATAGCATCTCCAAGTTTTGAAATCCACCAACATAAAAAAGGAGGGGGGGAGAGAGAAATTATTTATTTATGAAAAGGGTTTCTCCAGTATACCAGAAAGTATCAAACAGCTTATAGGGTGATGTTGTAAGTTTTTGTCAGAAACATCGAGTCAAAATGTACCTTTGACTACCATTTCCATTGGCATGAAGCCTCCTATTCGATCAATGAATTTGCGATCCACCATGGAGGCCAAGCCAGTTTGAACAAACTGCAAATAAAGAACAGTAAGAACAATTTAAATGATTGCAATAAGGCTAAAAGCAACATTAGTATCACTTTTCAAAGTTATATATCTACTACGAACCTAGTAGTGTATAATTATTAAGCAGTAGCTACCAGTGTAAGATGATTATGAGCATTGCAGTTTTCAGTGGTTTGCTGATCTTGCACTTGAAGTWCTTCAATTAGAAATTCAAGCTAAGAATAGTCAATTTAATCAAAAGAATAAAAAAATATAATGTGCCACCCTACCAAAGAACAAACCAATTTATTTCATTTTCTCTTTTCATTGCAATGTTTCTTGGGGAACGGGAATATGGAGGCATGAATGACAATGTTCAACCAAAAAGTTAGGCCTATGATTGCAGAATCATCCRGCAAAGGTAACGCTGATAAATAAATAAAACAGGAAAGGCGAACTCAGCTATTATAAGGTATCTTATCTATTTCCATGCAGTTTCAGATTCTCCAGGGGACAGTTTCTATGTTTAACAGTATTGTACTGGTCATGATCAAACATTTCGAATGGGAAACTGAGAGAAAGCATCAGATTTTAGCATTTACCCAAAATAACATCCCGAATCTAGCAATTTTTTGTGTTCTTAGTAAGCAGGCAAAATCCAAGTTCATTTTTTATCATAAAAACTATTTGAGATAAATATAGCCCTCTAAAATCAGATGAGCTTTGCTATATATCAGTTCAGGATGTTTCTTYACTGAAGAAATATTATTACCTGATAAAAGAAAACTAAAAGAAAATCCTCAGAAATGTACAAAGGGACCATAAGTTTTATTTTGGGGGTTAATATTCTATCTTTCATGGAAAAGTAAATCTTTGTCACTGCAGTATGAATAGATATTGCTACTTCATATGTCTCTGAAACCAAGATAGAACAAATAGTCAAAATTTCAAATATTTTTGTTATTATCAAATTAAAGTACTTTGTCACCTGAAAGGATATCTCACAACCGAAGACCACTTGTAATAGATAACTGTACCTCTGGACAAAGCACATTGATACGGATTCCTTGACGCTTGAAAGGAGCTAGTGATCTTGTGAATAAAACCACGCCACCTATAAAACAATCTCATTCAGATTAAAGATAGGGGATGAAACCAGAAAGTATCTCTAGCCTAGTGCATGTGCCCTTGAAAAGACAAAATTAGAAAATCTACCTATCCTAGTTCATCTGCACTTGAAAAAAGAAATGGAGACTGATAATATATAGCAACACACCTTTGGAGGCAGAGTAGATAGGGTCACGATACATGGGATAAAGTCCTGAAGCAGAGCCCATGTTTATGATCACACCTGGCTTTCTTGCACCTTGCATTATTTGAATCTAGGAATCATATCTAGATAATTATATCACCATCACCAAATTCCAATCATTCATATAAGCGATGTTCAGGATCCAAGAATGAATAAAATAACAATATCAATATCAGTTCTCAAACTGATGTAGAGAGAACAAGAAATTAAAGTGCACAAAAGACTGAAGATAATTTTTATAATTTAAGGGAATGACATAAAGGTACTACTCTTCCCTCCCTTTTTAATAGACCATGCAAAGAAACTACCAGTTAAAGCCTTGTCCTAATGCCTTTAGCCCTCTACTTGCATAAATATGATTAATGATACAAAATCTTCCGGCACAAAGAAGATGCAAGATTCTCATTTTGGTAGCACGAAAATGCATTCGCCCTCGTTATCACTCATTGAGGTTACCCTAGGATGGAGTGGGCACCAAGATTCACATTACAGTTCATGGTCATGGTCCACAAAATGAAAATAAATTTCTACATTTCCATTCATCTGATGGAGAAAGCTTCAAGCTTATTCATATTCTTTGAATGTATGCTATTAAAGAGTCTTTTACTCATAAATACAAGTGGCAGATAAAATTAAAGAAATACAAAGAGTAATATTATCAATCAAATTTCTGCCTACGTCTCTCTCTTGCACACTGCTGGAAAATCAGAAGTTAGTCATCTTTATCCAACTATAAGCACATGGCATGGACATATTTCCCATCAGAAACATTTCTCTCCCTGGTCCAACGTTATCTTGGGCAGTCAACCACAATGAAATTAATAATTGACAGAGGAGAATTTAAAATTAAAAAAAAAAGTAAATTTAACTTACTGGCAAGGCGGGTGCATCAATAACAGCAACAAGATTCACATTAACAGTGAGTCTCCATGAGTTAGATCCCATTACTTTTGTCTTTATGGAATGGAACAGGACTACCAATCCCTGCACAGTTTATGCAGATATCCAACCTCTATACGTTTCAACGTGCTCTGGAAACCCAGCAAGCAAATCCACTGTTGTCACTTGAGATATCAATGAAAATTGCAAATATTTGCAATGATACGTGCAGATGAAATTTGTAAATCTTCCCTCCTATCTCCTCTCCCCTCCCAATTCACCAAGAAGATAAACAATATATATATATATATATATATATATATATATTATATATATATATAGGGAAACAAGATGAAGAAATAATCATAGCAAATTATTTCTCTTGTTGCACTTAAAATTTGGATATACATCAAAATTTCTTCAATTTTGCACCAGAAATGGATATTTTTGTTGTCATTTGCGTTAGATCAGTAGTTTAAGTGTAAATTAACAGAATAACAGAAAGGAAAAAGAAAAAAGATCTCCAACTTGCACTTAAGTCAAGAGATCTTGCTTTGACAATCATAGTATATTTCGAAACCATCAGGAGATATAAGCACAGATACAGACTCAGAAAATGGGACCATCAATTCCACCGTAGAGACTGAATGTCAACTTACAAACCACTAAAAAGTGTAAAGAGTAAATTATCAAACACCACGAAATAAACCAAGACATTTTAGCAACTTTTCTGGCAGGCTCTCTTCTCCCAACAGTGCATCCCTTAACATCTATTTTCCTACCCATGGGAAATCAACGAAAGCTTACATGTTTTGGTGACGTCGCATCTGATGAACATAGCAAGTGGAAGTTCCGAATTTGTATGAAACTTGGCACACTCATTTTCAGCGAGTGATGCAACTTCCTTTCCCCTCTCCTCCGAAAAATCAATAATCGTGACAAATACTCCTTTCTGAGCAAGAGCCAAAGTCAGGGCTCTACCTGAGGGTGGACAACACAAATAGATCAACAAACAAAGAAAAACAGAAAAAATCTCCGAACAGAAAGACACACGTCAAACAGCAAGCATTTTCTAAGAAAATATTGAGGAAATTACCAATTCCGGAAGCCCCGCCGGTAACTAAAGCGGAAAGGCCAGGCTTCAGCTCCATGATTAAGAGTGGTTGATGATTCAGTGAACACAACAGCGAACGGATGGAGCTAGAGGTGACTACAGGTTCATAGTTATAGTTTGACTACGCCAAATCTTAATTTGTTTTAAACAACTCATCACACTTGCGACAGAATTGGATATTGCGGTCTTTCTCTGCATCTTTCATGAGCCGGCCTGCCCACCTCGATTCTCTCGACGTCGTAACATTGTTATTACTTCTTTCCTTTATATTATGCTAACTATATTAATTCTTGAGGTGATTCTTCACTTTTATTTTTTTATTTATATTTCTTAACAAATTATTTTYATTTATTTCTATTCCAGTACAATGATAGAGGTGTCTCAATTATAATAGGTTGAATTTTCTTCAAAAAAATCTAATGTCATYCATATAGTCAAATCCGATCTATATCTACTTAATAAAAAATTATTTATTGAATATGTCAAGATAACSTAATTTTTTTAGGRGACATTAACCTAAAATGATTAATTTACTCTTCAATTRATAGAAAAAAACATGTGCAATGAATTACCCAAAATCCTCCACTTGACAAAGTGGTGAGATAAAAATAAATTCATTTAAATTATTAATAAACATAAATAAGTAAAATAAAAATTGAGGATCATAAATAAATAAAATAAAAGTTAATAGAATGAGTATACTTATAATGATATGAATCATCAATTTCCATGTGTTGAAATGATAGAAAGYGTTCCCTATCCGTGGGTTCTTAATGAAATTGGCTCTCTTTTTAGAGCCAATAATGCACTGGCCTKCTTTTTACCCTCATTTTGAAGTTTGGCTTTAATGTTGGGAKGCCTAGCATTTTCTTCCTCCTATGATGATGGCCCACCAAGCATTTTTATTTTGTAATTTGTACARATTTTACAATTAATACATATAATACAAATACTTRAAAATGCCTCRATATAAGACATTATTGTCAGTGTAAAACTCTCTTCTCCTCACATTGTCTTCTCCTCTTTCTTTGTCCAATGTGATTTTTTACTTTTCACTGTGAATTACTGTAAAAAGCATCAAATTCACCATCCAAGCCAATTACGGAACTTCGGTGCTTTCCTGGGCATTTTTCGCAGCTTTCTTGAGCTTTTTTTTTKGGCATTTTTCAGTGCTTTCCTGGGCATATTTTGTTGCTTTCTTGGGCGTTTTTTTTGGGAATTTTTTGGTACTTTTTTGGACATTTTTGAGTACTTTTTTGGGCATTTTTGGCCACTTCCTTTAATTCACGAGTTCTTACTTGAACAAATTACAAAATCAAAAGTTTGGGTTGTCCAGCATAATAGGAGGAAGAAAACGCTAGCCCTCCCAAAATTAAAGCCAAATATACAAAATGGAGAAAAAAGAGAGCCAATGTCCACTTGACTTGTAAAAAATAAAGCCAATTGGATAACAAACCCCTATTTGTAGTGGTATTTTTTCACAAGGGTGAGGGTGATAAATCAATTTTTTTTTTTTTTTTTACTTTAACCCATGAACCTGCGCTTATTTTGTTTGTAGTCAAGGTTGAGCCAATCAAGTCGAAAAGCATATTCATTAACAATTATCCATCTTGTCGTAACTGATCATAATGTTTAGAATTTTAATTATATTATTAGATTAGATATATGATTTGACCAATTATCTTATCATCTTGTCGTAGAAACAATAATGTATAGTATTTATAAATTATAATATAGTAAAATATTTATAAATAAGTACTTAATAAATTAATAATATTTACTAAATAATAAGGTTTTTCAGTTTTGATTCGAGTTAATGAATTAAATTGATAATTTCGATAGAATAATATGATAATAATTTTTTTAAAAAAAACCTACATAATCTTTAGCACATTCATATCATAAATTAGTAATTCACTAAAATTACATATTATATCTTTTTTCAATTAAATATATTTTTGTTTGATTTCCTTAAAATTAAATTTACCTAAATCTTGTCTATATTTTTTATTATTGCATCTATTGTTGTTTATTTTTTCATGGTATGTATTTAATAAAATGGAAATGAATATCTATCACTTAGTATTTCTAAATCTTTGTGACATCTAGCTGATAAAAAAGTAGTACTCCACTAATCAGTTAATACATAGATTTATTATCCATCTTATCACAACTGATCATAATATTAACCCGAAGGGTTATGAGGCCCAACAGGAGGACCCACTGGAAGTAGAGGGGAGACCTAGGGACATATAAGAGATATAAGTGATGGGGTGTGTCTAMCTACCAGCCTTGGTTTTTAGGTGAGATGGCCGCGCATCACATATGGTATCAGAGCCAACCGGGTTCGACTCCCTTTGCCTAGTTTCCTCGCACTGCTAAAACCGAACAGCACAAGGATACTTAGTAGGGAGGAGGAGGAGTAATCAGTCCAGCCGCGGAAGCGGGGTGGGACCCAAAGGGTTATGGGGCCCAATGGGAGGACCCACTGGAAGTGGAGGGGAGACCTAGGGGCATATGAGAGATATAAGTAATGGAGTGTGTTTACCTACCACCCTTGGCTTTTAGGTGAGATGGCCGCACATCATATGTGATTTTTTTGTACATAATTCATTTAGTTATAATTAGACTGTGCAGCTTTTTGAATTTCTAGATTACTTAATAGTTTTATTCATTTTTACGTTTATTTTTCTCCATGAGTAATGGGAGGTAGGATAATTCTTAGATCCCTTATGAGTTGCATCATTGAAAAATATGTTATGTGTTTTAGATCCCTGTAAATGTTATAAATACTATAGCATACCAAGATAACTCATGTAAAATTCACATATACATGCACAGATACATGGATATAAATAAAGATAATAACAAATGCTCAAAGAATAATATAATTACCTCTTTGTCAATCAAGATTACTTCAAAACAAGAAGATTTCCAACCTGATTATTAGTTTGAATGGAACTTTTATGAACTACTTTAACTTTAGTAGACCATAAACTCTTGTATGCACACAATTCATTTATAGGCTTCGATTCCATGATGAGGAGGGGGGTCCTTGGTTGAAGCTCTCGTTAAAAATTTTGAAACTGTATATTTATACTTTGGGTAAAATATGAGTTCATCCACTTGGAGAAAGCATTTATTTAAACCTTGTTTAGTATTTTTTATGTATTTTCAGAATTTTATAAGTTGATTGATTTATGCTTTTAAATGTCAACTAAGTATTAACCTTGTACCATAGATCTCTTTTTCTCTGTTGATTGATTTACATTCGTAATTGCCAACTATTAACCTTTGTACCCTTAGTTTTAAACCTCTTCGTTTTTCGGGCTTCATTTTGCCCATTCATAGAGTTCTATTTAGTACATCTAAGAAAAATATACAAGAAATGTTTGATTTGTACTTGAACACATGTCCTCATAAAAGAAAGGAGAATAATATGAATAGAAGTACTTGTTGTGTGTCTCTCATATAATCCAAATTAGTGTGAACTGTGACATATTTGACTTGTGAAGTTATTTTGAGATTTGAAAATTATCTTTTGGAAGATCCTATTGTTTAGGAGTTSATTTTCGAAAATACTTATTTCGTTAACAAATTAGGATTTTTTTATTATTATTATTAGTAGCTGAGTTTTATTAGGATTTACGAGTTTTTTAATCCTATTTAACTTRATAAGATTATGCAATTCTTATCATGTGAGTATATAACCTAAACCAAAACAAATCAGTTATGAGTTTGTTGGTTATAAATTGGGTATCTCAAGAACTTAATACTTTCACAACACAGAAATCCTAGAGTTTTCTAAAGATTGTCTTTCAGATTAGGGAAAATTGGTTGTTAGTGGATTTTCAGACAACTATGACCAGTTTATTTACGATAATTAAGTTATCTTTATATCTGTGATCGACTGGATAGAATGAATGTGGAACAAGTGGCTTTAACCATATTCTTATCATATATTGTTTCCAAATCTATTTGCTATTTATTCGTTTTTCGTGTGATTTGTTTGTTTTAGAATGATTGGTAGTTTAGTAATCTCTTCAAACTCCCATTATTCGTGTTTTACCTGAGAGAAATTAACTTGTCAATTCAATGAGGAGACGACCTTACTCTCGATTATACAATTTTATTCAATTGAAGGCATGATAATTATTCTTTGTAGTTTAACGACATACCGATTTCTCGATCTTCTTTCTTTATTTAGCATTTCAGTATCAAAGTGAACGAAACTTGTCAACTTATAGTTATAAGTTAACTCTGCATTTTCGCAATGCAAGAAGCCATCTTTATCACTCTGCGGTATTTTCAAGAACCAATCAATTGTATTTTATAGAAATTTGCAGCTCATGATAGGAGCAGGTGAATAAAATAGAGTAGTTGCACAATTAGATTATCAAAATGATATTATTTTAATAAACTCTTAATTTATTCGATTTTAAGTGTTGAATTGAGTTATGAAATATGACTAATATCTTGAAGTGTTAGGCAAATTTATGGCTTTTAAGAAGCTTATGTGATAGTCATTTGGATTACATGGTTGAATTCGAAGACCTATTTCTTAATTCAATAATATGAATTGGATGACGGAAACCAGAGTTAAGATTTATTTTAAAAATATTAAAGGTAGATATACTAATTAATTTGAGTTTTATACTAAGGTTTAATAAAGGGAATATTGTAAACTGTTGTAGAAAAAGAAAAAAAGTATAAAATTGAATAATTCATAATTTGTACAACTCAAGGTTGAATATAGTCTTTGTGAGAATTCTTTAGTAACATTTTCGGTATATTTATAAAAGGTAGATAATATTTAGTGACTTTGACATATTTTAAAAATTATAAAATTCTAGGATTAAATTTTAAATTTAAGATTAAATATGAAATAACGGGCCGTATTTATTGATTTTTTGTAAAAAAGGATTAAAGGGTTTTGTAGTTGCAAGAAAAACAAAAAATAGAAAAAAAAAGATAGGCACTTGAATTGGTAATATTTGTAATATAGCTACAAGGAAACTTAATGCTGTTTCTTAACTAGGAGTAAGTAATTTGATTAGGTCCAGGATATATAAAATACAAGCCAAATAAATGGAGGAGATATCTTTGTAAGGTGACTAGAGCTATTAAAATGTTAGATTCGTCAAGTAATTCGAGCTCGCCATGCAAAATTGATGGATTGGATTGGAATTTTCTCCAACCATTTGGAGGTGAGCCTAGGTGGGTTAAAAATATGTATTTTTCAAAATAATATTATGGACCCAAATCTAGGGTGAATGCATGCGCAAATTTAAAGGGTTGCATTCTGTACATATGTTATTAGATTATGTTTTATATGCACTTGTAACTAAATCTTTTTCAAGTTTTCTTCTATTCTTGTTCCCCCCAAAATCGTAAACTAAAGGGGAGGGGAGCATTTGATTATGTGAAAATTACTATCATATCCTTACTATTCGAAGACTGGATGATAGACATATTGTAAACAAAACTCGTCATCCTATAAACTAAAGTGATTTCATGAAAGTTTGGGTTAATAAGTAAATATTTAAAATTTCAATTTTTCCTCCCCTTTGGTCTATATATATATTTCAATATTGCATTTTCTTAGCTAAAGAGGCAATTTTTAAATGAATATTATCCTTCCTAGAAATTGGTCGTCTTCTGCCAGGAAGAGTTCTTCAATAAATAAATATAAGAAAAGGAAAACACACATTTTACAATTACTGTATCTATTTTTATTTACATATTGCATTTAAGAATTTTTTATTTCAAAATACTTATCGTATTATAAAATTAATGAAGTATTTATTAATTTTTCCCAATTTACCCATCATTAGCAATTTATTAACTCTTCACTAATCTTATAATAATAAAACTAGAAGTCAAACCTTGAATAGGATTAATTTAGTCATTTTCATCTATTTAAGGAATTTTTACCTCTGTGTGCACATTTTCATTGCGACATATAAATTAAAACAGAGATAGTACATTTTTATTTAAAAAAGTGTAATAATTTCAAATATGCACAAATCAAAAGTGGGGAAAGGATTTGAAAATATGAATATTTGTCAGTCATAAAAAGGAGGACTCTGGAGCAATAACCCCACAAGCTTATGTCAAAACACATTTGTTTGGACAATGCCACTTAGATCAAATTAATGCACAATAAACATCGATTAAAGGTAATTTTGATAGTAAAAAAACTCAAAATATCATTCATGATTCACAATAATAATCAATAGTTTTAACATAAGATTACCTAATTGACCTTTTCGACTTGGATCATCTTGATCTGTTAAGTATTTCGATGAAGATTTATTTTAGAACAATCTTTTATTTACTWTTTTAAGAGGAAAAAAATGCACGATATTTGTCATACATATCTATATCTATCTACACTTATATTAAAATATCATAATTCATGGGAATCATTTTTTGATAACTTTATCTCTTTACTACTTGAATAATTATCAATAATAATAATAACCTTATTTAGAATATGAAAGATTACACAAGATATACTTTGAGTATTTGTTCTCTAAATATTAGATACAGTATTTTAATAAATTAAATTTAAAGTTTGTAAAACCATTTATTATTTGACATTTGTTTCAATAAAAATGAAAAGATGCAGAAGAATGATAAAAAATAAAAGAATTTTAAAAAATATTTTTTATAACTAAATGAGTTATACACAATAAAAATAAATAAAAAGAAAAGGATTTTACGCTCTTAAATTTACACAAAATGTCATATTAGACTTTTAAAAATAATTATTAAGTCTAGAAATACAATAATACAAGAAATTAAATTTAACATTTATAATAATAAAATAGGCCTAATAAATAAAAAATTAAAATTAAAATTAGGTCAAAACATTATATTTAAACTTCTAATTCAAAAATAATTTTTTGACTCAATTTGTAAAATAATATAAGAATATATGATAAAAATGTATAAGGCACATTACCTTATATTAATAATATACAAATATGTTCATGGTAAAAGACAAATTGACCAAGACAATGCACAAGCACCGGTAACGGGTTTGCATTGGAATTTGGCGCAATCCAAATCCAAAATTATTTTAATGTTTAGCCGCCAAAGATATTTTAACAACATCTGCTGGACGAATAATTTTTTAAAAGAAATTTCTGTCACATTAGTTATCACTACAATCAACGAAAAAAACATCACATCACAAATAGGATTACTGACTAAATAATTAATACAAGGACAATACAAAACACAGAATTATACGAAAACTCAACCCAAACAAGACTCAACCAACACCAAAGTCTTCGTCATCTTCTTCCTTTTCTTTATCAAAAAACCCGAATAAACTTTCCCTGTCCAACTCTCTATCTGCTGTCATCTTTGCTTGGATGGAGGTTGGTGGTGAGCTTCCATCAGCTTTGCTAATATGTAGGAAGCGCTAAGTAATTGAGGGAAAGAGAACGGAATAGAGCCCTAATTTAAGCGAATTTGACGAAGAATCCTGTTGAATTGTTGGAAAGAGAAGATGTTTCCGTGGAACATCGCCAAGTCGGCGGAGGCGATGTTCTCGCGGTGGGCAATACAGAGGGTGTGCAAGTTTTTGTTAAAGAAGAAATTAGGGAAGTTTATACTTGGTGAAATTGATCTTAACCAGCTCGATGTACAGCTCTCCGCCGGCACCATTCAGCTATCCGATCTTGCTCTCAATGTYGATTATATCAATCAAAAGGTATGGCCGCTGTTTAAGCATTTATATTTCCAGTTCGTCGTGTTGAATCATAAAGCTACTTTCTTTGGCGGCTGGARCTTTCCTTTTTGGTTGAAAATCTTAGCTTTTTATTTTCTTTCCCTGTTCTTGGCGAACTGTTCTTATAGTAAAAGAGTTTGAATTGTTTAGAGGTTTTTGGATTGGAGTGAAGCTAATCATTTAGTAAGTTTACAGTCATCATGGGTGAAGGTGCATGTGCTTTGGTTGTGCAAGAGAAGTGAAACTTCATAGAATTAAGGTGTATTAATGGGTGGATAATAATCTTTCACCTTGGGCGAAGTTATTTGAGTGCTAATGAAGTGGACAGTAATGTAATGGCAAACATGACCATAACATTGAACAGGAACCTTTCCTTTGAATCATTTTCTTCTCCCAGGAGAAGGTGGAAGAGAAATCAACCACATCTTAATTGCATAACAGARCTCTGCCAATACTAGAAAATATCTAACTGATGCTCAGCTCTCTCTTGGTCTAACCTCAAATGCCAAGAACTTTAGTTTCTTTGTGAACCATAATTTCAGAACTTTTTAGGCTTCTCTTTCCTCAGTTCCCCAGGTCTCCCTCATCTCTCTTCCACAGATGAATAGTGATGCCAAGTTACTAGGAATAAATCCCATACACATAACAAGGAATTATGACTTTTCTGGGGTCCCTCACATATTTTTGGGTTGTTGTTGGGTGGGGGAGGGGGGGAATCAAAAGGACAAAGGTAATCAGGCTGCTCAATAAGCTTTTTGTTATTGCAGCTTGGTGCAGCAGCAACAGTAGCTGTGAAGGAAGGATCAATTGGCTCTCTGTTGGTTAAAATGCCTTGGAAGGGTGATGGTTGTCGAATTGAGCTGGATGAACTTGAGCTTGTCCTTGTTTTGCGTGGGACTAATGTTCCTGTAGATGGGTCTAAAGCTAGTGATTCTAGTAGAAATGATAATCTCCCACCAAACAATGATTCAGGAAAGCTTGAGCATGATAAGGTGGAAAACGATATGCTTTCTTCAGTGGATGTCCATGAAGGAGTTAAAACTATTGCAAAGATGGTAAAATGGTTGCTCCGTAGCTTCCATGTAAAAGTTAGCAAATTGATCGTGGCATTTGATCCATGTGGAGAAAAGGAAAAGAATAAAAGGTATTGCAGAAATTTGGTACTTCGAATTGCTGAAGTCGAATGTGGAACACATATTTCTGAAGATTCTCAGTTGCTCAATGAACCCAGAGAAGATGACTTTCTTGGTTTAAGTCGATTGACCAACTTTTTGAAATTTCAAGGGGCTGTGGTTGAGTTTCTTCAGATGGATGGTGTTGAACATCAGACGTCGGATCCATGCCCTCCAGAAACAAGTTATGGAGAATGTCTGTTGGGCTGTTCTCAAGCAACTGCGATGACACCAATTGTTACAGGCAAGAATGGAGGTTTTTCAGGGCACATAAAATTAAGTATACCTTGGAAGAATGGCTCCTTGGATATCCACAGAGTGGATGCAGATGCTTATATAGATCTGCTGGAATTAAGATTTCAGCCAAGCACAGTCATGTGTTTCATGTATTTGTGGGAAATTTTTGAAAAKAAGAGTTCGAGAACTGAGGGCCAAATGTTTTGTAATTTGACAGATTCTGTTCATAAATATGGTAGATCCCTTCACAATTCATCCACTTCAGGTCCTTGTTCAGTCGGTTCTGATATGGTGGCTGAAAATGAATGTGCAGTTGTTAACTACTGTTCTTTGTTAGAGGAAGAAAATAAGAGAGATGCCCTAATACCAGAATCCCATCTTATATCTGATTGGGTTGGAAGAAACCAGAAAGATGGGACTTCTGCAGAACCTGATTTTGGGGCAAGGTTGGTTTCATGTTACCAATTATTCTACTTTTCTTAACCATGATCAATGGAAATGCTTTCATCTCCTCATCAATTCCTTTTATTTGACATGCTCTCTAGTCAATTTTGATGCCCCCTGCATTAGTTTTGGTTTTTTTTTTTTTTTTTTTTTGGTAGCATCTTCTTCACGTTTTGGTTTTAGTTTCAATTCTTGTTGACTGTTTTTTGACTGATTATTTTTTGCAGTGTGGACCAATTTTTTGAGTGTGTTGATGAACTGAGAAGTTCACAATCAGCTCTTGGAAACAGTGGAATGTGGAATTGGACATGTTCTGTTTTTACTGCAATAACTGCTGCATCCAATCTTGCTTCTGGATCTTTCCATATTCCATCTGGTATGAGTTATACTTGTGAGGCACAAATTTGAACTTCCATCAAGAAACATGGCACTTTGTATTTTAAAATTTGACATCATCTCGGCATGCGACCCTTTGCCTATTTGCAATGCATATTCTTAAATTACCAGTTAACAGGAATGTTTGAGGTTGCAGGTTGTGATTTTGCTAGAATTTTGAACGTATGAACTTCTAAATAATATTGTAGGGTTTTCAAAGATGTTTTCCTCTATCATAGTATTTTGGCTAGAAATTGTCCTCCAAACATTTTGTTTTTAAAAGATAATATATATCTCTTTATTCACAAATCTGATTCTTTGAACCTCAATATCTATCTCAAAATACCTATAAGTTAAAAGAAACTTAGGCTGCAAATTCATAGGCAACTAAATCCCACTGCAGATTGGTACGATCTGGAAGTAGYTAGGCTACAACTGATAACCGAAATAGTTGGAAATTGGGGAAGGTTTTGATTGTAGACCGTTATTTACCCATTTCTTGAAAGATTGATGTTATGGASWGGGATGGACTGYGTAGGGGGGRRAAACATTATTTCATTRCCTGCAGACTTTATCCAATTACCTTTTAGCGTCTAGTTTATGCTTCCTTGGTTTCTTATTATACTTATCAAAGGAGCCTTATAGTACGTCGTTATTGCGCTTTTATGTAGTGGTTAGAACTCATCTTTCCCTGAAATATACTTGTYAAGATTTGCATGGAATAGTATTGCCATCTAGTGTCTGTCTCTTGATTTATGCAGAAAATGTGGACTTCGATTTGAACCATTTAATCCCCCAACACATTGTCCTACTCTACAGTGTTGCTATTGAAATAGATATCAAGTTAGATGTGTGCTAAAACTAAATCTTGCTGATCTTGTGAGTAGAGTGTTGTTAAGGTRTTGCATTGTTTCCGTTCATCTKTATAGCTTTACTTTAGGATATCTGTTCTTAGCATGATAAAAGGAGAAATTTTGGGACCCTCCTTTATATTTTATTAATTGAGGGGGTTTAAATTCAAATTGATAATGCTTTAAACACATGGAGTTAGTCCWTTTTGCTTGATTCTGAGGTTCTAAGAAATTGAACTCTAATTTGCGGGTGAGAATTTTGTTCTCTTACTGTTGTCCTGTTGAAGACTCTTAGAATTCTGCCGAGAAATGCTAAGATAGGATGCCTTTAAAAGTATCTAAGAGCAGTTTGTGGTCTAAAAACTGCTTCTACAKTCCAAATTGGTGCTTGAAATTTGTGCATTTCCTGCAAAGTTTTGATTGTGGTTATCCTCCTGACCACCAATTGAATATGGGAGTCTGACGTGCTTTCTTTCAATTTATGCTAAATTTTCTAAAAAGATCTGATGTTGCTTATATTATTCTTGAAGTTTGGTCGTAACATGGCCATAATTATTTAGATTGACTAATGGTTTATCTCGTTACAAGTGGGTGCAGAACAGCAGCATGTTGAAACCAACTTTAAGGTTACTGTTGCCCAAATATCTCTTCTTTTTTCCTTCTTTGATGAAGATCCTTTGCATTCATGCGTCAGGACGCATGATCAGGCTGAAGCAGGTTCATATGCCCATTATTTGGGTGCTGAGTTTCATGACTTACTCCTAGTCCTGCAGGTAAATTACTTGTGGATTTCAATCTGGTTGGTTCTCTACATGTTCCTTTTTTAAGTAATTTTTATAAATATGTATTATGGGGCCATTTCCTCTTCAGTAATGTAAAAAACTTGACAAGATGAACAGGTATGTCCTCAGGAGTTGAATTTTGAAGCTACAGTTGAGCATGTAGAAATTGATGATCACTTCTCCCCGGAGAATGATATGATAGATCTTAAGTCGAATTGTCACAGTGATTTTATCAAAAGTCAGGCTGGTTTAATCCGGAAAATGCAAGATGGTGTGCAAGATGCTCTTGCTCCCTTTTGTTCTTCCAGTGAAGATGCATGGATGGTCAATTGGAGTGGTTATGATGCAGAATCTGAACCAAGCCGGGAATCGAAGAGTAACATTCAGAATATCAATTGCAAAGGTATATACAGGGATGATGTTGTGAAGGTATCTTTGCTGAAAACCTCAGGTGTCGGTCACTGCCGAGTTGCTGTAAATTCTCAAACATCTGATAATGTTTTTATGGGGCCAATGTCTTTTACTTTAATGCTGCCACCATTTGTTTTATGGGTGAATTTTGGCACAATTAATAAGATGTTGGATCTTCTCAAGCAAATTGAATCTTCTGAAATGAGCAGCAGAAGGAACGATCTTGAATCTGAAGCTCTTTGTTGCCAGAGGTCTTATTCTCAAGGGAATGAAGCAAAGGGTACCGGTTCTCGTGCCTCATCCGTTTCAACCAATGAAAGTCTAAGGGGCAGAATATTCCTTTCAAATGCAAGGATTATCCTCTGTTTTCCTTTTAAGAATGGTGTAGATTTAGGAGGCTACTCTTTCTTTGATCAGTTTATTGCTTTTCACTTCTCTTCTCCCACAAACTCGGGGGATGAAAGAGTTGCAGCTTCTATGCCAGCTTCTGCATCTAACTCAAGAATAGGAAATGTGCTACCAAATGCTAGATCTTTGTGCTTAACTCTTGGGAATCTTGGTGCCTACTTTGTTACCACTAATACTGTGGAGAATGTTGCAAGTGTATCATGCAGTAAGGTGAAGCCTAAGTTTTTTGCTCAAAAAATTATGTCTACTGGTGATGGGAGTACCAGCTATTCCATCATTACTGTGTATTGGCTGGATGGTGCTTTTACTGGTCCTCCGATAATAAAGAGAGCTAAAATTCTTGCAACTGCAGGGAACTTGACAAGAAACAGATTTAAGGGAGAGGATTATGAGTTTGCTTCTGTAACTACTGTGAAGGATATGAAAGACCTTGATACTCTTACACGGCAAGAGATCATTTCAAGCTCTGGATTTTTCTTACACTTGAAGCTTTCTCCTGTTAATTTTAATCTGGAAAAAAGGCAGTATGATAATTTGATTTTTCTTCTGAATCAGTTGAATGGTAGTTTATCATGCATGGCCCCTGATTCAGTAAATCAAGAATGTCTGTCTCAAGGATCATTTATAGTGGAATGTGAATCAATAGAGGTTGCAATCTCCATGGATGTAGTGGAGAGTGTCAAAGGCTCAATCCAGAAGGAGCTTCCTGGTTCCTGGCATAGTTTCAAACTTAAAATTCAGAACTTTGAGTTGCTTTCTGCTTCAAATATTGGTGGCGTTAGGGATGCTAGTTTTCTTTGGGTGGTTCACCAAGAGGGCAATTTATTGGGTTCTGTTACTGGAGTTCCACATGAAGAGATGCTTCTCATCTCATGCAGCAATTCTACCATGGGACGTGGTGATGGGAAAGTTTCAAATGTTTTATCTCCTAGGTTTTGTGGTTCTGAAATTGTACACTTGTGGCACCCAGAGGATCTTCACAGCTATATGTCCATTGCTGTTGGATGTGGGACTATTGTTGCAATAGGTGGTCGCCTGGATTGGTGGAATGCAATATCTTCCTTTTTCATTTTGCCCTCTCAAATTGAACAAGAAGGTAATCAAACTTTACTGGAGGAGAATTCTGATATAAACAGACATTGTGGATCGTCCTTTGTTCTTAATATGGTGGATGTTGCTTTGAGTTATGAGCCTTATTTCTATAATCCTGTGGACCATGAAGGTTTTAATATGGAGTCGTGTTCTGCTTCTACAAATGATGCTACCAATGAGCAATTTTTTGCTTGTTTTTTAGCAGCATCTTCCCTTAGACTTTCTAATACTAGTGTGTCTAATTCCTCCAGTGGAGAGTACAAAATTCAGGTGGAAGATTTAGGTCTGCTTCTTTGTCCTGTTTCTGGGCCTGAGGCTGTTGTTTGTACTTATGACGTGGAGCATCTCAGGTTGGTTGGCTATCTTAATATTGCTCAAGAGGCRCATTTTGAAGCACTTTTGAGAACTTTTTCTGAACAAGACCTTATCTGGGAAGTAGAATCCTSRGGTTCAAAAATTGTTCTAAATACTTGCTGTGATACTGCTGCTGGTTTGATTCGTTTGTGTGCTCAACTTCAACAGCTTTTCTCACCTGATGTGGAAGACACAGTGGTGCATCTGCAGAACAGGTGGAATAATGTTAAGAGAGCGAGTGAGGAAACTGGAAATAATACCTTGGATGATGATGCTGCGCTATCTGCAGCTATGTTCCCGGATTTGGGTACAAAGACTAAACCCCATATAGGCAACCTGATGGATGAAATTTGTGAAGATGCATTTCTGCTGGATGCGKGTGACTACCAAGGTGATTGTCATGATCAACATCTTCATATGTCATTTGATGGTAGTCTTCTTGGTGCGCCAAGTAACTCAAGTGCTAAAAATGGCGAAAGATTTTCGGGTTKTTTCTCTTTTGGTGGATCGATACCTGTTGCTGGTCTAGACAATGATGGAAYGTCAGTTCAATCAGAAAAAGCCCCTGAGTTAATAGAAGAATATTTCTTGTCAGGCTTACGCCCTCTGTCAGAACTATCATTAAGAGGCCAGTCATCAAACCTTCATGATTGCAAAACCGGTAATAAAGAGATTCCAATGAGAAACACCGGATGGTATGGGGACACCTCACTGAGAATACTGGAAAATCATGTCTCAGATGTCAACAAGCAAACGGATACGTGGCAACTTGAGGAGACTGCTTCCAGCAGTCACGCTGAGACTGATGGTTATGGTAAAATTAAGGGTCGTGTACTCCTTAAGAACATGGATGTTGTTTGGAGAATGTATGCTGGTTCTGACTGGCACAACTTCAAGAAGCCTTCAGCAGTTACTTCTGGACGAGATACAACTGTTTGTCTGGAGATCTCACTATCAGGAATGAAGATCCAGTATGACCTTTTCCCTAGTGGTGGAATATGTGTTTCTAAGCTTTCTCTTTCTATTCAGGACTTCTTCATGAGAGACTACAGCGAGAATGCACCATGGAAACTGGTTAGGATTAAGTTGTTATGGCTTGGCTGCATCTAGTTTGCAACATTATGCCTTGAATTAATTCTGACTCTGTTCTTTTTTGGAAGGTTCTTGGATATTATCAATCTAAAGATCATCCTAGGAAATCTTCTTCAAAAGCTTTTAAGCTAGATTTAGAATCTGTTCTACCTGACCCTTCGACCCCTTTGGAGGAATATCGGTAATTATTTTTTTTCTTGCTTCACTAGTATATTTGCCTCTGCATTACCTTATGAAGGCAGGATCAGCTAGTTCATTTAGTTCCATCGAGTATTTTACTTATACATCCACACTCTGTAAATTATGGTCTAGGATTATGCCTATTGCCTGATGGATCACTGTGATACAAACAGATATTTCATGAGATATTTGAATTTATGGTACTCAAATCAAATTTTTAACAAATTTTGGAAATTTGTTGAGATGTCAATTATGCATTTTTTTAGTATCTAGGTTCGGCATTTGTCTTCTTTTCCTCTCAACCTTTCTCTTTCTTTGGAAATATTAACACATTGTAATATTTTTTGGCTAATGAGGTGCAAGTATTGGCATGTCTYTTCCTTGGCAAGATTGAACTTTATGTTGGTCTTTTAGTTGGCTCTGTCTATCAGTAGGGAAAATCTGGAGGTTGATGATTAATCTGCGTGACAAAATTCTGGTTGACTTTTCACATCATCACCAAAAAGCTTAAGCAGTTGGAGGGCAGTTGCATATGTACTTCTAGATTCTTAAATTTTAGACCAGGTCGGAACATTAAAATTTACCTAGCTTAATTGCAATCAGGCCAAGTCATTCTGGATTAACACAACCTTACTAGGATGATTCTCTTTTGGCCACATCACTTTTTTGTTTAATCAACGTTAAGGACTATGAGTCCAGCTGTAAGGGTTTTAGGAAAATTGAACTGACTGATTATCCATATTTTGTATTTCCTTCCTGTATATATGTCTGAGTCTATATCCATATATATAGAAAAAGATATCTTGCTAATGGAAAAAAGTACAAAAAAGAGGATGGGAATCCTCAAGAAAGTAAATTATCTGTACCAGTAGCAAACTGATCTAATTATAAATCTGTCAATGCAACTACTCCAAAAACACCAGATGTTATCACCCAAAGAGAAGAAAGAAAAATAACTATTTCAACATAATTCACTAGGCATATATTGAGTATGACATTGTATTTCTAGGTTGCGTGTGGCTTTGCTTCCAATCCGTTTGCATCTTCATCAAAGCCAGCTTGATTTTCTCATCAACTTCTTTGGTGGGGCGTCTGTTGAGTCATCTCAGAGTGCTACTCAGGATTTGTATGAATTAGGAAAGGAGCCGAGGAAGAGTGCTAATTTTGYGGGTCATGTGATCGTTGAGGAGGCATTGCTTCCCTATTTTCAGGTGGGTGGTCTGCAGTCATTTTGTTTTCAGGGGACATAGTAATGTAAAAATAGATATTTTTTTGAATTATGATGTAACCTTGATTGCATAGTTGAATTTTCAGCTTTTCATCCGTCTTTTTTCATGCATTTAACCCATTTTTTACATTCGTTGCAGAAATTCGATATATGGCCTGTTCTTATTCGGGTTGATTATATCCCAAGTCGTGTTGACTTAGCTGCATTAAGGAGCGGGAAATATGTGGAACTTGTAAACCTAGTACCTTGGAAGGTAAAATTTCCATATTCTTTTGCTGATGCAGATGTGGATAATGGTTAATCAATACTTACAGATGTTTGTAGTCATTAATTGAATCGATTAAATCATTAGTGGGGAGAGCACCATGCATTTAATGAGGCTAGTCACTGTTGAACTGTTTAAATGAAGAATAGCATTGTCTGCTATTAGATCGATAAAACTACGTGTTCGTTATCAACACTTGTAGGAGTCTGAGTCATTGTCTAAATGATGTTTTTGCTCATCTTTTAAATGAAATCTCATTGTTTGAGTGTTTAAATCGATAAGAATAGCATTCCCTGTTATCAGATGATCAAACCTTGATAAACTAGGTGTTTGTTATCATTACTTGTCTCTAGTCATTGTCTGGSTGATATTTTGCACWTCTTGTAAACAAAAATCTCTTTTCTTTATCCACAAGAATCATATGGACTAGCAGAAACATGGGTTATTGTGGAAAAGAGTACTAATCAGCTGCTTCTTACTTTCCTTCCTTTTCTGGGTAGTTGTTTAACAAATGCCCAAGTGTTTCACAATGTTGCTTGATGTTATAACATTTTGAGTGGCACTGTTTTATGGCTTTAAAAGGTTTTTGTTTCTGAATTGAAATTGAATGKTCAATTCCTTTCCAATGTTTCCTATTACAGGGTGTGGAGCTACAACTGAAACATGTTCATGCAGTAGGAGTGTATGGATGGAGCTGTGTYTGTGAAACAGTAATTGGGGAGTGGTTGGAAGATATCTCCCAAACTCAGGTTTAGCAGATCTCTTTTGTTTGTCTGCTAAAATTAAGCTCATCCAATTTATGTCTTCAATGTCCTTCATATTGGTGAGTTTACCTTTGCAGGTTCGTAAATTGTTGAAAGGCCTCCCTCCTATTCGATCACTGGTTGCAGTTGGTTCTGGTGCTGCTAAGCTGGTGACACTGCCTGTGAAGAACTACAGGAAGGATAAGAGATTACTGAAGGGAATGCAAAGGGGTATTAATTGCTTTGAACTCACTTTTGCCTCTTTGAGTTGTCTGTATAGAGTCCAATATTCTCCTCTCTGTATTTTTTATATTTCATATTCTTCTCCAACTTTAGATATTTAGGTACCAAGTGTCAGCTCAATAGAAGAGAGGTTACTGCAAGTTCTAATTTGAAGTGATTCTATAAATCTTTTAGTCTTTGAATGCAGTGGTAATCTATCTTTTTATACCAAAAAACCACATATTTTGATATGTCGATGTCTTCAAATGGTGATGTTCATATTTTTGTTCAATTGAAATCCCTAGCCATATTATCTCAACTTTCAAGCCAGCAGCAGTGTTACATAAGTGTGTTAAATTCTTTATTTAGATGAAGAAGTATTTGACTTGCAGWCTGGTTTTTGAATGGAATGTGCTGCAGCACGCTGAAATCCTCTCCCAGAGGATGAGCAGATGTCATGATGGCACATAAAACTGGAATTTATTTCTTTTCTCGTACTTCAGTACATTGATTTTGTTCATGTGCTGC
Organism: Rhazya stricta; assembly: GCA_001752375.1. Lineage (NCBI taxonomy): Eukaryota > Viridiplantae > Streptophyta > Magnoliopsida > Gentianales > Apocynaceae > Rhazya > Rhazya stricta. The sequence continues at coordinate 6,819,788 of MEJB01000015.1, forward strand.
TTTTACGACTTTCTCTKTGCCTATATCTTCATTTCATTTGAAAGTTATGCAAATAAGGTATATAATTTTACCATAATTTTGCTTGTATTATCAGGTATTGCAAGAATCTATATCTTTTCTCACTGTCTAACTCTGGAACATAGTACTTAGCTTTTCTGTTTTGCAAAGTATAATTATTGGAGTGCTGATGTTTACCAGGTACAGTCGCCTTTCTTAGAAGTATTTCGCTTGAAGCAATTGGGCTTGGAGTACATTTGGCTGCTGGGGCTCATGACATCCTCCTTCAGGCGGAGTATATCCTTACAAGCATTCCACCCTCTGTGTCATGGAACCCTCAAAGCAGAGGGAATATAAATGTGAGGTCTAATCAGCCAAAGGATGCCCGACAAGGAATCAAACAGGTGAATATATGAATGTTTTTAACAGTCTTGTTGGTTGTTTAGTTGTTTGTGGGATACCTTAGCACCTGTACATTTGACTGCATCTTTGAGTATCTAGAAAATATGATGAATATTTGCTCTCCTCTTTTCATATCCCGAGGGCCCCCAACCCCCTTCTTTCCTCTCTTCTCTTTGCCTCAGCCAACAAGGAACAGGGGTGCTTAACATATTGTAGATTCAGTGGAACTCCTGTTCCTGAAGGGGTTAGAATGTGCGGGTAATATTTCATGTGTACTAAATGTCCTGGCTGCTACCATCATTTTATTTAACTTCACAATAATTCGTTTTTGTAACTTGGTACAGTGAACCATCAACGTTGTATTTTGGTTTTTGGAAAATAGTGCSTGTYGCCTTTCCTGGACTTCATTTCTTTCTTTTAATCTAGGGATTGATCTGTGGTGCTGCTGAGCACATTTTATTCCAAAATTGATTAGTCTTGTATCTGGATTAGTTTAACTCAAGTCAATTAAAGCTTTATTGTGTTTCACTTTTGGTTGGTTACATGAACACATTTTTTCTTCAATCTTCTCTGTCTAGGTTGATGCTCTCTATTTAGGTGAGAAAAATCCTACTATTATTAATTTCTCATAGTATTATTTTGACATCTGTGAATTCTGATTGCAATGCTTATAATGTCACTTATGACATTTAGTGTGTCTATTACTCGTCTTTGCATATGCCAAGGATTTTCTCCTGTAATGGATTCTATTTAGACTCATTCATGTACCACTTATGTTGACATCTTCCTTTCAGCTGTTTTCGGTTTAGCTGTCGTTCTCTTCCACATAGCATAGCTGATTTTGGCATTGTCCAWGCCCTTCTCTTCTGGTTTTAGCTACATCAATTGCTGGCAAGAATAGTTTGAAACCTCTCTAATGATGTCAAATTTTCAGGCTTATGAAAGTATTAGTGATGGCCTTGGCAAATCTGCTTCTGCTTTGATACGKGCTCCATTGAAAAGGTATCAGCAAGATAGTGGTGTGGGATCTGCTTTGGCTACTGCTGTTCGGGCTGCTCCTATGGCAGCCATAGCTCCAGCTTCTGCTGCTGCACGTGCTATGCATTGTGCACTCCTTGGTGTGAGAAACAGGTCATCCCATCATTGCTCTACCCTCTGGGGGCAACCTCTTGAGTGTTTTCTTATGAGTTACATATTCTGGGACTTCTTACATCAACACTGGCAAAACCAGGACTGACAACATTTTTCCAATATGTTTTGCCTGCAGCCTTGATCCAGAGCACAAGAAGGAATCAATAGAAAAATATTTAGGCGCGACCCAGCATAGGGAGTTCATGCAATAGTTATGGCCTTGGAAAGAGCTTTATATATGGATTGCTTATATAATGACAAATTTTGATGGGTGATGAAGGTATCTTCTATTATGTTGTTGCTTGTGCTTGCAGGCTGTTACTAATATAAATGATTGATGGATCTTGGAACCAAAGTGAAACTGAAAAAGCATGAACAAGAAGTAATATTGCAACGGAATGTGGTCTGTGTGCGGCCCAGGAATCCCTTGTACCATATCAGTAGAGCTTCTGATCTATGAGCCTTCTTTAATGCACTTAGGTAATTGATTGAAAGTGGTCGTACTAACCTCTGAAAGTATGATATTTATTGGTAGTAATAAACTCTCTTCAAGTCTGCTTCCAGTGAATAAATGTCAAAAATTTTCAAGCTGTGAGCCTTTGTTAAAGACGACTCCTATGGGCCTACGAAGGTTATAATTACCTTTGCTGGCAGATGAGGTTACGGCTATGGATCTGCTGTGCAGGCACTGCATTTTTCCTGCTAACCAAGAAACAATCRATAAAGCCTTRTTTCTTTATTCTTGTTTGTGGAGGGTACTGCTAGATACTGCAATACTTTCCCTTTGTGTTCTGCTCAAGAAATCGACAAAAAGTCAGCTTATTTTTCGGTCCATCTATTCTGCCTGAGTGTCCTTAGTATTCGAATGCTTGGTTGTTTTACTTGCATGAAATGGTATTCAGATCACTACTTTGAAGGCAATGTTTATTGTTCTCATAGCATGCTGAAGATAGCTTATAAAAGTTGAGGCTGTGGACTAATTACATGGTCCTTCTTAAATCCTAAGACATAGATTCTTGTCTTGAGACCTACTAATATCATGTTCTTTGCACACTATACTGCTCCCTTATTGCCTCTGCAGATCTCCATAACTGATTTCGTTTCCTACTGTTGCAGGTGTACAGTAAAACAACTACAAGAATTCTTTCCTGTCTGAAGACAGATGTAGATAATGTAAATATCAAAAGAGTGTAGGCTTTTACATACACAAGCCAACCCTTGCAATTAAGGCCGTTGGTAAGCATCTTGAATTGTAATATATTCCTTTTTACATTCCTCAGGCTTTGGTTTTGTATTGTATGCAGAATAGCTCTTTAATATTTTGGAGCAACTTGCTAGATTCTTTCTTCCTCTTGTCTGTAGATATATTCACTTTGTAGATATAATTTCTTTTGGAGATGGAAAATGAGCAACAGTCGCTTTTTTTCTTTTTCTTTATCTGAGTTAWTATGTTCTTTGAAACATCTAGCACGGGACCAAATAGTCTTTTGCTTATCTAGTGTCGAGTTTTCATATACGTTTCTGTCTTATGTCCCAAGTGAAAGTCAAGCCAACCTCTTTCGCATCCCCTGTTGCAAGTAAGATTCAAATGTCAGATAACATTTTCTATTATGGCAATAATAACATATATGTGTTTATATATTKAACTCAAACGATGCCTCATTCCTTCTTACTGTAACTTGGAATGGAAGTATTTGACCTCAATTCCATCTTTACTTGCAGTGGGATCTGGCAACTTGTATAGTCTTTTATTTATATTTTGTCCCGTTCTATCAAACTGAAATCTGAAGTTTTAAGCCTGAAAATAGTTAAATTTCTAGACGAAGATTTATTTTGTATCATATGAATTTGATTATGGAACTTTGTAATTTAAATTGCAATGTCTTAATATGTTAAGTTTGTATATTATAAAGAAGCATTTGATGCATTAAGATATTGTGAAATTATATTAGAAGTTCTTAATTTATTCGATTTTAAGTGTTGATTTAAATTATTAAATAAGGCCTTAGCGACAATCGACATGTGAAGGCTTATAAAATATACAAGCAAGAAGCGTCTAGACTAAATGCTGCCCGTCTAGACTAAATGCTGCCACTAAGTCTTTTTCTAATTCTCTGTTTGAAGATAAATAAGCAGAGCCCTCGTAGTTCCATTACGTGTTGGAGATTTTACTGTGAACAGAAGTCAGACTCTTGCTGTCCATTACCCAGAATGAGGCTCGACATGTTTAGCCGATGCAGAAAATGAGAATGATCGGCTTGTGGAAGCTGTGTCATCATTCATAATATAGGCTGCTGAAGGATTTCAAGATTCAGCTAAATGTAGTCGCGGCTAAAAAACTGATTCGTTTTGAGAGGCTACGATACCTTATATTTTGTTTTCTATTTTTTATTTCAGGAATTTAGTATATCGACCAAGTTTACATGAATGAGTTCATCACAGAGCTATTACTATCTAACAAATTATTGTACTGTTGTAGTGACCCTCACGAGAGTCTATTGTTAGAAGGCTTCTGTATGTTCGCTTGGTTCCTAAATGAGAAACCAATATAAGTAAGGTATCATTTGCCTATTTTCAAAGCAATTTGATGGTAAATTTTCCTACTTTTTCTCTTCTCTTTCTTGGTGCAAAAGGGGTCTGAATACTTTAAATTGTTCCACCTAAGCCATAGCATGTWTGTAGAATGACCTTCTCATATACTCGTGGCATGGATGACAATTCCTTGGTTTAGGATATATATRCAAAAGGTTKATCCTCGGACAATGTTTATGAAATCCTACTGTCTGCACAGAACTCATGGTCTTTTCATTTTCAYCTTACCTCCGAGTGATTTTTACCTTCTGCTCCACATGCAATACAATACGCTTTTCCACGTAGTAATCTACTTCGCAATGTTTCCTCTTTGGGTTGCAGAATAAATTGATATGTCGAGTCGTCCAAAAGAAAAGAAAAGAAAAAATGKATGAGGAAAAGAGCAAGGGAAGTTCTCTAAATAACGTGATCAGATTGAGGAACAATTACATAGACTAGCATTGAAGAACTTGAAAAGGGATATGCGTTTTTGTACAGAAACTGAGGAATTGAAGCATATGTACCGCAAACTACAGTTATTGAGCATGTAAGACGTGGGACAAAAAGAAGACATGTTAATCTCTCTGCATTCCTCTTATAAACCGTTAAGAAAGAAGACKGTCAAATTTGTCTGCACCCAATGGTAACAGTCCAGCAAATTCTCATTAGATCAGCTGCAGGAGGCACCTGTGACACAAATTCAAGTTCATTAGAATCACTATTTGATTTCACAGTATATGGATGTTTATGCATGCGAAGCAGAATTGGACTTTCATTTTGACCTTGTGAAGTCAGCATAAAGTCACCCCGTTGTGGAATGACAAAGCAATCATTTTTCATCTATTCTTTCAAGAACTTCAGCATTCTTATCATCTTTCCTAGTCAAAATATGAGATTTCTTGAGGCCCAAACGCTCTCTCCATCGGCTTGTACCTCTTGACAGTCCTGGTGAGACATCTATATAATCATCCTCAACAAGGAGTTCATCTCTGAGGGTTGTCTTTGTGAAAGTTTCCCTTAGGGGTAGCAGTTTGCCCTTAGAGAAGAGCTCATCTGCAGAAATCATGTTGTAACCAGAGACTGAGAACTCGAAATCTGAGGACACTGGCGCCTCTCTATAGCTTTGATCATGCTTGATGGGTTGCTGAGTATCAGCAAAATCATTGGAGAAGGAGATTCTAGGGCCCATCATTGTATGAAGACCTTGTTGGTCATTGCTGAACATGTTTAAGCATGCCATGGTCACTGGAAGTAGCTGACTTCTCAGTTTCTTCCTCACCTACTATACAATGCAAGGTGAGCCCATATTTATATGCAAGTTTGCTTGCTACTCATGTGGTGCATACTATAGTTTTTCTCTTTTCTTTGGTCAGTTCTTGTCTTCATTTTGAGGTTTTCTTTAAAATATATGGATAGAGGTAATTGTACAGAATCCATATCCCTTTGTACTATGTGATGCTGCAATATGAGGAAGACAAAAAATGTCTATTACTGTATAATCTAAGCTGTGAAGCAGAAAGATTGTTACTCTTGGTTTTCTTTGCTTTGGGTCAGGCAACTACATGAAGACGCCAAAGGACACTGTTGGATCATGCTACGGGAGTTTGAATAATGTAGCTCAGTCGGGAGTCAATAACTGCTGCTGTTTTCTTTAAACTATTCAACTTCATGTGTTTAAGTATACAAAGTTGCCCTCATCTTCACTAGATTTAGATTTTCACTAATTCATACGAGGCCTTCCCAAGATGCTTCATCTTCATGTGCTTAATTTACAGATATTGCTTCATTTTTAGCTCAAAAAAGGATAAAATTCCGGACAGCTAAGTTACAATCTATGCTTAGAGATGAACTCCAAATAGCCACAAAAAAGTGGTCAAACAAGACCATGCAGCAGAACATGGGAAGCAATAGGGGACAATTACTTTTCCCTTTTTCTACAGTCCCAACACATGCATTACTTGAAGAATCTTAACTAAATATACCCACCTACCGTTTCAATACTATGACATATGTATATCTTCGGTTAAACAAATCTATGAACTCATGAGGATGTTCACCTTACCTTAGCAGTGGAAAATTAATGTTCATTAGGCATCTATCCAAATAATTACTTGAAAACTACGAGATGTATTTTTAGTACAAATTTTGTTTTATATMATCGTATATTAAGAATCTGATTAGTATTAACATGTTTCTCATCACCTGGTGTGTCTATTCGCCCATTGTGAAGGGGCCTTCTTGAGCTGTTTCTGCAAGACAGAGATGTGGATGATGCATCATCGTAAGTTATAGTACTGACTGTTTTTATTTCACTCGTGCTAATTAGGTTTGCACATGTTGCATTTGAGTACTGCTCTTGCAAGTGTTGCCGACACCTGCAGAAGGCCAAGACTAGTTTAGACACTAGATTTACTCATAATTACTCATAGTGCAAATGTTGAAGGAGAGATTCCCCGGCCCTCTCTCGATGGTAATCACATGGTTTATCCGATTCCTAGTGGGAGTTTTCAGATGATCGTCGAATAGGATGGAAACAGATGGCTGATTCCTCRGAATAAACTGTCGAAAAACTTCTGAAAACAGCAGAAAAGTTTGTGATATAGAAGTGATGGAGGAAAACTTGGTCTATGGACAATGTTTCTTATGGTCTCCCATCTGGTGAACAGACTTTGTCCATTATCATCTATCTTATGGAGCAAGTATTTTGTCTTTCTGGCACATTTTGCGATGCCAGATCAAGAGAAAGCCTCCCCCATATTTCTTAATTTGAGTGCTTTGCATGTTGCCTCAATCACGATCCAACTTCTCTTCTCTCTCTCTTCATCTCCAATAGATTTTTTCAGTGTAATTATCAGTAGGTCGTAAGTCTCATTTCCAACATCCTAAACTAGGAACTAGGAAGAATGACTCTCTCATGGTGGTCAAAACTCGAACCTGCGGAACTGGCTAAACCATTTTTAAAATCAGCTATCCCTTGACTGGGGGCATAAGATAGGGTCCAACCTCATAATAGTATTTGTGATGGGGAAATGTTAAAGATTCCCTTGCAATACTCCACTGAAAAGCTGTAACATTTTAGCCTTATTATGCATCTCTATTTCTTTTTCTTTTAAATTCTTTAGGAAGACGATAGGTATGACAAGGTTTAAATCATAATCATTTGCATTATAATTAGATTGAAGACAAATCACATATAATTATTATTAGCATGTAATGAAGAAAGCTATAGGAGAGAGAGAATTCACTTCTGCACATCAGAATTACTTCTGGAACATTAATAAATATAGTAGAAACAAACTTCTAAGTTTGAATTTCAAGGGCGTGGATTGAAACTATGTATGGTTGACATTTCGCTTTCTATAATGTAGTAGTAACTAGCATTGTTACAAACTTATTTAACACTCATGCAGCCATTTGTACATGTCACATTTACTATGTCACATGTGGTAACTAACMGCACCAACTCGGTTATAAAAAATATATATCAGGCTCGAACCGGAAGACTCAGAAATAGAACAATCCACCGCCTATAGCCAAGACAGAGTAAGCGGAGCATCTATAATACATAGTATAACGTAGGCTTTGAGGACGTAACARCTTCGGAATAGCTGGTTCAAAATCCAGAATTCCATAGAGCTCAACCGAAGCAAACATGGAAAATACCAAATTGCAACGCTTGTGGAAATAAATAAGCTTTAGAACATGGATTGAATGGAATTTCTATTATTCACTAGTTACATGATTTCAATATTTTTATGCTTTAATATCCSAACTGCTGTAAGGCAAAAATTATCTATTTATTTTTAATTCATGCAAAATCGTCATCATTAGCAATATCAGGAGAGAGTCTTTTTTGGGGCAATTGATTTCTAGGGACTAATCCAGGCTTCAACGACACATGTATTAAACCTTCAGAAGGTCCTWTTGATTTAGTCTGTGGCTTGTGCAGAGGCTTGAAAGGACCAGTTATTGCACCCATAGAAACACCACGAGAAGAGATCGACGGCAACACCGTTGATTTCTGGAGTGCATGTCCTTTTGCATCGAGATGATTCCTAGGGCCTTCTTCCCTAGTGTTTGGTCTTACTCTTGACTCAACTGGTACAAGTTTTCCATCAACCTGATTAGTGAAAACAAATGAAACCTGCAAATGCATTTTACATCATTTGTTGGATCCTAGCCTCATCATTATAAAAGGTAAAAAAAAATCAATAAAAGATGCAATCAGATGGTTTAAGCATTCATGTTTTAGAATCTGGGTTACGAGCAAATTTAAGGATTTCTCTGTCAAGTCATAGTGTATATAAAAAACAATTCTACTGAAACACAGTGAGTTTTGCGAGGATGCGACATTAGAGGTCTTCATCAATCAGAACCAGAGAATGCCAAAGCCTCGAGAGTTTAAAGTTATTGGCTGCGAGTCAAAAAAAACTAAGAAGTTGTCAAGTCAAAACAATATTTTCCTATCAATGGTTTCCAATGAAAACCACCTATAACGGTTAAACCAAATTTGTTTGCATACTATGAAAATGGGTCCACAGACATTTTACGGGAAAAAATGAGACAATTTTTTAGAGTTCCATAACAAGACAGAAGGAAAAACAAAAAAATAACCAGATAAGAAAAGAGGAACAAAAGACCGGGARAACTTTGACAAGTGAGCTAAAGTTAACTGCATCTACTGTTTAAGTTTTGATTACTACAGGAGCATCATATGCTTCTTAAATATCTTGAGTTATGAATAAATTAAACCATGACAAAACTTTACAACATTCTAGATGCAAATTAACCAAAAGGAAAAGAAAATCATTATAGAAAATAGAAACTCATTGCTAACCTCGTCCCCTGCTGAAGCCTGAAAAATAGAATCAGGTACTGATGTCGGAGATAGATGGTGCCCCCAGTTAGCTAAATCCTCTTCCTTTGGAGTTCCCACCTTGAGAASAGAAAAAGAAAAGTTTCAAACTATATAAGAATCTATGTACAGCTTTAAAATGAGGTGAAGAGATATCAACCTGTTTCTCTGAGTTCTTTAACTTGTGCAAGCATCCAGAAACACTAGCAAATCCCCCTATATCTTCTTGATCAGAGTGAATGGAGTTAGTTTCAGTTTGCCCTTCCAGCATCAATTCATACATTTTGCAACGGTTGCAGTTCATCTTTTCATGAATTTCAGATCTGAACAGGCATTAATAGTAAGAAAAGAAACTACAACTGAAAATAAGAATAACTAAATAAAACAGGAAGATGTTAATCAGAGGCAGGTGCATAGTCGAGCTCATTATTCTGATTCCAGTTTGCATAGATTCAAATCATTGATAGTTCAATGTCATCAGAAATAAAGCCTAGAGAAGCACACTAATCTCTGATAAGTGGCGCTTTTGTAAAGCAAATGTATCCCCAAAAAATAGTCCAAAACAATCCTCAACCCCCTGCCAAAACAGTGTCAATGAGAGAGGAGACAATGATAGTGGGTACTGAATAAAAGCATAATCCTCCTAACAACTCTAGTGAAATTTCTATTTGCATGGTGCTTTTCTTAAAGYGACTGAATATGTAATAGCAAATAGATTCTGAACGATGCATTTCACAGAAAATTTTCCACTCATGGACATACCTCACATTCTCATGAATTGAGAACAAGTCACGAAGATCTTCTGAAGAAAGCAAGTTTCCCTGCACTTGGAATTTTTTGAATTATGCACTCAAGATAACTGTGTAACAATGATCCGAACAAGCAGCTAAAAGAGATTTTGGACCTCAGGATCTGCTTGCTCTTGYTGGATAACTTTTTGAAGCCCCTCCTTCGACATTTGTCGCTGGTATACCTGCAGAAGAAATAGGAATTTCTTTTCAAATACAGCTGTCAACAATATTCAAAATAAATAAGCAAATATGCAAGAGGTCGCTACTTTTTCCTCAATGGTTCCTGTACTCAGAAACCTATAGATGTAAACCCTCTTCTTTTGTCCATCCCTCCAGACTCTTGCTGCAGCCTGAATTTGGAATAAAAAATAAAATAATTAAAAACGTTCATCGCATTTAGAGCATAAAACAACATTAGTTCTTAATCCAAGCAGGAAAGTGCTAATTTATACTGGTATGACAAAAATAGTTTACTTGTTTRTCATTGGCAGGGTTCCAATCAGGATCAAACAAAACCAGTCGATTCCCGCCAATCAAATTGAGACCACAACCTCCTGCCTTACTACTCAAGAGGAAGGCAAACTCGTCCTGAAATGGATTAAATGTCCTTTTAATTGGCATGCCTCATTTAACATAAACAAGAATTTCAAGTTAAACACATACCTTTGATAAATCATTGAAACGATTGACCAATTTTTGTCTTTTACTGATTGATGTACTCCCATCAAGTCTTAAGAAGGGATATCTCCGTTCACGGCATAATTGAGCAAAAAGGTCCAATGTCTGAAATCACCAAGCAATAAAAATATCACAAGAGACAATAAGAAAAAGGAGGAAAGACTGCATACAGGTCTCCACTTTGGAAGGAGTGATAGGTTTGACTGGGTTCCAGTACTATTCAGAAACAAAAAAAAAATCATTACGAAAGAAGGCTGTAGAGAATGTGAAAAGGTTCAGCTACCATTGCAGGAAACTTCATGTTTCAATCTATCTGGCTTTCAGTACAAATTTATTGAGCTTTATATAACAAGGAAAAGGAATAAAACTGTTCTGGTACTATGTACTTCTGAAAATTGATTGGACGATTGCAGTTTCTTTAAATGAGAACTAAGTCGCTGTCGGACATATAAACTTCCAAAATATCATGCAATAAAAATGAGATAGAGTGAAATTGATCACAACCCATCAAGAGGCAGTACAAATGAAACATATTCAAGTAGAGTTACATTATTGACCAGGAATTACAACGCATTGCATCAATTACCAATTTAGTATTTAATGGTTTTCCTCAGTTCTCCTTAGTTTGCCGGCAAGCTTATTTAAAACAAGAACATTGTCATGGCTCAGTTCTCTTTAGTTTGCCAGTCAAGCTTATTTAAAGAACATTGCCATGCCTTGAGACACATAATAACTGATTATAGAAGTTAACCTTGAAGGTTCTTTGGAGTTATTTAAATTTGCTCCTCAATTTTGGCTCCATTGATTCTTTTTCTTTCTTATGGATGTCTTGTATGAAAGCTGGCATTATTTTAGAATTTTCACAGGAAAAATAGAAGTATGTAATCAACAACTCTTACAATGATAGAARGACAAACCTAACACCTCGTTAAGGCTGCCAAGTATTTGAATGCAGCCTTGAACCAAACAAATAATTTAAGCAATAATAGTACAAGGAGGTCATACTTAATTACGTAATACTGAGAATCACAAGCCAACAATCTCAATGCAACTAGATAGGACATGATTTAAAAAATAAAAAGATAAAAGAAAGATATTACCAGTGAATACAGCATACACACTGAATTAAGAAGAGTATTATCAATAACTTATAACTACATGAACATAACCCCGAAGCATCTTAAGAGTTATTTCATGGTGTAATCTCAAAATCAATCGCTGCCAAACCTAAATATTGAGAAGTAAACCATGAGGCATCCAGAAGTTGGATATGTTAATCAACCCTTGCCCTGGTCCTTTTGGCAATGTAACATTCGACATTTGCCCATTACTAATATGGGAAATTATCTTACCTCCTAGGGTTTGTGATTTTATCAATATAATGTGGTAGATAAAGAATGAGTATTTGCTGTTTTTATTTTAAAGCTATAGTAAGTAATTGAAGTCAATGAAAATAATGAAGTAAGTCAAAATTGCAGCCAAAGGTGTAAGCCAAGTTATTGATGCCAACTACAGGAAACATGATAACATAGAACTGTTAACCCACAGTACAATATCATATCAGATGTCAACCACAAGGAACCAAAAATGAAACAAGATGTGTATTTCACAATACTTGATAAACCAGCTAAGCACATTATCAGGTACCTGTGTGTAGTTTGAAACTAGAACAATTCGGTCATCAGTTCTCTGTCGAAGGTGAGCCAGTAAACGTGCAAGGACATGCATTTTCCCTGATAATTCAACCCAAACCCCGTCACCACCAGTCCACRTTCCAGATCTGACAAAGCAAAAGAAACACCTGTTACACTTGAAGGTGGGGAACAGAGGTTTCGAGAAAACAAAAGATAAAAGTCATCAAATTAATCTACTTGTACCTTCCAGAAAACATCTCAGAAGGGAAAAACCGCAAGCAATCCTCAAAGCCAGTTGTTGCTGGACTGCCACTTCTTATTGTATCATATATCAGCTTCACAAGAGAGCATTCATGCATAAGAAAAGACATTCATCTGGAAGAAGAACGGATGGTATATTTTAAACTCAATCATAAGTATAAAGAGGGTAATTCCTGCACTGATGTAGATATCCCAGTCCAACCAAGTTAACCAACCAAACCCCAGCACCCAACCAAAAGAAGACGGGGAGATTCAGTCCAATGTTCATTCAATATTTCATCTGAACCTGGAAGACTGATGTTTGACATGCTATATGAGTCCTAAGATGGTCCAGCAACTAGGGAATGTGTATAACACAGTAGTAGAGATACAAGAAAAGCACATCTAAGGTAGAGAGTATTGCAGTTTATGCTCCTCAAGTGTACATCTGAACTGGATATCTAGACACTCGTTAAACAAAATCTCCAGCAAAATTTGTACCTTTGGATGGTTGCAGAGTTTCTTTAAAGCTGTTATGTAAGCTAGGATTTTTGATTGCTTTGCTTCCTCTGTAATTGCTCGTTTGACCTGTATTTGATTGTAGCAAAAAGGAGTTCAAGTTCGTCATAATCAAGAACAAAAATTAAACTTGGTTCCCGATAACACCAGAAAGATATTAATAAGATAATTTACATTTTTGGAATGGATGAAATGATTGTATAGATCTGATTGAAGAGGTGTTAACTTGCAACAAACAACTTCAACTATCTGCAAAAGTAATAAATCATAATTACTAAAACTTTACACACSCAAAGCTTAGGAGAACAATATGGTTACTTATGTTTTTAGCRTGTAAATCAGAAAGGAAACTAAAAAGATCTTCAATTAGTTCGTTTTGAGTTTCAAACCTTAATTTTAGRAATGAAAAYATACATATACATRAACTCCACAAAACTCCATTTTAACAGGACATGAAAAGGTCAACTTATAAAGTTCAGGATTTTGAGATGAGTGGTAAGCTACTTTACAAGCCATGAGAAGACTATTGAGTAGGTTAGACAAGCAGCATACTGGAAATAAAACAAAACCAAATATGTATAGGTGAGAACATGAAATATGCCTAACCATAAGTTCAACTGTATAGCATCTACTAATGAACTCCCTCATTTTTCTGATTTACTTCGCTTTGACTTGAACCAGATTTCCTTTCAGAGCAGAACTGTAGTTGACACCTCTAACACTGAAACAACCAGATTACAATCGAGGGCATTAGATTAATTTCATTAGTTTCCCCTTTACCTACATTGTTTCATTTGGTAGAAAAAGAGATAAGCAGATGTCTAAGCAACCCAGCTACTATTTTCTTGAGGCAAAATTGAAAGGTTCAATCAGTATGTAGACTTGCATCACCAAGATGCTTGGAAGTTGATCAGTTGACTTTTCCATAGACGTAAAATCTCAAGCACATAAACAAGAAATTCCCTTTGGGAGTGCTTAAAATAATGATGCAAYCTGTGGATGTTCYAGTTCAGGAACCGTATAAGCCAACTACATTTATTCACTAGTAAGAATGTAAAATAAAATGAGAAGTGCTTCATATATGGTAAGGACGTCTACATCCATGCAGCAAGCATTAAAAACTAATTTATAATATGCAATACATATGTATATAGGTGATGGCCCAAGGAAAAACCCTTCCTGCCATATGTTCAGAAATGTCAGAAAACAGATTATGCAGTCTAACCAATACCACATGGAAAACACGTTGACATACCTTTGGTGGTAAATGATTCGACAACAATGCATTAGTCCTCCTCAGTATAAACTGAAAGAAAAGCCTCTGCATTAGTCCAGTGAATTTGAAGGCAACTTTTGTACCTCTATGCTAACACAAATTAGGTAACTAAAACAGGACTTTATTAACCAACGAAAATGCCTCATATTCTTGTAACAAAATTTCAGGGCCAATTTTCTTTTAAGCACCAATAGGAATACAGATTCTGGAGTTTGTATCCTATATTTTATAKCTTGCCTGGTTTACTTTGGAACTCAATTCAGCAGAGCGTTCAGAACCTAGCTTCTTCTCTTCGTCAGTAGCAGTGGGTTCTCTAGCACAAATGATTGGCATCTTCAAAAGATACAGAACAAGACAAAGTTAGAACTTAGTAATGGAAGATAAGTAACAACCTATTGCTCTTCATATATCCTAAAAGAGAATGCCAACTCATCTACCTCTTATTTGTGCAAACTAGCATAAGACATTACACGTGAAATTCAACATGCATATCAATGATGTGGAGCTTATCAGTTATTTTTACTGGATAAAATAGACATCAGCAAGAACCCTTTTTACCAGATTTATATATTTTCTAGGAAGCTGCATAAATTTGACCCAAATACCTGGCCATTAGCTTACCTCATAGTATCGCCGAAAATATGGAGCATCACCCAAGACTCCTGGATTGGTAAAATTAGCCATGGCATAAAACTCTTCTAAATCATTCTGAACGTTAAAAAGAAAAATCACATTGCATTTCAAAAGACAAACAAATAAATTTGATGTAAAAATAAAATACATATTCAGGGGGGAAAAAGGAAAAATAAACAGTAATCTACAATTGGTACCCACTTGCATTGGGGTCCCAGACAACAAGATGCGACGTTTACATGATAAAGCAGCTAATGCCTGAATAAGATGTTTCCATCCATTAGTAATCTCAAGATAACATAATGCCGTAAAGACATCCTTAACAAGAATGGAGTAAATTTAGAGGAGTAAAATTCACTATGCCTTACTCGATTAGTTAATGTCTGGTCATTTTTCAGCCTATGAGCCTCATCACATATGAGAAGATCACAGGATCCACTCTGGCTAAATTTTGAAGAATGTATTCGGAATGTCTCATAGGAGACAATTAATACCTAGGACAAGAAACAAGGATTTAGGTATGCTGTTCTCTTTTCGAGAGTGCCCTATTGTTCAGAAGATCTACCTGTAAATGGCTCTGAGTGCTGACAAAATTGTCGATGCCAGAAATAACATCATCACGAGTACTTTCACATAGAGCAACAAGCTTAACTCTTTCCCCAAGCCACTTCTTAATTTCAGCCTCCCAATTACTTACAAGACTGGTAGGGGTAACAATTATTGCCTTTTTTACCATTGGTTTCCCATCAAATCCCTGACGAAGGAGAGTGTAAAGTAGTGTGATTGACTGCAGAGTTTTTCCCAATCTGCAGAAAAACAGCATATCAGAGTAACTATGCTTAAAATGGTCAAAGTATTAAATGTRACAGGAGAAGCATTTTAGGGAAGATCACCAGAAATATTTACCCCATGTCATCAGCCAAAATGCATCCATTGATGTTATCAGAACTCAATGATCCCGAAACACACTCAAACATGAACTGAACCCCTTCTCTGCAGTTGAAAGCAAGTAGATATTCTTAGTCTCTTTGAAGTCCCTTGACATACAAATTGCAATAGAAGTACTAAAAATTAAGAAGTAAACCCAATAAATTAGAGATCTAGGTTAAAAAGAAAATGGAATTTATCTACAAGACAATTGGTTAAGAAACTCGAAACAATATGTGTGCATGGGTTGTGGCCTAATATGAAGGGTCGTGAGACTTAATCCTCTGTGGGAGTCGAAAGACAAAGAAGAAAAATTCCTTAACTTGCATAGTGAGATGTACGATGAACACCATGCTACTTCTATTGATTCTTCACACAATATCAATTCTCATGTGTACATTAAAACAACATATAACCTAGTGCTCATCTCATGAATAATTTGCAGATAGGCAATTTTAAATTATGGAGTACCTTTGATGGGGCCGAAGGAACTCAACGAGCAAAGGATCCACTTCAATGGCTGCTGARTTACAGTCTGACTCATCAGCTTGCCATAACACCAAAGGTTCAACTCCAGGTGGTAAATCCACATTCTCTTCCGCATCATTATTCCCGGCAACCTCAGAGACATTTATCCTGTTCGTAATAGCAACCAAAGCTGGCCTTGTGGAACCCCAGGGGACGAACCTTTTACGAGCCCAGAGGCGACGAACTAGCTGCTCGTTGTTCCTGTTGTACCCATCTGAAGAAGGAGGCTTAAATGGCTTCCTAAGTCTTGCTGCGGCATCAGTCACTGAATAAACTCGTGGAAGTAGTGACTGCCTTTTCACAACTAGATTTCCCCTGGTGTATTAGAAACGTCCAACAATTCTCAATTATGTCCAAGTAAATAACTAACCWAGTTAAACAAATAATGTTCCTGCAGTTGAAAACTACTGACCAGCTAGAGCAAAATGTCACCCTTAGAATGATGCCTTGCGGCAAAAAACTAATAGTAATTATGAATATATGGAACCCTAGAAAATTAAATTCCAGAGCCAGTATTTATGTAGGATAKTTGTACACAATTATACATGAAATTCTACCATAATAAAAGGGTTTTACTTGCAGTCYAGGGTTTCACACTAAAGTGTTCATGTCTATATGTATATTCATAGAGACAGAGGAAGAAAGATAATTATGAATCCAATCAGAAAATTCCTACATAAGTATTTAGCGTAAACGGACGGACCTGACAAGAGCGTCAACATTTTGGGACTTCCGAAATTCGTTTGGCGGTGCTGAACTTCTGCTGGATCTTCTGGCCTCAGTTTTCGCTTCAGTATTCAAGTTTTCATCGTTGTCGCTAGTAGATGATTTGTATTGAAGATCGTCTTCCGGTCCGAAAGTAAAGCCGTTGCTGGAATCGCTAGCTTCAGAAGGTGACAGAGGTTCATCTTCGTCTTCCATTTCGATGGCTCGCTGCACCATCCGCTTCCTTCCTTCAGACACTTCCTCGCTTTTTCAAAAGTTTGGCGGTAAACTGGAACCGGCTCCGCCAACTTCGTTCCCTTCACTTCTTTCTTTTCTTATTTTTTCCCTGTTTCTTTCTTTCTTTCTTCTTAATAATATTAATACTTAATAATTTTTTATTTAAGAAAAAAACCCTGCTTGAATTATTTATGTGCTTCAAAGTTGCCCAGTAAACCATCAGTTGATCAGATTGACCCCATGAACTTTCGAAGAATCCTACAAAATCATGTTAAAGAAATTAAAGATAACCATGACATTATTGTAACGAGAATTTCTTTTGTACAATTGATTGGGGCTGATGTCTCAAGTTATACGTTGGCGGCTCAAGTTTTACCCCTATAATTCTTTGAAGTTTTCTTCTCATTATAGATATATATAACTCAAATTTAAAATACTTATCAGATATGAAAATAAATACCTGGCCAAGCACATGAATGAAGAATGTTCATATATTTCTATCTCATGCCATATAGTGGGTTTCCAATTTTTGAGATTTTAAATTAAATAACTTCAATTCATTATTTTTCTTCTTTTTATTCTTAAATTTTTTTTGTATGAATATATTCAGATTCACAAAGAACAATTGAATGAATATCTCGTCATATATGGGTCAAGATTCAAGAACCAAGTCAGAAACAAGTCATCAACGAAACATTTATAATTTAGATTGATGCAAATAATCTGAGAAGGAAAAAATTATATCTAATTTAACGATAATTTCACTTTTATTTTTGTATACATTTCAAATTATTCTTTTTATTCTCGTATAATCTATATTGTTGGTCATCTCGTTTGATTAACATGTTATTTTAACATTAGTTTTTCGATGAAACATTAAGAGAAATTTCAAAGTTGAGGAGGTAAACTTTGAAAAGTTTTTTAAAATAAATATATCCTTCGTTCGATATTGAATAATGATATTTTTACATTTGGATTATAAAATAAATATATTTTGATAAGCAATCTGCTTAATAGATTATATGAGTTTTATTACTAAGATTACACAGTAAACTTTTAGAGTTGTCAAAATATTAAACAAATAAATGAACATAACTTAATACTACAAAAATTAAGCCTAGATATCTCGCTCTCTTTTATGAAAATTCAAGCCATCTATGATTTTCAAAGTTTAAAAAACTGATGCAGTAAAGAGTAATCCTTTTTCCTCCAAAATACAACAATTTAACAATTGTTATTTAATTGTAGCTATTCTACACAAATTGTTATACCACAAGCTACTCCAAAAAACACATTTAACCTTTTATTCTCAAAATATGACAGTAACAATGATATGTAACCTTATAATTAGATAATAATATCAAAGTTCAATACAAATGATAAACCTTTTTTGTCAAGCTAGATAAGTATACTCAATTTCGAATGGAGGAGTATATAATAAGCATATATGCTAAATTTAAAGGTCATAATTATATTATTTGGTATCCTCYTTGGCATCATAATAGAATAGACATGACAAAAGGGGAAAGGGAAATTTTAAATACTCGTCCAAATTTGATTCATAATTCATAGCACCTTATAACGTAGGAGAGACTAGGGAGGCCCTATTCTTTATTCTTTGACCATAATGATTGAATTACCCATTTGATCATACCAGAGTTTATGCTCATTTTCCCCTCGCTTTGCGCTTGAGTTTTAAATTAAAGCATAAACAAAAGAGAATATAGAAGACCCCTCTTGTCAAATATACATCTCAAAGTGGGACATCATAATAGGACTTGAAACCATAACGCTAAACTAAGAAGCAACAAGGGGACACACACACAAACATAAAAATTTGCTTGACCTCTTTGGAGCTGATAAGTAAATTTTTCATTCTGCCATCTACAGGAAGTAGATACCCTTCTTATACCTTAATTATGTTTAAGGGTACGAGTCATCATGGTCAGGAATTCATCCATGTCGATTACACCATCACCATTGGCGTCAACAGCTCTAACCATTTTTCGACAATCTTGCATGCTGCATCTTTCACCAAGTTTCTGCAACAACCCAGACACTTCCTCTACCGTAATCTTTCCATCACCATCCTYGTCAAACGTCCGGAATGCAGACTGCAACTCYGCTGTCTTTATTCCACCACCTTTCTTCTGTACTTCTACGAACTCTTTGAAATCAATGAATCCATCACCATCCAAATCTGCAACCTCGAATATCTTTTGCACTTCTTTTGTCAGGAGATTTCCTTTGCCAATGGCTCTCAGTATGGCCTTGTACTCTTCTGGGGAGATCTTGCCATCTTTGTTGGAGTCAAATTTGTTGAAGACTTGCTTCAGCTCCTCTATGTTGTGTTCGTAAACAGGCAAAAAACCAGAGTTCTGTCTCTCTCTTGAAAACATTCGGGTCGGTTTCCGTAGAAATTTTCTTTTCGAGAGGTTGTACTGGATATCTAGAAAACTGAAGCTTGGCATTTTTTCAGTTGATAGCTTGAAAATACCAAGAGGTTACAGCCCACCTTTAATATTACCGCGAAGGAATCACAATTGAAGCAGTATCTAAGAAAGACGGCATTCATGGTAAGCATGGAGATAAGGGAGGATAAATCTTATTCCTCAACAAATGATAGGACAGATTCTAAAGTCAATGGACAAGAAAAGGAAGAATAAATTAAAAGGGTGATTTCAGAGAAATGAAATAACACGGAAAGAATATATTCTTGATCATTGCCTATGCCACAAAGCAACAAGTAGAGATTCTCCTTCAAAAGTTCTATCTTAGAAGAGGTTTCCTTTCCCAGCTACAAGGTCAAGAAATCCATCTCATATTTGACTCTATAACTAGGGAAGGCTCAAAAAATACAATAATGATGAAATCATTAGAGGATGAAGCCTTTGAATTACCACCAAACTATCTGAGGATGGATTAAACTTCTCTGCTGAGTCAGGGTGGTTTTCCATTATCCAAGTCTTCCATCACATCAATATCCTTGCGTGCTGTTATCTTCTGCACATATCCTGGAATGTCAAAGATCGTAGGTTCATGATGCAGGACTTAAACAAAATTGTTAACTGCCTACAAATGGAAGCCGGAAACCAATTGGTTATGTTGAAGTATGACCTCAGATACTGCAAATTGATATGGAACTATATCACCTTCTTTTATCAGAAACTAACAAAATTCGTACTCCAAAACACTCAAATTGCAGGAAGACCAATTTCAAAGACTTTTGAAGGTCAAGAATGGTTCATGCATATATTTGCGTATTTCTTTTCAGCTTCCGCATGTTTGATGCGATGTTCCAAGCAAGTCAAGCAATTGCTTGGAGCTTCGCATCAAGGGGGAAAAACTTGAGAAAATTTATGGTCAAACAATTTGTGTAGAACCTCGTGGGCTAACAATTGTTAAGAACCAGGATGGAAGGAGAAGTAATTGTAGTTTGTAAGAGATGAGTTGGTGATGAAAAAATTAYTTCTTCATATCAAACAATTAACAGGGAATTCGGGATACTATATGTCAGAGATTAGCATCTGAACTAATTATTAGAGAGRRGGGGGAGGGGGGGGAGAAGAAGCTGAGCATGAGGATCAATTGCACATGATCGAGAATCTCAAGAAATACATGCTTCATGCAGTAACACAATGAACTTAAGGCCTGAGGAATGTGCTTCACTGAAGTTACTTCAGGTGGTACAGATGGAAGTGYTTTATTGGTGCCAAAAAGCWCTAACTCAAACATAACAACAGATATAACACAGGGTGGACATGCAGAAATAGCACGTCCTGAAAGATAGGATAAAAGATACTAAAAAGATGTTCAACGAACTCRTAAAAAATTACATATTTGTTGGAAAAAGTTACATAATATATATATCTAAAGATATTCATATGCATGCACATATTATTTTCCAACAACAGTTCTAAATACTCTTTTTTGCGTTAAATCTTCAAATGCTATTTCCTTTCCCTTTTTTCTTTTTGTCACAAATGAATTAATCAGACATGTTCCTGTACAGAGTTGTCTGTGYCTTTTTCTTCTTTAATTAGTTAAGGATATAGGTGTCAGATTACAGGGATTGGTATCTGAGACATGGCCAGTAATTAGACAAGCTTCTAAGATAAAAGCGGATTAAGGACTACTGAACATGCACCAGAGTGTCAAACATGGAACAACTGAGAATGTTTGTGCTTCACAACTTCAGAGCTTAAGTACAAGAAGCATGATTCTTTTACAACAATGCTCACTTCGGTACATTTATAGGAACGACAGTGAGAGGTACAACATGTATCTGCATAGGTCGACAAGCACCATCTTAGTAGTTGGAAATGTCTAATGTAGCATTTGGGTGGATATACATGATATTTTATTGAATGGGAATTCAACAAACAAAATCACAAAAATATGGAGGAAGGAGATGTAATGTGCTGACTGATGGAAAAGAACCAAAATGACAAAAAGCTAACAGCAACAACCGAATGAGAGCAAAGAAAGAATAAGAATATTATAACCATGACATCCATGTATAGATCATAGAATAGGAACAAATTCATTGTCACAACAGGAAATCTTGTCCACAAGCAAGGCTCAAAATCACAAACAAAATAATTATGACAGAAGTTAGAAAAGCAAAGCAAAGCAATTTGGGGAGGAAAGATGGAGGCAATAATGACGAAGAATATTAGCTAAAACATAATTATATGATGTATGGAATTAGTACTTAGCGTGAGTTGAACGACTAGCTTGAATTTTTGGATTCTTTTGGGACTAAGGCAATAATATCTTGACTTTTTCCAGAGCACCGACAGCAAGAACGCAAGGAAAGGTTACTGTGCTAAATGTTCTTATGGTGTTTGCATCCAGACTTCTCTTTACTTCATAATGGAATCTTTTAGAGTTCTCCCCATATGTAAAAAATGTAACTACATGCTTTTCTAGTGGCAGMTAGTAGAGGGAAAGGAACATATCTATGGCATGTTGACAAGGAGGTCTAAGTGGATATGCTATGTGTGTGCTAAACCAGAATTACTAAGAAAATACAAGAATTAAAAATTCCAGAATGCCAAGACATTACCAATCCCAAGGCATGGTATGCATTTGCAAATAGTCTCCTTCCCTCTCTTGTTATAGTAGCTGACATATCCAGCTCCTTGGCAACTTCGACACTTCCCAGTCCATTCATAGACAACTTCCTTGCAATCCTACAACGATCCCATGAAAAGTTCAAAAAATAATCAGAACTCACTCAATCACGAGCTTTAGACTGAATATCAATGACATGTCCTCTTACCAAAAGTAGATTTATTTTATTAAAAGAAAAAGGAAAAGAAACTTAGATTGGTCTATTTTTTTTTAATAGCAGTAAAATGAAAATTAAAACCGACTATCAAAAACTTATGACAAGATTTAGTATCCAAACAGCACTACAAAAAAGGCGACTATCTGAGGCTCATCACAAGATTTTAGTATTCGAATAGTACTACAGAAGATATCATTTTTAGATTAATAATTGCAAAGAAATCTCAAAATCTTGGCTGCAAAACTTAGTCCAACGGATTACCACAATCTGTATAATCCAGTCTTTTTTTTTTAAGAACCTACGGTTCAACTACTCGATGAATCCAAMCAGCAATTCTCTGAGTTACGACAAAAAATCATGTGAATCCCAAAGATACAATTTTATGAGCATAGATCAGAACAAGTAAAATGTACAGCAATCCTTAGTAAAGAAGCGAAAAGGCAAACAATCGGAAACGGGTAGAAGGTTATAGCTAAATGCTAGCAAACAACCTGAACTTCAGGGTCACAGCGGAGCCGGCGGTCAATTTCGTCCGGCGACACCGGAGTACTATCAGGATAAGTCATCGGAAGAGGAAGAGCATCCTGGTCGTCAGTCAAATAACTCTCTCGGTCGCGTGACCACCTCTCTTTGGCATTGACCTTCGTGTTCTTATTAGTATTAATCGTACTTCGCCTTCCAGCCGCTGCACCTGCATTGCCACTGCTATCGGAGCTCTGCCCCAAACCGGTAGCAGTCGCTTCCGCGGCAGTCGGAAAACTAAACCACCAGCGCGGAAATGAAGGCCCCGCTGGTAGGTCCGGCGTAGCACGGCAGCAGAAGTTGGTGGATGAAGGTGAAGGATAAAGCTTAGGAGCTAGTGTGAAAGTTAAGGGTCTTGCAGGGGTAAACAATGAGCTAGGGTTTATAGGCAACATTCGAGAAATAAATCGAGTACAATATCATATATATCTCCGTCTGCGTGTATATATACACGTTTCTATTTATATGTGTCAGTTCGTACGAGGATGAACAGGCAGCTGAAACCGCTGGACAAGAGGGCTGCAACAAGGATGAAGATGGCCATTGCATATTCATAACGTGCTATAATCTCCTACGTGGCATTTTCCTTCCCCAGATTTTATTTTTATCTTTTTTTCCTTTTTAGATTAGCCCATATTTAAGGAAAAAGAAATCCGTCTGAGGAAGAATCACTGCGCCTTTCCTATCAAAATTAAAATACAAAGTAGTACTAGTATTATGGATGGTCATAAATGTCAAACTTAAATAGATATATTTTGTATTTAAAATTTTATGGTTCAATTTAAGAAATTTGATTTTCAATGACTCAAAGAATCTTACAAATAACCTCCTTGATGGTTAAAGGTAAGGTGATAATAGGTTTAAATGCCTTTATAAATTTTTGTCGCAAATTAAATATATTATATTTTTTCTTTGAATTATTAAWTTTAACACGTTTAATTTTTTATATAATATTTTTTAAAAAAACTTCTAACAATTATCCTAATCAATATATTTTAATAAATTTTGTCCCTTTAGAAATTTATTTTTGTATTTTTCTTTAAAATATCAATTAGATCTGTCATCTTCTTTTTTTCATTTTAATTGCAGAACTTATTAAATATTGCAATGGTTGATAATTGGGATTAAAAATTAATTTTTTGAATTAAATATCCTAGATATAAAACGTATTGAGTTTCTGTAATTTTTTTACATAAAACGCAGTGGGCTTGTGTTGAAAACTAAAAATATTTTAGGTTTTGTATGATATTTAAGTTATTAATCTAATATAATGTGCATTTCATGTTGTTTTATATCATATATTATTGTGTTATGTTATAAATTATTTCACGTAATATTTTGAATATATAATTAGAGATTGAAGGTAAATAAAAAAATATATCCCGTCATTGGATCGACAAGCGGTAAATATATTTGTTACAAATTTTAATTTCTTATGTTACTCTGTTAGTCTAGATTCAATAAATGTATGTTTAGGTTTGAAAATTATTTATAAAATTATCTTTTGTTGAATTCTAATATGATATTTTTTGTACAATTGGAGAACAGTGTGATTACTATATATTAATTGTATATTATTTTTCATGTAAAATTCCTTTAATATCAAATCAATAAATTCACATATTAGAATAGTGTATACAGAGGTGAATACCAGATTAAAAACGAAATTTCATGCTTCCGTAATCATCCATCTTGATAGTTGAGATGCTTCTTGATAATATAACTAATAGAAAGAAACATACCACATCTCCCTTGATAATATAACCATACCTCTTTCAATGCCATGACTTCGTAGTCGGTTCGTCAACTTGTTTTATGATTTTTGGCATTACGTAGGATGAAGCTAGTAAAACAAATAACATAAGAGGGAAGAAAAATAGCAATAGCATAAAGGTCTTCATATTTGCAAACTCTTTCTCAGCTCTCTATGTGTATTCATTGAAGGAATACAAAGRAGAAGAAGAYYGAGACATGCTTGAGTGTAAAACTTTGATTGCTCATATGGACTGTAGCTTGGAATATTATGCGAATTTGTGTTTCCGTCAATTTTGGGTATGATAGCCTATCAGGACCGACGTAATTATGAGAAAAGGAATAAAGAAGATCCCATATGCTCTTGAAGTAAGCTAGAATCTAAAATGGATGGGAATGGATCAAATTAATTAGTCTCTAACTAAACAATGATAAGCCATTATCAGAGGAAGAAAAATCACAGATAGAACAGGAGTCTCTAGCAAAGCTTTTCAATCAATGATGAAAAAATCGGCATAAGATTTCATTTCAGTTTTGTGATTATGTATCAAATCTAAGAAATGAATTCAACTTTCCAAAATAAAACAAAAAAAAAAGACTCGTAAAAGGACCTTCATCCTCGAAATCCAAGCATTGGATTCACTTCTACTAATTTCTCAATCCTTGAATAAACTTCTTTTCTCATGCATCTATCGGATGTTAGTTCACCAACAATTTATTCTAGGTCACCACTAGGTAGAAATTCATGAAATGGAAGGTCCAAAAGTCTGATTGTTACACGAAAACCTAGAAAAATGAGATACTATTATCTATGAAACTAGAGAGCTTTAAAGCATGTGATCATTTAATTATAGGACCATATATTCAACATTTTGATTGATTAAGTTTACCAAATAGTTATGAGTCGCAACGTTTGTCATTCTTAAATATAATATTATTTGTAAATATTTAAACATTAATTAATGAATACACAATATTTTTTAGTGACCTTTCATATCTTCAACAAGGTTATTATTAATAATTTTGTTAATAATTATGAGGATAAAATTATAAAAAAGTATTCATTAGATTGTGATACTTTAATATACTATAGATATAAAAATGCATATATTTGATCTTATTAATATCTTAACGAAAAGCAAACAAAAAATTACAGAGATTYTATTCAAATCTATTAAAAWAWKCTAGAGGCATTGTTGAAGATTTTCCAAAAAAATATGTTACTTAGAGAAATTAAATGTGTTACGTTTAATAAACATGTTTTCTTTTGAGATATATTCTTATCATATTAATAGGATTAATCCAAATTCGACATGCATTGCTCTGGTAGGTTTTAAGGCTGGTTTGATAACTGAATTTAACGCTTAAAACTGAACGAATTAAATTATTATTGAATTAAGTTCCTTTGATAATATAATTTTGGATTGTTGTCTTACTACATTAAGTGATTTTTTATTTCCTTCTATAAATTTTGAGTCACATCTCAAGTTAGATTACCAAGTTTAATATTCAGATCGAGACATTATTAAATAAATCTTTCGCATTTAAATATTCAATTATTTTTCATACTTTAACTTTATTTTATAAAAGAAGGTCTAACTCTTAATCGAAAGAAAACTTGATCCACAACTCTTCGAATACGATGCTATAATTAGAATAAAAAATGAAAACTCGATTTAGTTAAATATACATTGCAAAAAGATTATTCCCTCACTGTCAAAAAGATTATTTATTTTGACATGATTACATATAATAAAAAAATATTAATTCTCATACAATTTTAAGCCAAATGACAATCTTGACCTTCCTTCTAACTTCTTATAATTTTAAATACTTGTGACCAATATGTATTTACAACACATTGGAAATACTATTAGACTTGAAAAGAGTAATCGATGAGGAATAAAATAAAAAATATATATTTAATATTATCTTTTATTCCTTAAAATAATAAGTAATTCAGAAAAAAAATCCAAATGAATTAATTATTTTGAAATAATTTGTACGAATAGTACACGAGCAAATGTTTCATCTCGATTTCAAGAAGGTTTTATACTGAATAATTATAAAATGCGTGCTTTTCGATTCTTGTATTCAGCAATAACCCAAAGGAAAAAAGAAATTCTTAGGAAAAATCGACCAGATGGCTGCAGTTCCTTCTTCTTTGCCATGGATTTGATGGCTCATGTGGCTTTTACTGCAGTATATTATTCACGGCAAGAAAATCTGAATTCTTTTCAAGCCTAAAAAATTTCGAACTTATCGCTATCATCAAGACCCCATTTCTAGTTTAATGAAAGAAGGGAAAAACCTCAAAGAAAACTTCCAGTAGTATAATCTGCAAAAGTCACACCTTTTGTTCGTTTTTGTGATCCAATAATGTWGTCTTTGACTGCAGTATTGATATCAGAGTTTCTTGATTGAGCTATATGGAGGGTACAATTAGAAAATTACAGTTGGAAAGAATTACTATACATGTGGAAAAAAGAGYATAATCTGGTGGTGAAATCTCTTCGTGTCGTCCCTTCATTCTCTTGATCTGCATCATCCAGCATTTTCATGGTTTCTTGGGTAATCTATCCATGCTGTTCCTTCTTTCTTTGCATCTCCATGATCCAGCTTTTCTGTAGACTCTCATCTTATGTCCAGATACATTTTGCCGGTCCCCCTCGCCTGTTCTTGAAAGTACTCTTTGACTAAATATATTCGGGGGTGACCCTGTGATGCAGAAATATCATGTCTTAGTTTGCAGACAACTTGGTGGTAGTTATAGAGGATCCAATAAATAGCAAAGCATTAATATTGTGCTGTTTTTTATGGGGAAAAGGATCTTAAAGACAAGTAGGAAGTTTGGGGAGGCTTCACTTACTGAATATTTAATCCTTGCTTGTTTGCTAGCGATACAGGGATTCCACCCTTGAGATGGTTATTTTGAAGAAATCTGTTCAACAAAAATCATCAGATAAGTAAATCGAACTTTAAACTCCATGAAATCTTATATGTTTGTGACAGTACATACAGTTCTCGCAGTTTTGGGAGTTTTCCTAGCGATTCAGGGATGGCTCCTTCAAAATGGTTGTTCTCCAAGTGCCTTTTTTAAAGATTGAAAGGACAATCTTTAGGTCAATGTAGTCTAAGTGAAAAATCAGTTCTAATTTATTTCACAAGGGAAAAGGAAGAAAGTTTTAGGAGCATACAAAGTTTCCAGTGATTTCAGGTTACTGAGATCAGGTATTGGACCTTCAAATCTGTTGTCTCCTAGCCAACTGCACATAAATGAACAAAGTGATTTAACATCCTCTCTTCCCAAATCCAAAAGATAAACCAGTCAAAAAGAAGGGGTAGAAAGACAAGAGCAGAACAGCCTGTGGTAGGGTAGCAGAGTATGGGCTGCTTACAGATGCTGAAGAGCAGTTAAATTTGCTATACTTGGCGGCAGCAACCCAGAAAATCCAAAGCCAGTCAGGTTTCTTCACACAAGGAGAAAAGTATGAGTCGAGATTTTAACGACCTTAGGAAAAACTCATTACTGTTTCCTTCTAGTTTCTGTTTTTCTTGAAACTGCTTTAAATTTTTTAACTTGTGATGCCAATTATTGCAGTGATTCAGATGGCATTCGAACTTTGATGCATCAGATGAAGCAAATCAAAACATCATACTTTTCGGCCCTTCATTGTTGTGAGTATAAGTGCTATCACATTTGAAATGTTTCTGGCTAAAGATCCTCGCCTAGTATTTAATATACTTACAGAGAAGCAACTCGAACCGTTTTTCCTTCCGTGCATGTTACTCCTGTCCAACTGTTGTCTCTTGGCATACATGGATCCCCATTCCAGTCATCAGGTGGATTATGACTCCTCCTTGATAGCTCATCCATTGTCATAACTGCACAATATCCCAAAAATTATTAGCAATTTTGAGAGAATATCCTAGAGAATGAATTTAGAAGTCAAATCATTACCATCTCTAGTTAGAGTCTTTTCTGCAAGAGGCATAATCTCAAACACCTCAGCAGCATTGATCAGTGGCCCAACAGGCATGTCGCTTTTTGGCGTCAAGGTAAGCTCAGTGTTCCCACCGAGGGGCCATTCTGTGGCATAAACAGTGACACCACTCGTAGTGACATTGAGGTTGCTATAGAACTTTTGGCCATTGATATCAACATCAAACACTCTCCAACTATATGGACTCGGGGTTCGGTTGTCATGGAAGTAGAGTGCAATATAGTAGTGGTAGCTAGGAAGTGAAAATGGTGGCCAACTGACTTTAAGAGTCTTTCCTCTACTGGTCGTAATTGCTGTATCAAACACCATTTTTGGTGGATGGTTCCAAAATGTTGAGAGAGTGACATTGGAGTGACTTGATACAACAGGATTATTGTCCACCAAAGGTTGCCAATAACGGTTGAACTTGTCATCTGGAAAACTAGTGGGATGTGTTCAATATCTATTATCAGAAACTGATCATGAGGTTCTTCAAGCAGAGAAAAATCGGGAAAGAAACTCTAATCAAGAAAAGGACTACAGTACCAGACCTGCAATTTGATTTCTGACCTCCCATTTAAGCCCTATGTAACTCTTTTTTACATTATTTCTGGCTACAAGACATCCCATTTCAATTTGATTTACTGTATTATACCTTCACGTACAATGGGAATCAAAAGAATATAGCCAAGAGGGAGCAGAAAAATGAACAGATACAACAAAAAGGTAATGAAAAGTGACCAAATTCCATACCCAATGATCTCTCCAGCATAGGCAAAACAATGTCGAGCAACGGTGACCAAAGCGTGATTCTTGAAATTAGTAGAATTATAGACGGAATCATCAAGAGCATGCACTTCTATAGCTGAAATAAACGGACTTGAAGTTGTATGCATATTCCTAGCCAGACACACACTCAACGTCTTGCCATGAGCCCTGACAATGACCTCATAGTAAGAGCTGAGTCCCTGTGCATAATCCAGTGTTGTATTGACTACATTCCATTTTGTTCCATCAATGATCTGGTCAAAAACTGGTGGTTCCTTCTCTCCATCAAAACCGCCATAGTAATACAGAGTTTTCACAAGAAATTTCCCTCCTTTATACACTGGGAACGTGTAACAATATTTTTTAGCTGTAGGGTTCGGAAAATACCTGAGAGAAGTTAATACAGGCAATATATTTGATTGATTTATGGTTGCTCTTTTCCCAACAGCTACAAATTCATCATCTGGCATGTATTTTAGCTTATTGCTTTCCACATCTTTATCTGAACCACAGCTTAGGAGGTAACCTGCACCAAAGGATATCTTGAGAATATGAAAATGAATCTTGATTGGAAGAATCCAAAATTTACATTGATGTAGGGAGGAAGGAAGGAAATGTTAAGGAGGTTTCTTCTGGATTAGCAATTACCTTGTGATCCAGGGAGAAAATGTTTACCATTTCCTCCGTTATCAGGAGTGGCATTTCCCTGGACCTTAAGAGGGATGCTAACAAGCCAGAGGAGGAAGATGGAGATGGACATTGTTGAAAAGAGGAGGAGAGATCAGAGAGGTGGGAAGGAGAGACATTGAATTGATCCAGAATGAAGATTTGGAAATGGAGTSACAAACCACATCAAGGGCTACGCATGAAGTTAGACATTGGTTGATAATTGACTTAGCCATATTAATGGTTAAAAATATGCAAGGATTGAGATACTATTTAATTTTCCCTTTTTCTCAATAGAGCATAAATAAATTTTCTAGTATAATAAGAACAACATCTAAACCCAATAAAGCGCCTGTAGCTCAGTGGATAGAGCGTCTGTTTCCTAAGCAGAAAGTCGTAGGTTCGACCCCTACCTGGCGCGTATTGTATACTGTCTTTATTTTTCTGCACTTCTATTAGCTAATAAATTTTTTTAAGAAAACAGTTAAATACAAAGATTATGGGGTTAATATTAGATAATTAAAGAGATCGGAGATCTTTTAACCTCTTCGTAAGACTGAGGAATGTCATTAAGGAAAATTATAAATTTGTTTTTTTTACCATTCCTTACTATTAAATTCCCGCACAATTTTAGAAAAAAGAATATTTGTTTTTTGGGTGGTATTCTAATTACTTTTTTAAAAGCTTTAATAGTTTTTTGATTTTTTCCTCCCTCCTTTCTCTCATTATTCTCCTTCATGACTAAATTCTTCTTTAAAGAACCTTCTAACATTTCTCGCAAAGTAACTTCTAAATTCTTTCCTAGAAAATTCTCTYATCTTGTACATTATAAGCAAATTCAAGATTTAATTTCGTTTCTATTTGAAATTAATATATTAATTGTATGAGATAGGATTTTAATTTTTATACTAATCATAATATTTTGAACTAAAAAAATGTCTTCCTTCCTCTAAAAGTTCRTATATTTAAAAAAAATAAATTTTCCACTATCTAGCAAAACAACGATATTTAATTTAATATAAATTAAATAATTAGATTTATTTACTGAATAAAAATAAACTTACGTTTAATTCTTCATATTTTAGTAATACTTTTTTTTACATTTAATATTTTAAATTATTATATCAACTCATGAGGTAATTCAGATAATTTGATATAAATATAAGTTCCCTCTCCATTTACATTCAATTGCCTTGTAAATAAGATAAAGATTTTAATTCAGACAAATCACAATCCGATTATAATTTTACTTTTCCATCAACTGAACAAGGCCGACAAGTCTTTTGTGCATATTGTGTAATTGTGAAAGTAATTTGTATCAAATTGTCTAAATTAATCTCATGAATAAAAATAATAATTTGAATATAAAGAAATCTTAGACTATGGGCAACATCAAGCCATTATTTGTCATATCACGAAAATTGGATGAATTCAATCGATGTTTATTTTCATTAAGTAAATAAATTTAGCTAATTAATTTATACTAAATCAAATATCATAGTTCTACTTAGATAATGAGATAATTAAAAATTAATAAAAGAACTTTTTGAAGAAACAATATTAATTTTTTAAGTTCAAAAAATGAGTTATCTCAGACTAACCCAATATGTTTGAATAGTAAAATGTCAAATTGTAACTCACATGATTAATATCTTAATTTAGAAAAGAAAAGAAACCAAATTCCTACCTATTTGGAGCTAAAATAACAAAATAAAAAACTAATTCCTTGGACAAATTGAGATGTTGTAGATGTGGAAGTAATTTTTAAAATACCAAAATAAAAGGAATCATATTACTTTCCCGAGCAAGAATTCTTGGCAATCAAACAAGGTCGAAGAGATAAATTAAAAGTTTTAAAAAATAAGGAATACTAAAAGATTAGATACAAAGATTTGAGAGGTTGATGAACTAATAAAAAGTTTAGAAAAATAAAAACATTAAAAGTTTATACACAAAGGTTGAGAGGCTAATAAATTTTTTTATGAAAATAAAGAGAATAAACGGGTTACATATAAAGATTGACAAGTTAATAAAATATTTAGAAAAATAAAAGTAGGAAAAATGTTAGATACAAAGGTTAATAAAAGCTTTATAAAAATAAAGATACTAAAATGTTATATGCAAAGGCTGAGGAACTAATAAAATTTTTAAAGAAATAAATACACTAAAAATATATATATACAAAGGTTGAAGGACTCATAAGAATTTTAGAAGATTAAAACCACTGAAAAGTTATACACAAACGTTGAGGGGCTAGAAAAATAAAGACACTAACCTCAACCTTTGTATCTACCTTTTAAGGGGTATTGATTCAAATTACCTGGTTTTTCAATGTTGATTGACCTTTGGCTTTGTTTTTAGACCTTTTGCTGCTAATGGTCATAACGCTTCCATGGGGGAAGTGTCATCCTCGAAATATAAAAAAATTAATATAGTATATAAAATCATCTAATATAATTTAAAAAGTAATTAATTGTTAGGTAGCATTATCATTTCTGTAGACAATTAGGGCTCAAATTTTTACCTTAATTTTTTTTTTTTTAACTGATTCTTCTCTTCCATCATTGAGCTTTCAATGTTCTGCTTCTGCATTTCTCTTTTGTTAGTTAGATTATATCGTTGAGCTTTTGTAGTTTCTTAAAAATTCAACTAAGATGCATCCTTCGATATCTATATTTAATTATGTATATTYTCATTATGTGGTGCAATTTGACTTGAATCCTTCGATTGCTCTGAATAACATCAAGATATAGCCTCTAATTATGTATGCTTTGTTTCTCTAATAGTCAAGGCAATTTAATATGATTTCAATTTGACTTTAACATCTATCTTTGACACACCTTCGAATAAAGTAACGGATTATTTTACCGTTTCTATAAAATTATTCATGTGCTTTAGATTATCTACTTATCTCTAAAATTGGGTTAGAAATGGCGCCTTTGAATGATTACATAAATTATTGTTGTATCTCCACAAAAGTAGTATAGGGAATATCGTATAAATGATATATATCGTAAAAATTTTTAGAGTATAAGAAGAATAGAAATGCTTCCAGAAAGCTTTATTATCCGAAGATGACGCCTTATGAGAAAACTTATGGCCATAAGCAGAAAAGGGATAAGAAACAAAGGGAACGATCATCAACTCTGACAAATAAGGCTAATTGAATAAAAACTCATCTTTTAAATATTTTTCTTTAAAAACTTTTTATTAACTCTAACTTTTGTATCTAACTTTTTTAGTATTTTTTTCTAAACTTTTTATTAATAAACTTTTGTATATACCTTTTGAGTGCCTTTATTTTTTTCTAAAATTTTTATTAACCTCTCACCATTTGTATCTAACATTTTTGTCTTTATTTTCTGAACTATTTATTAACCCCTGAACTTTTCTATCTAACTGCATTAAAAAAAAAAAAAAAACTTTGTATATAACATTTTAGTATCTCAACCTTCGGATATATCCTTTTTAATGTATTTATTAGCCCCTTAACCTTTGTATCTATCATTTTTATGTATTTATTTTCCAAAACTTTTTACTAATCCCTCAATTTTTATAACTAACATTTTAAATTTCTTTATTTTTCTTAACTTGTTAATTGCCCTTCAACCTTTGTATGTACAAAATTTGGTGTTTTTATTTTTCAAAACTTTTTATTAGCCACTAAACCTTGGAAATCTACCCTTTTTAGCGTTTATTTTTTTAAAAAAAATTATTAACCCCTCAACTTTCATATATAAACTTTTTCTCTAAATTTTTATTAGMCAAAATATTTATATATGATATTTTTTCCTAAACATTTTATTAGTCCCAACACCTGTATAATCCTTTTATTGTCATGTTTTGCTTTGTGTTTCTTTTCAACTCTTTATAACGTGTCACATAAATTATATTTGAGGCTCGAAATATTTATTTCTAATTTATTATTTAAAATGAAATTATTTTATTTCTTACTTTCTCTCAACGTTTTACAAAGTGATATATAAATTTTGGATAACATTTTTTTTTTATGTCAATGCTTTGTTTCTATTTCCTCTGAACTTTTCACAAAATATTTTATGCTTCGTTCTTAAAATATATTTCTAATTTTTTTAATTAAAATCTAAATTATTTTGTTTCGAAACTTTTTTCGAGGGAAAGTTGGTAATAGTTTCAGTAAAAACATTCATAAGTGAGTTCTATTCGATTTATATTCCTTACTGATGTATAAAATATAAAAATGAAAAGTATGAAATAATTCCAAAAGCTCATTTATRCCATCAATCTTAATCAGAAATAATTTTAAGATTCAAAATTTATTAACAATTAAAGTTATCCTATACTTTTTCTGTCTTTGGAAAACATGCAAGCTCCACAACAATCTAATTTGTGCTAAATGCAATTATGCAATATAACAAAAGACCTCTTCTTTGTTAAAGTCCACATAACTTGGAGTTTATACGGATAGTGTAGATCCTTAAGAAAAGTATTTTTAAAAAAAGAAAAAGGAATGTTAAGAAAAAAAGAATAAAAGGACCATGTTACTTTACCAATCTGAATCTTACAATCTATTAATAACTCGACAAAAATATCCTAAATCGTAAAATTCTAAAATCCTAAATCCTAATAAGTTAATATAAAATTCTAAATYATAAACCCTAATCATAACGTTCACAGTATAGATTCGGATTGGATATAAAAAAAATTAATTCATAATTTATCATGATAAATTATCATTTAAAATCAAAAGATACGAGGTAAAATGAGTTGTTAATTGAATTATCAAATTAAAATTGAAAAAGTATCATGTTCAAAATAATATCCAACTCGAGAATTCAGAAAAGAATAAATCTACTTGGACAATCCAAATATACCCACTTTTTGAACAATTCTATTTAATCACGATTTATCATGCTATTTTGACATGAATTTATCGTGGTAGATTGAAAACTAAAAATCAGCGCCAAAACTGAAAATTAAAACGCTAAAATTGAAAAAAAAAAAAAAAAAAGAAAGACTGAGTCTCCTCCTTTTTTATTACCCAGCACTGGCTAAGACTGAAATTCTATCCTTCAAAATTCTCTTCAATAGGGAGAAGGCTCAAGTAACAAATTCAATGACAGAATCCATCATAGGCATGGCCTCGACCTTAGAGGCAGAAATTTTTACTCGAGTACAGAGCCAAGTTTAATCGATTCCTAAGATCTCAAAACTTCGTGAATTCGAAAATGGCATTCAGAATTGATGAAGAAATTTGACATTTGATTTAGAGAAATTGATGTTGACAATTGTTACACAAACTGAGGTAATAATAAAGAGAAAAGGAGAATTAATGAACACAACTTCGAATTTGATTTTATCGAAAATAGTTACAAATACTCGAAAATTGACTTTAAAAAAGAGCTTCTAGACGAAGAGCAGAGGTGGTAGCGCAAGAAAGGAAAGAAGAATCGATGGGCACTGGTGATGGTGGCAGTGGGCAGAAAGAGGTTTGATGGGTGTTGACGGGTGCGTCCTGGAGTATAATACTGAACGAAAGAATGAGAGAAAGTGGCACCAGCTCAAATACTCGAAAATTGACTTTAAAAAAGAGCTTCTAGACGAAGAGCAGAGGTGGCAGCGCAAGAAAGGAAAGAAGAATCGATGGGCACTGGCGACGGTGACGGTGGGCAGAAAGAGGTTTGATGGGTGTTGACGGGTGCGTCCTGGAGTATAATACTGAACGAAAGAATGAGAGAAAGTGGCACCAGCTCAGTTTTRCTCCGATGAAAGAGGACAATGATTTTAAATGGTAAATATTGAAAAAAAATAAAAAAGGGTAAGGTTATCTGGAGTCGCTCAAGTGATGGGCTATTTTGGGTTGCCTAAGTAGCATTAAATTCCATTTTCGCCCCGTTCAACTTTTTCTTAAAAAAAGAAAAGGAAAAAAAATTCCGTTTTGTCTCCGTCACAGAACCCTATGCTGGCTTCCTATCTTCCGCACATACACACACTAAAACCCTAAAACACCTTCTGCAAAATCCTAATCGGAAGCCGAGATTATCTGGAATCAGTTTCTGTCCTACGTGAACTTGACATCTTTGCTTTTCATCAAATTTTCGTTTCTGTTCAGCTTTGGCAGCCGAATATGAAGGTGTTCGAAGTCGATGGAACCATTCTCTGTCTTGCTCTCTTCGATGAAGTCACCAACTCSAAGTAATGTCTCTTCTCTCTACAAAACATTATACATATTCTTTTCATTAACTCAAAATCTTATTAGGATTTAATTTTTGCTTCAGTAGGAGAAGTACCAACGTTGTGAAATTTTGTTCGTTTTGCATTTTCAAGAGATAAAAGATAAGCATATTTTGTAAATGGCTAACTTAAATTGATATCGAAGACTAAAGAAAACTGTTGAGACAGAAATAAATTACAATGTCGAAATGAAAAATTGTGGAAGCAAACGGMTGAAATAGAGTATTTGAACCCTCTCTATATTWGGAATCTGCACTTTGAGTTTCCTTAGAATTGCTTTTCGTGCTGTATAATTCTTGTCTTCACTTTGAACAGCTGACATTCATGATCGTCTTTGCGTTGAAAATTGTTGTTGTTCTTAGCTAATTTAGGAGAGAGATACCTGCGGCCTTTTGCTCTGTAAATGCTTTTGGTTCTAGATGGTTGACGTGGGATGCAAAAAGTGAAATGCAGATCTTACTTCTCAAACACAAAAGATGCATGCAGTCTTCAAGAAACAAGAAAGGCTTAAACTTTTAGTTAACTTCTATATCAGCGCTTCCTTAGTGTCGATAATGCTCTCGTAACATAGTTCTCAAATCTGAACTGTAAATTTCCATAAATGTATATGATGTGGGGAAGAATAATACCCATTCTTTGTAAATTTCCTTGGCCAAAAGATACATACAGGTATGCTTATCAGTAAAAAGGAACCTGAGCCATTGGCTTTATGATAAGTTAATCAGAACAATCAGAAGAGACTTTGTAAGGAATTGGGTGGTTAAGTACATAGCCAGACTTCATAATGTGATTGCTCTTGAACCAGCTCAATGGAGCAAAGCTGCTGATTATAGTGGATGTATTCCACCTACATTTGTTTCCCAATCTATTTCAAACATGTTGTTTGGTGATGAATTTGACTTATGTGCCATGAGGCCTTTATTTTTAGTGCAGGGAGTTTCCTTACAAATAAAAAGGGTCTTATAAATGTTAGTTTTTATGTATAGATAACTCATTTCTATGTCATTCTTGAGAAGTAGGTATGTAACAAATTTCTTTCTTTGCAGAGAACTTCTGGATTTAATGCAAGCTGGAACATTGGAACCAGAACTAGCATTGCTCAATGCATTACTGGTCAGAATACTTCATCAGACTTGCTTATTAAACGCCATCTTTTGTACTTTTCTTTTCCCTCATGCTAAATAGATTTTCGTATTTATTCTTTTGATTATTGAGACAGATCCCAGATGTTTTCCCTATTCTAGCAGCTGCAAGCAAGACTCTTTTAG
Source organism: Rhazya stricta (assembly GCA_001752375.1). Taxonomy (NCBI): domain Eukaryota; kingdom Viridiplantae; phylum Streptophyta; class Magnoliopsida; order Gentianales; family Apocynaceae; genus Rhazya; species Rhazya stricta. The sequence continues at coordinate 6,857,377 of MEJB01000015.1, forward strand.
CTAAATCACGGCAATCTTTAACTACACGCACTCCCCATTCAGAGCTTGTTTACAACTATTCAGGTTCTAAGCATGTAAGGATGCTTCTTGTTCAACTATATCTGTCGCAAGCATTTTTCTTTTCTTTGCTGGTTAACTAGCTCTTTAGCTCTTACAAAGACCAGATTTCAGAATCCTTAAAAAGATGTGGAATCTCTGAGAGCTCAACTTACATCCTTGTGGCTCGTTTTGGTGCTTCTGCCGATGAGGTTAGAAGTAATCACAGCTTTGCACGTTGCTGCATTTGACACTTTTCGTATCAAAAGTTTCTATGTAGTAAATGTGAATTTGTCATTTGGTTCACCAGATGGCATCTATAGTAAAACTGATCAAAGGCAAGGAGATTGGCTTAGACGAATTAGAAGCAAGAGCAAACCAAGCCCAAATACAAAAGGTGTTATTATTGTCCACAGCTTCCTGATAAATAGTTTAGATTCAGTAAACTGTCTACTTTCTCTGACTCTATGCTGCATTCTTTTGTCAACTTTTGATCACCGGTTGAATAGCACTACAAAATATCAGCTGTGGAGCTAGGAATCTCTTCTCTTGCAGATGCAATAACATGCAGGATTGCTTCACGAGATGCACTTTGAAGCTGCAACCCATTGGATTTAACTCTTTTATAGCATTTGGATCACAASCTTTGGTTGGGGGATTCCTGATTTCACTTCTTGTTCCTGAATTTGTATCTCTAGTCATGTTAGACAGCCCCACAAATTTGCACCTGAACAATCGAAGTAMATTATTTGCAGGATTATGTGTCTTGTTACTGAATCTTTTTACTTACTCTGTACATATCCATGCAATTTTCAAGCACAACATTGTCTCAGGTTTTTTAATCCGTCTGCAATACAATAGATTCCGATTAAGTTTGATGACCTCATTCTCAAAACCGAGCTTCAATGCATTTTCTTATCTTCTCAGTTTTGACCTTTAGAAAACACAGTTTTAGAGGAAAATGGGGATCAAGGTCAATGAAATGCAATTTATGTTTGGAATATCATTATTGATTTATAATAAATGACTAATAAATAAGAGCTTATTTGTACTTCAAAATAGCAGCGTGCAGTGTTAATATTACCTCGGACTGGCATGTTCATCAAAGCTGAGGATGTAAGGACGACAACACATTATTCCGACGTAAAGTATAGTAAGAATTCTGAAAGTAAGAGGCCAAACTACATGGGATGATGTTCTCTCCCTTCAAAAGTAAGAATGGAACCACAAGCAGAATTTCATATTAGCACAAATAAGCTCTTAATTCGAACCACAGTTCTATGGCACTCATAGCTGAAAACACAAGAGGTCTGCATACTGTTTACAGCTACTTCAATCTCTGTATTCACAATAAAATGAAACCCAGAAAGTGGAAAAAGAAAGTGTTCAACATAGATACAAGACAACTACTATCAACACAAGTTAGAAGAATACGATCTGAAGAAAAAGCAAAAGTAAAAAAGAAAAACTCTCCACATGAGAATTAATTAGGAACTCTTTATGATGTACACCAGACTGGTCAGCATCCATCAAATCTTCATTTCTTGCCAGACAGGCTGAAGGAAGTGATCTTCATTGGAGTTGCCACAACCAATGGAGCTTCTGGKGAGTTGCCAATAGCAAATTTGTCATGCATGAATCGACTTTCCACAATGGACTCATCCTTCAACACTATCTTGTAGCAATAGCAACTCTTAAGCCCTTGTTGATTCTGGTAGCAATGATGTGCACTATTCTTCACCTGTTGGAAGTTCCATATAACGCTAAACTTTCCCACAGTAGCAACCAGATGCCGTTCCTGTTTACCACTTTCAGTTACCTGATAGAAATAATGAAGGATATTAGATTTTGTGATCATAAAGTACCAATTCAACGAAATAGACAATAAGATGATGCACGAAGACAAATCCAACAAATGTCTATATACAWAAAAGGAAGGTTCACAAYCAGATACGCGAAGACCTCAAAGCTTTCAAGTRATACACATTCGAAATATAATGGATAACTAGAAACACACAGCATATTTCTCTCGACAGGCAATATATACACCATATGTTAAGAAAAGAAGTTTAAGCATATATCATGAGTCTAATCCATCACTAATGTTCCATAAATGGCATGTGCTTAATTGTGACAACAGTACCCCAAAAAAAAAAAAAAAAAAAGAAAAAGAGGCCCAAATTTTTAGGCCCAAATTTGTCACCACAGAAGAAAGAAAGATATACGGATTCACCAAATATGTATCATTTGAGCGTTCTTATTTCAGCTCACAATCCATGGAAACATTCTAGAATGGTCATAATCTAATTTATCTATAACAGCATCTAAAATATAATTACMAGRAACACCTTGCCCCTGGTGTCCTCCCAACAACCCCRAACCCACCTCCAAAACCATAAACACATTTCTACTTTTGGGGAGTGAGCAAGCCAGCTGCAGGAGGGAGGGAGCGTGGGCGGAATAACTGCAAAAGCTCTGTGATGTCATGCTTCAGACTTCATTTTAAAAATAGGAACCTGAATGCTTAATAGCTCATATTTACTTCCAATAAAACAAGGTGAAAAAGAATATCGCAATTGGCTAGTGACAAAGCCTCAACGGCATCAAAGAAAGGGACCTCCAACTCTACAACCATTAAGATCCCTCACCCCCTCAACCCTCCAATCAGAGAAATTTGAAGTTATTAGTACAGCAAGAACACATCTGAGAAATGCATGAACCAGCAAAATCAAGTAAACTAAGCATAATGAACTAATATAATAAGTAGCTTACCCATGAGAAATGGCCACCGTGAAGCTTGTTATTTGCTCCAGCCATATGGGAATCCACAGGAGTCAACTTCAATAATCTTGGCGCTGGGATTTTGTTCCCAGCTCGACCACTAAAAGCTGTTTTTGTTTTCCCATCCTTATCAGTAAACAAAGTGCATATTAAGATCAAATACGTATCAGTTGTTCCCAATATCCACTTTCCATCGTAGGTTACGTCAACATGTGTAATAGGAGAACCAAGCCCAGGGAAAGCGGTCTTGGCTTGCCTCATTGAAGTTCTTGAATACAAACGGATCTTCCCATCGAGTGACCCAACAACAATCGAGCCATCACCAGCGGTTGCAAAACACTGGAAATTTGTTCCTCTAGAGAACTGATGCCCCTGCGTCCAATGCAATACTGGTGAATCTGCATGAACCATCCCTCTTTTATCACGCATATCCCATTGACACAACCTATTATCATCCAACCCCAAGAATGTTGATTCAGAAGGATCTAACTGTGATCCTTTGGTATCATTTGTTATATCCCTCATTGTAACATCAGTCCCATCCTTCTCAAACTTCCATTCCGTAACAATCTTCCCTGTCTCAATGTCCAACTGATGGAGCCCTGTCGAATGAGGCTTCCCTTCCTTAAATGGACTCATGAGCATCATATTTGTCTCTCCCCTCATCAGAAGTGCCTTCTTAGGAGTTGAATGGCCCACGCTCGAACTTGACCCTTTTCCACTATCGTCAAACTTTACATAGACACCTTTCCCATGAATTCCATGGCTGAAATTCTTAACTACCTGAACACCTGAATCACCAACCAGAAAACTATTATCCAAAGCTCCTAATGCTAAGCTTTGTATCCCACCATCTGATGCAGCCTCCTCAAACTCCTCCAACAAGTCCTGACTCTCTCTCGCCACCATTGGATCCTTCGGACTCTTCCACACTCCTTCGTCAGCATCCTCCCACATTGCATCATCGGATTCCTCCGGCTTCACCCAACCAATGAACTCCTTCCCATACACCTTGACTTTGTTCTCTTCTGTAGCCCTCAACCCATACACGTTCTCAAACAAACAGTCCTGAAACTTAGTCACAAAATCTCTGTACTCCTGATCAGCCAAAAATTTCAACGCCCAAACCCCGCTATCCACAAAATCAATCCTCCTCTGGTCACCAAAGAACTTCAATTGCATATTCGTTGAAACCTTAGCCCTGATCTTTTTACCCACTTTCAAAATCCAGAACCCTTCTTTCAGACTCCCGGTGTCAGATTCCACCTCGAAATCATCGTCATAATCTCCGACAGCATGGAGTTTCGAAGTTCTGATGAATTTGTAAGAAGTGAGCTTTTCGGAGAGAACCCATTTGGCTTTGGGCGTGTTGCCGCCGACGTGGAGGTATAATTTAACGGCGTTCTTAGGTACCGAAGATGGGTATTTGAGTTTGAGGGCTCTCAGCCTGGAATCAACTTCGTCGATGGTTTGCAAGCTGACGTGTGAGGAGGGCTTCTTTGGTSCCTGATCCTCTGCAGCATCTTCATATTGATCTTCACTTTCCTCTTCGTTATCGYCGTCTTCGTAATCCGATGAGTCTGAGAGTTCGTYCCCTTCTCTGCTGTGTGAACCCCCCATACTCGAGGCTAGTASAATAACTAGATTAAGCAACCAGAATTTCCTTACGATGAAATTGARGCAAGAATCTTTGCAGGCGTGTGTTTGCAAGAGACGGGAAATGGAAAATGGGAAAGGAAATGATTTGAATGGAGTAATCTGGACGTTGGAAGYAGGTCGAGGTTTGCAGAGTGAATATCATCAAAATGTTGAAATTGAGGCCAGAATCAGAGGTTAGGGTTTATAAAGGGTGGTGGTGGAGGGAGAGTTGACGAGCGGTGGCGTAGATCTGACGAGGACGAGTAGTGGCCCTAGTGGGGTCCAGTGTGCCTTCTCTTTTTCGCCTTACCTGCGAAGGAAGCTTAGGAATAGAAATACTGAAGTCCTTATCGGGTTTAATTGGATTAATTCTGGCATATAATTAAAGAAATTTCTTGTTTTACATAAAGAAAAAGYGAAAATGTTCGGATTAATCATATCTAACCAATTTTTTCATTTCAAATAATATTTATATTTTAAAAAAATTAAAATATATTATAGCAAAAAATTTCCTTCATATTAAAGCGTAAACCAATGACTTCGCTTTTGCTTTTCGAGAGCGTTTCTTGCTTTTGAATTAGTACAGTCCGATAGTAATCGTGATCTATACCTGTACTGATATTTTGGCCCAACGTGAAATACTGAATGCTGTTCTCTTCCGGCGAGCCAGCAATGGTTTGGTTTTACCTAGTAAAATAGCCAMGGCCCAACCATTTAATTTGCTCTGTTAATCTTTGCAAGGTCCTCCATTTACTGTGGCCAATGTGAATGCAGCAATAATGAACTAATCAAGATGAACGTCAGTGGGCTCGAATCGATTGGTGATGTATTACCCATTTTTCGGTCACAGTGATCGTATCATAATTATTAAGTATTAATATATAGACTAGGCTGGGAGTTTTTGGGCTAGACGTACATACATATTCTCGGACCCGGCCAAGTTTGGACCCAAGCCCAAGACAGATCCAAATGCTATCAGTCCAAACCCACCCATTACTCTTTAGCTAGAACAGTTATAGGATAAGGCCTGAACCCACACATAAAATATTGTAAAAAATCATCACTAAACCAAAAGAGTACGTAACGTGGATTACACTCCCCAACAATCAAACAATATCTCTCCACTCAAGAATTCATTTATGCCTAGTTTGATTGTTAAAAATTCGGTATCGGAGAAATAATTTCATTCTTCATTATTAACTTTTAGAGGTTGAAAAATTACTCTGATTTTAAAAATGAATTAGATTTTTCAAATCAAGAAAATTGGCTATATGATTTCTTTTTTAAGATGGTATTCTTATTATCTTCCTTCGAATCTTAAAATAAAAAATACGCATAATAAATTTTAAAATTTTCAATAATATTTTTTTTCTCCTCTCATTTTCCTCTCGTTTTTCTTCTCCATGATTAAACTTTTGTCCACCAATACCCTCTCTACACTTTCCCAAAAAACCCTCAGCTCTTGTGTATCTTTAATCATTGTAATTAAAATTAAGTCCTGTCGCTAATTATTTATATTTATTATTTATAAATTAAACATGTCGAAAAATTCATGTAAATGATAAAAGGTTTTTCTTTAAATACATTACTGTCGTGCTTCTATTGTAAGGTTTTTCTCGACAAATCAAGCCCTAAATAAGTATTCCTCTTTTTTTTTTTTAATTATCTAATGTTCCAATATCAAATAAGAGTAACTCTCGAGTGCTCCTCAGAGTAGTTTTATTCTCGGGCATATCAGGCGGCACACRATATAGGATAGCTCAAGAGGTGGTTCACTCTATGCGGCCGAAAATAGGTCGTTGAGGGTGGATGGCTGTAAAATGTTCACCTGAAGAAGGCCTATGACCGCATCGAATGGGCGTTTCTTCATTTGGTTCTTCAACGTGTTGGGTTCTCATATAGTATGGTTGACCTGATTTTGTTATGTACATCCTCTTCCTCTTTGTCTATCCTGGGGAATGGTGCCCTTCTGGAAGATTTCACGCCTAGTCGAGGGATTCGTCAAGGAAATCCCCTTATCTATTTGTTTTGTGCATGGAGGTGCTTGCGTTTATTTAGGAGGAGGTCCATGTAGGGCACCGGAAAGGTATCCAGGTAAGAGGGCTAACCCTTCTTTATCTCCTCTTTGCTTTGCTAACGACCTCATCCTTTTGGGGGAGGCATCTATGTATCAAGCCTATATTGTGGAAGCTACATTGGCCAATTTTTTGTCGAGTCTCTAGGCAGAGAGTGGGTAAGTCGAAAACCCAACTTTTTGTCTCAAAGAATGTCCGTTTGCGTCAGCCCCGATCCATTGCTCAGCACTTCCAAGCCCATCTTACGTTTGACTTAGGAGTTATCTTGGAGTCACTTTGCTTCATAGTCGGGTCCAAACCCAAACATTTGAGCACTTGGTAAAGAATGTTCAGCGGAAAATGGCGGGGTGGAAGATGAAGTGCTATCCCTGGTAACCAGAGTGTTGCTCGTTCCATACCTTTCTATGCGATGTATACGATGCACTTGCCGTTAGGGGTGATCAGGAAGTTGGAGAAGATCAGTAGAACTTTTATTTGGGCGGAGCAACAGCTGGTACGGAGGCTACATCCGATTACCTGGTTTTTGATCTGTAGTCCGAAGGAGAATGGGGATTTGGGGCTGCGGCAATTGAGGGAGCTCAATCTTTTAAAGGTTTTCGGATCTTCTAACCCACTTTTCCTTCGATGTAGCATCGTTAGCGAGTAAAGATATTAAGAATGAAGTGGGGTCAAAAGAGTTAAAAGAATGAGATAAATGTTACTTTTTTGGTAGTGTAGCACGAAGTATATTAGGATTATATATTAGAAAATTTCTCAAAAAAATTAGCAAGAAAGAAACCCTCTTCCCATGTCTAGAACGGAATTATGGATGAGTATTCGCTACTCCAAACCCACCTTAATGGCATATTTTGGCAACGACGGGAAAGCTTCTTTTTGGCTTGGACGATTGCTGCCCAGCAGTCATTTGTCAGTTCATAGTAACCTCATCTCGACGATGAAACTCCAAGCTACGGTGAGGAGCTACTGGGACCCTTGTTGGTTTGGAACTTTAGGTTCCTGACATGGTGAACACCTTGAACTAGCTATGCCCTACCTCGCCGAAATCGGAAGGGGTAGATGACTAGCTAGTGTGGGCGATCGCAGCTTCTGGTACCTTCATCAAAAATAAGACATATGCTTTGCAATTAATGGGGAAGAGCTCAGAGAACTCAGATAAGACAAGATGGCTCWAGCTATCTGGTACTCCCTTCTCCTCTAGTTCGTGCAAAAGAGTCGACTGAAGACGACACAATTCCTCTTCCATGCTTAGATAGTCGATGATCCTCGTTGTGCACTCTGTGGACAAGCGGAGGAAACTACATTCCATTTTGTAGGTTAGGAGTGTTTATGGTGGGAATTGGTGCGATTTTATACCTTTTCAAATCAAACTAATAATTTCATTTCAAATTTTGAAATCAATCCAATTTATTTAAAACTTCGAATCATTATATACGATTTACATTAATTTGATGTAATTTTATGATTACGTGCATTACAATATATAGTAAGAAATAAGAATTAATGTTCAAAAATAGATAATAATAGCTTTCTATAGTTTTCTTCTATTGCAATGACACTACCAAATATTAGAAGCAATATTTGAAATGAGAATGATAAACAAAAATGATAAATGTCTCTATATAGGATATAAATTTTTTGATTTTAATTGATTTTAATCGAATCGAACTAAAATAGAAAATACGATTCGATTTTGAAATTCTATAAAAAATCAGTTCAATTTTCGATTTAACAATTTCTTATTTTAGTCAAACTGAAAATCAAACTTATATTTAATTTTTTTAATTTGAGTGTTGACCTTGACCAAACTAGTTAATAAATTTGTTTTGTTCTGTTTTGAGCCACACGCTCCCACTCAGCTCACGCGTCGAATAGACAGCGGAGAATTGAAATTGAAATCCTAAATCAAGGGCATGCTGCTTACCTTCAACCCATTGTCACTCACCCCAAGGCCTGCAGCCAGCCACCCAACGCCACTATAGACCCACCGTTGATTCTGAAAAGCCACGACAAACCCGTCGTTGTCCTCGCCCCCTCGGTGTTATTTGGAATTGCAGTTTGCAGGTACGAATACAAATTTTCTGCAATATTCACGTGTGGTCGTGTGGACACTGAATTTCTTTCCGTTGCTTTTGTGGTTCTGTATTAATCTTAGTTTGTTTTTTGCTTGTCTTCTTATTAATTTTTCATTGTAATTGATAGATGATATTATTATTTTTTAAAGACATTGCTTTATGTCATATTTTTATTTCGAAAAACTGAAAAAAAAAAAGAATTTTACTATTAAATTGAAATTTTAATACAATTTGATTTAAATCGAATTGAACCAAAATTTTTGATAATTCAAAATTTCTAATTTAGCATAATTCAGTTCAATTGCGATTATGAGAAAATTTCAGAATACTTGAAYTAAAATAGAACGCTCACTCCTATCTTTATAAATTAAGGGTAAGGAAGGCTGTGGAACCAAATAGGAAAGGAAAGGAGGAAATTATGGCCATGGAGATTAGGAGAATGGCATTGGATAGAATGAAATCTAAATAAGAGATGAAAAGAATTTTTAGAATTTTAATTTATTACATATGAGACATTTATGTTAGCTATTTTAGATAAAATTCTTAAATATAAATAATAGATCAAATGTAAATAATTAAATATAATAATAATATATGTGATATGATTTGGTACAGTTTAAGAATATTTTAAAATTGCATAAAATCTGCAATTTCAATCCGATCCAAATAAAAATAAAAAATTTAAAATTAAAAGTAAAAAATCAATTTGATTCGATTTGTAAGATTTCAATTTTTACAAAACATACTTATGGTAAGTTATTGCACATAGGCTGCAGAAACGTAGTGGTGCGTCATTCTTTCCCCATCGGCCACCTATGGCTTCTGTGGCAAACAACCTCGGCCGCCTACGACTGGCATCTAATGTTCCGATTCTCTATCCACCGGACGTGACGTTGGCGCAATGAAATGTTATTTGTATACGAGTTCTTCTTTCCCCCCTTCCCCTGCCAAAAAGCCGAATTTGAGGCGCAGCCCTAAGGCGGCAATAAGAATATTCTGGGTTTGCCCACTGCATAGTCTCCCAGGTAGACTCTTCTCTGCAATATACAGGATGATTCGAATCATAACTCGCAGAAAAAGAAAAGAAGAAAAAGGAAAAAAAAAAAGGTAAGACGAAAGCAGAATTAGTTAGAGAGTTGAAGTTGCACGAACCACCAGTAACTGGAAGACACAACTCATTTATAATTTATAATTTTATAGTATTTTAACTCCATCGACAGATCGCTAGTACACGTGTTCTTTCTTTCTTTTTTCTTTTTTTCCCTTAAACTCTGCTCGTCCTTTAGTTTTTGTCCCTCGTTGTTGGTACACGTGTTTTAGATTGATGCGTGCGTGCTCTCCGGTAAGATTTTGCCTTAAAAATGAGTTAATCATGATTTGCTCGTGTGAAATTATTCTCTAATTTTTCATTCGTCCACCATGATTGATTAGAAAACCTATAGCTTTTAGTACAATGTTGTCTTATCATATTAGAAAACTCTCCCGCAGATTCTTTAAGGATCTAAGGCCGTACTAAGTTATTTGATTGGGGCAAAATTCCAAAACTGACTTCGCGCACTGATAGCGTTACTCTTTTTCTTTTCTTCTGGGCCCGGAACTGATAATTTTTTTTTTTTATTTATAGAGTCGAAGATTTTTCGTTAGAAATTTATTATTTTTATATACGTGATAATTTAAAGGAAAAAATATTATTTAAGACAAAATGTACTGAATTTACGTCTATAAAGTTTAGGAGAACAGAAGTATATTTTGCTTGTTTAGGAGAACAGAAATATAATTTGGTTCGTACTTCTATTCTTTTAAATCTTTCGGTGCACAAATTTCATAAATTCTACTGTAAATAATATCTAAATTTAATTATAGATAGTTTTTTATAACTTTTTTAACACCTCATTTTCTCTATTTTTGAATTTAAGATATATATATATATATATATGTGTGTCTTGATTTGATTGGTGTAGCAGAAAAAGATTCGGAATCCTTCATCACTATTCAACATATATCCAGTAATAAACTTTTATTTACAAGAAAATAAAATTTTGATTTTGACATATAGTTCGATTCTGACGAGCATAAGATTTTTCTCATATTCATTATTCTACTAAATTAACAACATATTTTTAACATGTTTTAATTAATCTTTACTAGAAAGGTGTTCCTGAGGCCGGAGATTAGACAGGACAATAGATTTGGTCAAGGTGAGCCAAAACTCAACAAAATAAAGATGCTATTCGAATTAAGTAAGCCAAAAGGAAAGGAAAAGAAACGGGACGGTGAGATTGGGGTATCTAAGCATGAAAAAAGAACAGTTTCATAGCATGTGGTACAATTAATGGAATGGGAGGATTTATTTGTCTAGGCTTAAAGTTATTATGCGACTAATGTATAAAAGGAGGATAAGAAAAAAAAAAAAAAAAGGTTATTATCAGACTAAATGCTTATCATTATTTTACCTTTTTATAAACCTTTTTATTCGTGTACAATGGGAGATTAAGGATATAAATAACTTTTCATTATATTCTAAGGACATATTTAAAAATACAATTCAATGTTTAAAATAAAATTAATTAAGAGTTTATTCTATTAAAATTACTCGATAATATAATTTATAATGTCTTAATATTTCAGTTATCTCTTAAATCCTTTTATAATTAAATTAACAGTTATCTATTAATACGCTTAAGTGCATATGTATAAAAACTTTTTATTTATCGAACAAAATTAATCATATTCTCTCCCTCTCCTCTATTATTTTTTTTGCAACTATTGACTAATATAAATTGGCTCCGGTGTAAATTTAAAGGAATAAAAAATGGATAAAAATGATAATATTTAGWGTTTTATTAAATTTGTCATAAAGCGCCTAATTAGRTTCAATATTACCTATATAAGTAAAATTGAAAAATTGAAAAATTCACTATTTATAAAACTTCCGTCTTTAAATTTATACTTCAAACTTCTAGCTTGTCGAATGGACATAAATACAAGATTTGAATATTGTAAAGTACTACTAGTAATATTCTTATCTTAATTAGATTAGCCTCCCCTATCAAGAGGTCGGGGATCAACTTATACTATATGCAGGTTTATTTCTTTTTATGGAGATAATACTCGTATTTGCTTGTAAGCGTCGTGCCTCAATGATTATATTGTACTTTCTATCAAGTATAGTTTCGATTATAATTGATGATAATTTTTTTTAAAAAAATAGGTTAGCTATTTCCCCATGTATTTCATGCTTGTTATAAAACACGAAGCATGCTATTTTCACACATAAAATTGATTTCATATGGTGGTTAGATTAAAATAAAACGTTACTACTAGACTATTTTATTGTATAAAAGTGTATAATAATAAACTTTCAAATCAAGTCGGTACATGAATATATTCTTAATGTGAATATTGTAAAAGAATAAAACGTTACTACTAGACTATTTTATTGTATAAAAGTGTATAATAATAAACTTTCAAATCAAGTCGGCATATGAATATATTCTTAATGTGAATATTGTAAAAGAATTTTTAATTTTTTATGAAGTGCGCAATGAATAAAGTCACTCTTTGACATTTAATGGCAAATATATCTCTAAATTTAATATTTAGAGGGAAATTCTTGATGAATATGAATTAAGTTTTTGGTAGATTAGGAATTTCTTAATTTATTATCTAATTATATATTATATCAATTAAAATATGATGGTATGTATTCATAATTACTATTGTGTTCTGATTAATATAAAATATATTATTAAAACGTGTATTAGAATTTTCAAAATATATTCAGAAAAAAAAAGTTAAAGCTAATGGAATCTTCTGTTAGTATCATTGGATTAGCGTGTGAACGCGCATAATGTCAATAATACCGAGTAACCCAACAAAAACCACCCAAGGGGAGAAACGCTTACCGACTCGAATGCGCTGTGGTTGACCCAGGTTGGTCCGCTTTCAATTTTAAACGCCTGTCAGGGGGCGAGGGTCCCATCACTTTTCTTCCTCAGGTGATTTTCTCTTGGGAAGGACACCCTCGCGAGTGAACTCTGAGTACTATTGTTTATTTATTACGCACGTGATAAATGCGAAGCACGCTCTAATTCTTTGCTCATTTAAGCACGTGCCAAAAATGCATTGGGATCATCTCATATCATCCTCACTGTTAGTTTAATGAGATAGTACTAAGCTCTCACTATCAAGAAAATCATAATTTTATTAAAAAAAATTAAATTATGCAAACGTACCTTGCCTGAGATAGTGAAATATGTTGGAGAATTCTTTAATTCCAATGGTAAGACCTCTTCTTCTATTTTGCTCATCCCAAGTTAGAGACTACGAGGATGTGAAAATAGCAAAATAAAGGACGCAGTATTAATGATCAGAATATTTGTCTCTCTGTGTTTTTTTTTTCCTGAAATCTCTGTTTATAGACAAAATTAAATTAAATTTGATACTATAATACTGAACAAATTAACTAGAATGTATCGTACATGAAAATTCTTGAATACAACCACCAAAAATAATAGTAAAATCATTGATTGGTACAGTGTATGTTTTTGTATGCGTAACTGGTTCTCCTCCATTAAACGCTGTGAGTATTCCCACTGCCGGAACTTGATGAATCGCCATTGAAGTCCATCATCATCATCCATTGTTGAATCTCATCCTGCCCGATCACTTCCCAGAACTCCATTTCTTTGCTGGTTCCAGGTTGCGTTTGACTTGGGAGCTCAACTTTAGCTTCCATTTCTTGCTGCTCCACATGTTGCGGTGGTGATGAAGACGAGCTCTGTTGGCAGCCAGATGTGTAATCAGAGAAGGAAAAATTTAATTTCGCTCTTGGACCCCTGAACTCAATGGCGGCCCTATCGTAGGCTCGAGCAGCGTCTTCTGCGGTTTCGAAAGTTCCGAGCCAAACACGAGCTGCTTTCCTGGGATCCCTTATCTCCGCTGCCCACTTCCCCCACGGTCTCTGTCTTACGCCTCTGTAATTCTTCTTCTTCTTCTTGACCRCATTCTTTTTCTTATCATCAATTGCAGGTCCAAAGAAGTTGCAGCCTAAGCACCCTTTGATTTTACAGAACTGGCAAGTCTCTGCTACATCAGAGACGGGCAAAAACGACTGATCAAAACCTACAGACATGCTCGCCGAAGAAGACGAACTGGTAGCGCACTCAAACGATGGTAACAATCTGAATTCGTTGGCCGAACTTGAATTCATAGAGGTGGCTGAGCCACCAGTTATGACATTCTTCAAGGCGGCTACCATGACATTTATTTCCTGCTCTCTGGTTATACGCGGTGGCACAGCTGGCGGCGGCGATGAAGATCCTGACTGTAGAAGATGGTTGTTGAATGAAGTTTCCCCCTCTTGTTTGAACCTTTTAGTTGACCTCTGCATGTTGAAGCTGCTGCGTACCCTAATTCTCCTGACTTCTCACAGAGACTGTATACTCAAACTTGATTTCTTTGCCTCCAGATGTTTGAATATTTTGACACCGAGAGTAGAACAGAGGTCAAAGGGCTTTATATACGAGGGAGAGTCTACGTGGATGCCAGCTCACACACTTCTGCGACACGGGGTTCGGACGGGTCGGAGATAGTACTACTTCTGAAAAGATTTTGTTGTTTGCACGTGTRGGCTACTATTTGGTGCTACACTTGGACCAGACACACTAAAGGACTTGCTGAGAGAGGTGGCGACGTCGTCCAAGTTGAAAGGGTCGTCCGGCGGATCGTTTCCTTATCTCCTTTCTAGATGTGAGAGTCAAGGGACTGTGACGTCATGCCTTACTTACATTTGTCAAGAATACGAAACAGGCCGTTGGCTTGGGCCAGCTCAGCTAGGACGCAAAAATAAGCAATTGAAAAGACAATAATGCCCCTATCTCATGGTGGGCCCATGCAGTGGTTGTTCCTGAAAATGGTTGATATCAATATCTGGACGGCGCGCCGTATATTACTACAAGGGCATCTCTGTTGTTGTTTGTTTTTTTTTTTTTCCCTTTTTTTCCCACACTCTTGCTGTCTTAAAATATTTACTTCTTTAGAGATATATACGTTGTTATTAATTGAGTAATTAAAAATATAAAAAGTTTAAATAACTCGCATCTATTATTGAATTTATAATGGTACTATTCTAAACTGGTAATAGTTGTACATCTTAAACTTTTTATAAGTTTAATTAATATGGTTTAATGAATCAAACTTGAATAAGGTAAAGTTGAAAAAAAAAAAAATACTACCTTGGTTCTTTAAAGGAATGTCATAATAGATTAAAATACATAGATCAAAGAGATAGTAAATTATTCTGAAATTGCTATTGAAATAATATTTTTACATTTATCTTGAAAAAGGAGATAATTATTTATGGGAAAAAAAAGGTAAAATGAGAAAAAAACAAGTTGGCTTTAGAAATTGAATAGTAATGATTTGAAAATAGAATAAGGGTAAAGATGAAAGAAAATAATTGATTGTGTCTTTATATATAAGATGTAATACACTTTCAATTGGAAAAAAAAAAATCATATTGTAATACAATTTAAAAAGCAGAGGAAGACATAAATAGTATTTTGATTTTTTAAAGTAGCAAATAATTTGGAAACAATTCTTGAAATAGATCAATTATTTTGGATAGGAGATAGTACAAAATGCCAAAAATGAAAACCTTGAGTTCAWTTTTATTGAAAGCTATTACTTAAAACATTTTATCATTTATAACACTTGCATTTCAAACTTACATGTCATTTTGTTTTAGTATAATAGCTTAGGACAACTTTTGACTATATTTATGTATTTATTTGAAGGGCCTAAATCCATATATTTAATTAATCATTTCATCGTATGATTATTAATATACTAAATCAACTYTATTATTTCTAAATTATTCTTTTAACATAATAACTCTYTCATGTTTATAATATTTTAGATTGTGTCAAGAAGAAAACGAGGAAAAGAATGAGCAATACTTGATGAATGAGTCTTGGTCTGAAATATGTAACATTGGGTATTTATCTGATTAGAATATAGAACTATGTGTTTTCTTAAAATATTTATCGACAAAAAAGCAAGTGAAATTTTTAATTAAAAAGCTCTCGAACATGAAATTTGGTAATAGCAAGTACTTGAGTTAGTTGAAGATGGAGTTTCAGTTGGTGGTGTTCGTTTGTGGGCCTCTACCATTACTCCGTTGCGTCTAACATCTAGGCTCCAACGGTCAAGGGACAAAACTTGAGATGTTGACCACATTACCGCATGACGTACAACACTTTTCAATCCAAAAACGAATTGGAGGCAGTTGCCACTTGTGTCTGATTGGCGTAATAAATGGAGCAAGGGAGATTGGAATTACTTCATTCATCATGATTATCCAGTACTTAGAAATCATAATTTTTCATTATATTTGACCCCTTAAGTAAATTTATTATGATTTTCGAACCAAATATCTAAATTTTAAAGATAGTTTGTCAGCTCATTGTTTAAGTGTCCTGAATATTTGAATGACAAAAAAAAAAAAAAAAGAACAAAAAGATGAGGGTGAGAGTTGCTCCCCTAAAACTAATATTTACAAGTCGGTAACTGGTTAACAGAGTAAAAATAACTTGGAAAATAATACATGTATAAAGTGACAATTAATCGCAAAGACATTAGCTTAATCAAAATCTACATATCTAGTTCGATGAATAAATTTGTCCTTCCCTCCCTCTGATCTTGCAGATGGGGACTATTGGTCATTCTATGATGTCATAAGGACTTACAAATTATTTAATGCAAAGAAGAGATTGTTTTCTTGAATCTTTGTCCTAAAATTCAAATTTTAGGACAGAGGAAACAAAAGCAATGCCGGGAGGTAAATTGGGTTAGGGAAAGTTAAGTTAATTGCTCAAAAAAATGTGTACACGATAGGAAAAAGCAATTACAGATCGAGAAGCTGTTCTATGTACTTTTATACGCCAAAAATTGCGATTCTGAAGGAAAGCTACGTGTCCTAAATAACTTTTCTACAAAAGAAAAAGAAATCCAGAAAAAATCCTAAGCAGGCTGTCCAAGCTAAAGAACCCCTTAGTAGATCAAGAGCAAAAGCATACAGATCTTGAAAAATCAGCCAACTAAAAACCAATCACATTAACAGCGCCTACTGGCATGACGCATTTCTAGAAATGAATCTCATTCTAAAGAAAATTTGACCAGAAACTTCCAACTAGTCATCATCCTCCGAGTCTGTTAACAGGGAGAAGAAATATTAGTGGCGGGCACAGAATTAAATTAGCTTATGGAAGAAAAACCAGAAAGCAAAATGAACAAGTTTTGAAGTAGTTACTGAATGAAGAACCCAATAACTATCTCAAAAAACAAAAGAAGAAAACAAGTGGAGTGCCAGGCACTTCATTTGGAAAATGTAAGCTAATTTCACGTTCATAATGATATCCCTTCGAGAATAAGATGAACAGGAATAATTGAGATCTTATGACCAATTATACATTGTATAAACACTTGGATGTCCCCTTGTTTTTCTCGTCCATTTTGACTATTTGTTTACACCATAGATTTCCCCAAAAGCTCAGCATCCAAAAGGTGCTCTGCAGAATGCCTAGAATACTTAGTATCACTGTTACTATTGACTAGCTCTTACTAAAGATTGTGGTTAGAATTGCGTCCTTGTGAATATTTACCTTCTTTCTTACTCGTGAAAAAGGAGGAAAAAAAGGGGGGAAAAAAAAAAAAACAAGACACAACGACCACTGTAGAGAGTAAGACAGAAAACATTTTTTTTCTTCACGAAGGATACAAGTGTGACTGCTACTCACCAGATCGTATGTCTTCTCCAACTTTTCCTCTGTTTTTCAGTTGTCTCATGATCATTGAACATATGAGAACCCACCAATATGTATGGAACACAAGTAGTGTCAATAACATGGTATTGAAGATATAGTACAGCGACATGTGATAAGAATCTGACAGATTCAGGAATTCAGCAGAGTGATAGCTGGGAAAAGCCAACCACACAAGCAATTAGGGAAAACTAATAGAATATGCTGACCAGAACTATAGTAAAGCATCGATATGAGAAGCAAACCTTGAGGATCTTATGATCCAAAACGGAAAGTATATGAGCCTCAATACGACCCATGAGATAGCAAACAACCCAAAGCAAAGACTAGCGCCAAATTCCTTCCCAGAATATTTGAACACTTTAGCAGCTTCTAGAAATACATCACTTGCATCATGCAGTGCAATAATGATAGAGCCAATCCGGAAGAACCTACAGAAATGCCCAGTTCACAAATTTAAATGAATATAACCATGCTCTCCACTAGTAGGTTACAGGATATCCTTTTCGTCATTACTTCAAACATTTTATCTACCAAATATTTCAATTTCAAGTAATAATGAGACCTTCATACACCACGATAGATTCTTGATCAGACTTTCAGATATGATGGTGATTTAAATCTCATGCCTGGAGTCAATTCCTTTAATGATGGATATCCTTCAAACTTTATTTGGAACAGGCATCTTAATTTGGACCGGACCCATTTCTTCACACTCATTGGCAATCAGATGATTCACGTAGACTGCTGATGCAGTAGTTAAAAGTGAAAGACATGAATACRTATATATAGTAATTAAGTGCATAGGACTCAATTACCCAAAAGAATAAACTACCTCAGACAATAATAAGACAGTTACAACTAGGCAAGCACATTGGAAAACATAAATGGCAGAAAATGGAAACTATGCAATAATTTAGGAAATAGTAAGCAATCTTGACAACATCAGCAACCCTGTCCCAGATGCAGGAACACATGTCCCACATGCATACAGTATATTTATCTGTGGAAATGTGAACAAGGAATGGTCAATAATCTGTAAATGTCTGGGAATCTGCAAGTGGCATCATTATAATTCATAGTGATTGAAGATCCACTCAGTTTATAAAGAATGGACATCTTATCGGCAAATTGAATGGAAAAAGAAATGGTTTAAGAAAATGGATACTTAATAGATAAATAAATGAGAAAGGATGATGGTGTTCAGTAGCGAAGGCAACCATGTCCTTGTGTGCACAAAAGAAATTAATCCACGAATTACCAACAGGTAAGGTGATGAAGTGAAGTGCTAGAGCATTTACTGAGCAGAAGAATATTATATTGGGCATCTTGAAGAACAATCTCAAAAGTGCCATGTAAAATAGAATTTTGCATTAAGTAGTGAGATACCTTGTCAGATAGGAGTATGAAATTAGGATAACAGTGACAACATGATGGGACATCATTACAGAGAAGTCTTTCCTGCGTGTTTCCCAAGTAAGGAGGGCAGCAATGCTGTAGAGGTAGAATCCACATTCGCACATGTAGATAAGTCTCAATGATGGCCTGGCACACAAACATGACAGGGAATTTCAGATAACAAAATCATCGACACTTGAGAACTTATGCTGAGAGATGAGAAATATTGAACTTTCTTCGTTGCAAATCTTCTCATAGAAATCTAGCAATGAGGGAGTTTTAACAAGAACTTGCAATATTATTTCACTAAGGATTGCAAGTACTTCTCCATCTGAATGGTGGAAAAATATATGAATCCCAAAATTTCAAGATCAGTTCTTCAAGATTTATAGTCTCTCCCTCTCTCTTTCTCTCTCTCTCTCTCTCTCTCTCTCTCTCTCACACACACACACACACACACACCCCCACACACACATTCTTTCCTTTGATTTTCACTGTTTTAGCCAGGATGAGCCCAATCAAATTTAATCAAGGGTAAAGGTCAATATTTCAAAATGTTTCTGGCCAAAGATACATTTTTAGAAAATGTTCATTTGCTAAAAGCATTGTTCTGTAGTAGATTTCTGCAGGACTTTGGAAAGGCCTTGCAATCCCTCTCCAATAAGACAAGACGCTACCAGATCCACACTAGAGCTACTTCAAAAGAAAAAATAGTATGAACCTACAAATTCAGGTTGGAAACATATCTAGGATTTTAACTTACTTATGGAGTGAAGAAAAATGGGTTACATCTTTTCAGTGATAGTGATGCCAGACAAACTGATAGGCCACCAGTAAAATTCACTTATGCTAGGCGTAAGAAGACTCCTATCTAGTCAGCCCTAGCCTCTAACTGATTCTGACATCAGATGAGAGTTTGTTAGGAATAGGAGAAAGAGAATATAGGAGGTATGAGATTTCTGAGTAGTGAAGGAATTAGGCTCTAAGGAGGTTATACTGAGAGTATATCTCTGTTATTATGCAAATTTTCTGGGTTTATTTGATTGAATAAAATTTAGCTACTCACAATCTTATCACAAACTCATTAAAGATGCCCCATGAGACTACATTAAATTTTAGATGGAAAACTAGGCAGAAAATAGTTATCCAATTGAAGGAAAATCTATGTAATAGGGCAAAACACAGAATCACACAGGATTTTAATGTAGAATCTAGGATATAAATCTGATTACATGACAATTTTGAAAGTGAATGGAAGAGAATAAGAGACAGAACTCTTAGCGTTCCACCAAGAGAAGGGATAAACCACAGGCGTCACACCTAGGACCTTAAGCGTCACACTGTAAGCTTGAATGGCTCACAGAACCATGATTACAGAACATTATGTAGACTCTTTAATTTATCGGGAAGAAAAATTCCTTACTGAACAAAGAACTCCTCTATCTATAGACTTAAAGACCAACTCTTGAGCTTACTAGGACTAGACTTATAAAAGACATTCGACCAATAATAACTAGGATAACTAGATCAACTGAAATAACCAAAGACTCTAAACATTACTGCAAATATGGAGACTATTGAAATAACCTCTAAAAAGACACATAAGACTTAAGTAAACTAAACATTCCTATCTACTAAGTCGTAAACTAGAATTTTCAAGACTGAACTAGATAGTAGAATTGTTACTTGACTTAGAACTTACCAATTCCTGGACACTTTCATTCACTGCAGAAGATAGACTTCGGATTAGAATTACATGGAAAAGTTTAGATATTTAAGATAATGCAATTCACAATCTTGTGCTTTCCTTGTCCATTTGGCATGTCTAAGTTGCAAGGACTGCAATTTGATGTCCTAAATTAATGTCATGAACTCAATCATGCTTGTCTAAACATATCTAGAAACTTCTGTGAATCAAAACATACTATTTCTGGTTCTCCTGAGACGTTAAACTAATCTCTTTGACACAAAAGAGCTTGTTGTATAGTATAATTAATAAAGATGGAAAGAACAAAAAATGAAATCTTCAGTCAGTACCTTATATCAGACAAAAGCACATAGACCAATGCAATAACTTGCTTGTTAGTCAATTCTGATAACAACTATGGAAAAGTTTGGCACCATGTCATTTGTAGTACTCTTGAGACAAAAGATTGAACTTGACAAGTTTCACAATTAATATATCGCAAAGAAAAATACGCACTTGAGCTCTTGATTTGGCCAGCCTCTGAAGTACTCTTTTATGTCTGTGAACCATGGCTCATAATGGAGGAGCATTATAATATAAAACTCAACACTGGCATAATATGCTAGCTTCCACATAGACTCGGAACATTTAGCAATCTTCACTCTTCTGGCCTCATTAATTTTTAGTGGAATAGATCCATTACTCAGTAGCCAACTTGCCAGTCTCTGTGGGAGCAAACAATTGAAAAGAAATGATGTATCTGAAAGTACAAATTATCAAAGGTTCAAACACTACAGAAAGAAGATAAAAATGACAATCCACAATCAAAATTCTTTGATTAATCATAAGAGTGCTGTCTCATATTAACGCGAATTTTTTTCCCCATGAATGGGGATCTCTATTAATAAATAAAAGAAAACCATTAAAAGGTCAAGAAAGCGTGCAAAACAAAGCGCCTATTCTCTACTAGGAAGTAGGATGGCCTACTAAAGCATTAGTGCGGTGGATGGTCTGGCTATCAGCCCACCATTGTGACAGCAAAACATACATACTCCATAAAATTTGACGGACAAAACGAAAAGCGGGCAAAGGTCGATAAGGTTCCTTTAAGTAGTGAGCATTCTGGTCAAGCCAAATCAACTGTACTGCTTGGCGGAAGATGGTCTTCCGGTGGCGCATATAATTGTTGCCATGTCCATTGCTTATAATATTCAATCTGATACAGTCACTAGAAGTAGAAGCATTCCAGAAGCTGGATGAATTCGGTGATGGGAGCAGCCATAGCCAAATCCTTCTAGCCTTGATACAATCCCTTACTGCATGAAGAGTAGTCTCTACCGCCTGGCCACATCTCTGGCAAAGTGGAGAGGATACAGCCAGAGACGATGAAATGCTTCCAAGAGATCGGTTCTAAAATGGATTGCTTCCATGAGATTGTCTAGACAGTGTAAATCTAAGAATTAACATGGCACATGGCTTCACCTACTTATCTCAGTTTTAGGGCCTTAGAAAAGAATCCAGTTCTGGATATTAATGGGCAATCTCACTTGACATTTCTCTTTTCTCTAATAGAAAAAGAAGATTGATGGAGATGATAAGTCTAGTTGTCCAAGAGAAGGACATGTAAGACAAGCTTCTCTGTGTGTGTGTGTCTCTTTTGTTTGCCTTTTTTCTTTCTTTTCTTTTTTCTTTTTTTTTTTGGTGGGGGTGGGGTGGGCTGTGGGGAAGGGGAGAGCATAAAAGTTACAGGTATAATGATGCTTTAGATACAGAGAAGCGTTTAAACCATCCAATGTAAATAACATTTATTCAGCTGCATTAAAATGAGGATTCTAGAATGTCAAGCATTCAAGTTTGTAAAAAGTGTGGTAGTTAGAGAGACACCAATTGTTGTATGCTGTAAAATTGCAGACTACATATTGGAACTCTAGTACTATGTCTGTGTTCTAATTTTTCAATGTTCTGCACAGGAACTGCTCATTATGAAGCATAACAAAACTAGTTAGTCTCCATATTACATAGATGCTAATAGCCTTGAAAGCCACATTCCTAATATGCATCACTTAAGCAACCCTACAGTCTGAAACCTATATACTTCAATTTATTTGGATACAGTTATCTTAACACACCTCAACCCAGGAGGCTGATCAAAACAATTCAATAAAGACGTTAAACTAGAAAGTGGTCCATCAGAAAATCTTCATTAAAAAGAGAGAAGAACACATTCTAAGAATCAAATAGGATTTCCATTTTCTTTGTATTTCTAAATTTAGCAGACACGTTTATTGCAGCAACTATGAAATCCAAAAATAAAGGCTGCAAATTAACACAAAACTCAAGGTATTCACAGATTTTCTGCAATTTTGACATACATCATGCTTCACAAGGAGGGCCAAAATTAGGTGAAGGAAGAAAAACCACCGAGACATGAAAGAAATTAACATTCTGAGTTTGATCTTAAAGCCCCAAGTACAATATATGAGAGGTCTTCTGACAGTGAAGTCCATCAGCAGAAAGCCTCTTAAGTTAAACAATAGCATCCAATACCACAACGTAACCTAACAAGTTCGGATACATTACTAGAAAGGTGATCAGCAGATGTATGCAGCATTAGTCGTTAGTTAGGATCGCTTTCAAAATTAACTTCAAAAATACATTTCGATAAATCAGGCAGAAACTGTCAACTTTCTTAAAGCAGCTTGGAAACTTCTCAAGTTTTGATTCCCAGTTCAGCAAAATTGTGAGTTATCTATAAGGATCCTATTTTAAGTTTGTAAGGTAATACCTAATAAATAATTCAAATCACTCACATGTTAGGGACAAAAAATATACTTCATAATTCTAAAGAATCAAATAAGTCCCACTATTGACCTCCTACATAAATATTTACCAATACATCAAACAATACATATGCTGCTTGCACACAAAGGTACGTCAATAAAATTGTTTGAGTGAAAGACATTGCATTGAGGAAATGTCTCTCTCCGCATACCAAACCAAGGAAGGGGAAGTCTTCTTGAGTTGAGAAAATCCAAAAGTTTAACTTAATAACATCCATTATAAAGCTCAGGGACCACAATGTATAAACCATGCCTAATATAGAGCTCAGGTATTATCAAATAGAAGAACCAAATCTTTTTACAGCTTGGCTATTGAAGATATTGCTTCATTTAGCATTAGATTTAACAAATTAGCTTGCTCCATTATTTTAGAAGGTCATAATGATTATTAGTTTGCTCCTAAAATCTTTCCTTCTCACAAATTAGCAAACCTGACTCCATTATTTTAGAAATTATAAGCACTAGCGCCAGTACATTGTTCGGCAAATCCAGTATTTCCCCCCATGTATAATGTGCTCACCAAGCAAGAGGTGTTCAGTATTTCCACAGTTCTAACATCTGCATCTTACTGAATCTCCTACAACTGAGCTAGTACCTATGACCCAGCTAAGGAGAAGTTTCAATTAAGCTGTTATGAGTAGAACTTTCATTGCGATACTCCAACAATATAAAATTATCACACATTCAATGGATTTTCAGTATGAAGCATACGGAAGTGGTAATAGGTTTCCGGTTGCAACCATCAAACAACTGTGCAATCATTCATGGGATTACATCTAAATCCCACATTATGGAATTTCTGTTAGACAATAGGATCTGCATGTTTATTGAATTAAAGTTGATGGAAATCCCTAGCTCCTCTCGTTTCCTTGCATTTCCTTCCATTTTCCCCTTGTTATTACTCTACTCAATGTGCTGCTTCTCTGCCGATACATGGTTTGTATCTACTTCCATGCCTTGATTTGTGTCAACTACTTAACTATATTAACAGCTTCCAGCATAGCAATCTCTTTGTTTCATCATTACTCTGAATCAGTAACTCTCTTTCTAGTCTTTCCTGAAATTCAGTGAATCCTTAAACCGAAAATCATAAGTAAATCATTCTTACATCTGCTCAATGCTCTTCTTATTACTTAGCAATATCAGCAGAAATATTGCAAATATAAAAACAAAGATTCCACGAATCCTTCGGTCAAGACCCACGTTCCGACACCGGGACTAAAACAAGAAAGTTTGCCATCTAAGTCTGAAGACTTCAATTTCCAGTCAAGATGAAAAAAAGCAGAGTGCTTAACATAAATCATCATTAATACAATAACCAAACTGATCAGTAAAAAACAACAATTTCATAAATCGCGAGACTGCACATCTGCTTATCAGTGTATCTACATATCCTATTTATCCAAGAACAAGAAACTTACGCGGAAAACATGTCTGTCGAGGAAGAACCTGGCTACACCGAAAGCGACTGCAAAATATGTTGCGGTGATGAAATGCGAAGCACTGGGGACGCCATTGTCAGTCGAGATGGAGTCCATGACCGAACTGAAACCTGAACTTCACAGCAACAACTTTACTTATCAATTCTCATTATCTAGACTCCCAAACTGCCCTAATTAGAGCCGAACTTTTGAACTTCCGTATACACCACTTATTACCACATATATGTATGCAAATTGCTTGTTAGTCTGTTTGTATCTGTGTATTGCGTAAATTCGCCTACAGAGTTAGGAACTGAGAATGGGCTAGGGAGGGCTTAACAGAGGGATTCGGAGTATCTCCTTGAGCTGTTTAGAGAGAGAGGGAGAATGGAGGGAGGTGTGGGGAAAGGGGTGAAGTGAAGCGGAGATCTTGTGAGTGTCGGGCTGGTTCATGCGGGCGGTGATTGAAGGAGGGGCATCCAGCAGCTTAGGTGTCGAGGTGGGTCCCGCTACAGCGTAAAAGGAACAGCATACTGGGAGATGACTCGAGGGGTACGCCCGGATGATGACTCCTTGTCCTCTCKCCTCTGTTCACATTATTTTCGCTGATGATRAGGGGAATTAAATTTTGCTTGGTCCTTGAAAATATGGAAGTTTTTCAATTTAGGCCCCAATAAGAATAGTATTCCAATTCAAGTCCTCATAACCATTTATTATCCCTTCAAATATGAAGGGAGAGGAAAGTAAGTGCGAGTTACATATATTCCTAATACTTTTTTGGAGAGTAGGGAACTTAGGAGGGGAACTAGCCAATGTTATGGTGAATTTTACGAAAAATATATGATTCATGTTTCTTATAAAAAAATATTAACCATTATATGAATACTTTTATGCTCTTATCTCCAGCACATCTTTGGACAAGAGAAAATATCTAAATCACTCAATGACACTCTTATCTGCCTCATTTCGAAACTGGATTACCTGAAATGATATCCAAGTTTAGGTTGATAGCATCGTGCAATGTTATCACCACAATCATCACCAAAATAATTGCTAATAGGCTCAAGCCTCTTATGTGCAAGCTTGTGAGACTATTTAAAATAACTTTATTCCGAATAAACAAAATGTGAATAATATAAGCACAGTCCAAGCAATCTCATACACTGCGAAATAAGAAAGAACGGAAGGAATAGATGAATATTAAAGTTGACTAGAGAAAGCCTACGACGATGTTGATCGGAAGGTTCCGAAATTCGCTTTTACAATCTATAGGCCTAAGTACTTTCCTGATCAAACATTATCATGAGATGCACCATGTCTACGAGACTTTCTATCCTTTTGAATGGTGATATCCTYCAAGACTTTACACCCTCTAGAGGAATTAGACAAGGAGATCTGTTATTTCCTTACCTTTTTGTTCTTTGCACGAAGACTCTTAGCCAATAAATTAAGAGGGTTGTTGATGATGGGGTTTGGAGAGCAACCAGAGCATTGCGGAACGGTCCACAATGATCCCATATTTTCTTTGCCGATGACTTATTGTTGTTTGATGAGGCCACCCAAAATCAAGCCAAATTCATGGAAAACATCCTGACTYGCTTTTGCGAGTTTTCGGATCAAAAGGTAAACCTGTCAAGTCTCAATTATATGTTTCTCCTAGTATTTCTGTTGATTTTGCTAACAGGTTAGCTTTGGATTGTGGAGTCTCTATTACTAACCWTGGCATTTACTTGCGAGTGCCCCTTAATCATAGAAGAGTTAAGAGCAGCACATACATGTATATTGGGAAATTGGAGCAACTCAACAGAAACTTTCTCCACGGGGACACCTCAAACCACATAAGCATGCACACATCAATTGGCAGACCATTTGTCAGGGTAAAGAGGCAGGTGGACTAGGAATCATAAGACTCAGATATATCAACCAAGAGCTATTTACTAAATTGGCTTGGCATTTTCTTGCTGATTCAGACACTCTTTGGGCAAAAATTTTGTACTGGAAATATGGCAACCGTGTTGTATTTGATGGCCATAGCCTCCAACCTAATTCATCTCATACATGGAAGAGTATCATTCATGGTGCAAGTCTGCTACGAGCTGGTCTATYTTGGAGTGTTGGYGAKGGCCAAACTATGCATYTCTGGAGTGACAAATGGCTTCCTAAKGGTAGACTAGTGGAGCACTTAACCCGGCCCCYCACCCGGRAGCATATTGCYAATCATATTAGTGTGTACAGGACTACTCGTTATAACTGRAATTTTAACATATTAARGAGGTTTTTACCTGGGAATTGCCTCTCAGACCTAGMGCTTYCACTTCTACAACCTGGAGGGGAGAAGGACAAACCGAAACTTTGTACYTTCGGAAAATTTCTACTATCGCTCAATTCACCRACTTCTTCAACAGTCTACTCCAACTGATCACAAAGCCTGGCWGCTTATTTGGAARAACAAAGCCCCTTTGAGATTTTCTTTTCTYSTTTGGMTGGCACGTCATTCAGGACTCRAAACGAGCTCCCTGCTCTACYGGCATGGCATCAATCATACTAATTTGTGCTCAATTTGCGACACTATGAAGGAATCTACCCTTCATGCTCKTCGTGATTGTGTGGAGGCCAGGAAAWTTTGGCATCGTCTTCTTCCTCCSAACCGYGCTGCGGGATTCTGAAGCAAAGCYTCCRTGGCTTGAYATTTTTCGTAYGTGTAKTGGAATTGGAGATGGAGGAATAACCTTCTTTTTATTCAGAAGATCCTTTTCCCTCTCTGTAATTTCGATTGGATTTTATTTTGAATTTCGTTAATGCTTTGTGGGCTATGAATGAGTAAACCCAACCATCCATGTAATCTTGGCTTTTCTGTACATATGTAAAATCTTAATAGTTTTGGATTTTTGCTAATCACGGCTCATGGAACGTGATTCTAAAAGAATATCTTTCATTTTGAGGACAATCAATTAATAATAATATTAATGGATATTTTTTTGACTGAGTTGGTAACCATCACTAAGAGTATTATGTAATTCTTATTAAATGTTATTTAAATAAATATTTAAAATTATTTTTTATTTCATTGAGTATTAATAACTTCTAAATCTTAAAATCCTAAATTCTAAAATTCTCTCTAAACCTAAAATCCTAAAATTCTAAAATCTGAACAGTAAATGAGAATAAAAGAAAGAAAAATTAATAAATAAAAATATATATATACTCGTTAAAAAAAAATATGACTAAAAATTCTAATTAAATGATTATCTAATTCATTGAAAAAGATTACTCGTTCCTATTATTATTAATTAGATTCTTTTTAAAGTAAAAGATGTCTATCATGAATAGCTACTCATTTAATGTTTAATCATAGTTCATTCTACAGTTAGTATTTCCTATTTTAATATAGTTCCATTTCCAACAAAAACAAAAGCTCTAACCAATTGCAACAACTCAATTATTTATGATCTTTCTATTACTTCTCAAAGAAAAATGTATTGACCTCTACCGAAGTAGCTCTTTATTTAGTGTTTAGTGATCTTCTGCCATCATTGTTAAGACGAGGAAAACACCACTCTGTAGGATAATCGGGGGGTATAAATGTGGATACACAAATCCCTCACCATATCCTTAAAGGCGTGACTGATCAACTACCCACTAACCTACATCATCCTTAAGACATTGGATTTTATTATGAACCCTTCCAGGGATCGTAGATGTATGGAAATATCTCTGTGTTTCTTCTCCATATATCTACCGAGCACTTCACTCTCAACATTTGAAACTATAATAGCTCTTCTTGTTTGAAGATGTGGCCGTATTCAGCAATAAGTTGATGTTCAATGTTCTTAAGGTATAAGGACGATCCAAGACATAAGTTCCTTTATATTCCTTCAAGCCATGTCAAATATCTCTTTTCTCTTCAAGAAGTGTTAAAAAATCTTATTTGTTTCAAACTCAAGCAATATCAAAACGATAATTAATCATATTAAAGAGTAAGTACCGAGTAAGTATATTCCAAACTTCTTGAACCAAGGCTTCGAAAGAGAAATGCAAATATCAGGCAGCCTCCGATCGGAAAGGCCTTGTCGCAACAGATGATGATTGGATGGTGGTCTTTGGTGGTACAAGGAGGAGGTGTCACACAAACACATCTGGCAAAAGATGCCTCTAGTTGGCTCCAACTGCTAACGAATGTTAGCTACATCTTTCATTTTGTTAGTTAATGTAAATTTCGATATAGAAAAAGTAAGATTGAAAAATATACTAATAAAAAGTATTCAATAAGTTACGAATATAATATTCTCTCACTAATTGACCTCTTAATTTCTTATCTCCAAGAAAGACTTGTTTGAAGTYCCTTGACTAAAGCCACGGTGAACTGATAGCTTGCCTGAGGGAAGTCCAAATTCTCCCTAAAGTTCGTTTAGGAAACACATAAATAGTTGAAAAAGTTCGAATACCATGGTTAACAATCACGTTAACGATTTGATCATTGCACGTCACAAATTTCACATTTGCCCTGAACATTCTATGAGAAAAACCCAATAGCCTCGACCACATCCAAATAGTATATACGTAATTCAATTAAGGTAGGCCACAATTCAGCAAGTTGTTCGACTTCCAGTGCAAAATATTTTTTGGGGTACAAGGAAGACAACTGCCATTGATATTCCCTTCCCTATACTACAACGTTTCGATGTCGGAGTAATTTTTATTTTTTTATTATTTACTCTTTAAAATTCAAGTTATATTTGAAGGACTAGTTCGTATTCATATATTCGATTGGATTTGAATTAATCTTTGGATAAAAAATATTTTTAAATATCATTTATTTTACATTTTGAAGAAAATTTATTTTTTACTACCAATATTAAATGTCATTTGTCTTATATCTTGATCCAAGAAATATTATTTTCAAACTAAAAATTTTTCTTTCAAACATCACTAAAAAAGGTACAAATCTAGAGTAATATATCTCCTGTTTATTTCATTTAGAAATCTATCAAATCAAATGAATTTAAGATTGGTTACTGAAAAATTTCATTGAGGATTAACTGCCCAACTTTCTCCCATCACTCTTTCCTCCATCTTCGAAGAAGTTTTGCGGCCAGACGTTCCAGAATCTTGGAGGTGACGATGAATTTGGATGATTCTTTATTAAGTTCAACGCTGCTTGAGTTTCCAGTAAAGCAACCATAAACATTTTTTACCCTTAGGTCATTTTTGGATTACAAGATTGCATTTGTTTTTGGACTGCATCTTTTGAGATGTTTTTGCATTAAAATTTGAAATATTAATGTGCGAATTTACCTATTATATTTAACAGCTCCMTTTGCTTTAAATTATGAGACTGATAATCTATGTCTTTTCTTCTTTTCCATGGTAAAATTTTTATTGTCTTCCAAAGGTTTGAAGTGTGGAATAATTGACCTGTAATGTATGAATAATCTATTATTTATACACTAGAATTCCAAAAACAACGTGAAGAATTCAACACTTCAAATCCTTTGGCATGCAACAAAAATTTATGACAATAACGGCTTGTAATATATGAATCTAGAAAATCTGAATAAAATCATTTTGACATTCGAAACATTGATTATCGATTTATCCTAATTTATTATATCAATAGAACTTGCCCTCTTTGTAAACGATTAGTGAATTATTCATATTGAATGAATTTGCAAGAGACATTGAATAAACATCGATTATTGATAAATAGTTCAGTAATTATTCATATATTAGTAATCGAAATTCACGTGGTRTAATCYATTGAACAATAAAAAAGCGATTGAATTTGTTCTTCCAAACACTTAAAATAATTGATTATTGATTTATTTTTGTACGATTAATTAAATAAAATTATATTTTATCATCCAAGTGATTCCTTCAATTTTTCAGTTTTTTTCCCTCTCCAACCTAACAGAAATTTTTTTTTCCTGACCAAGCCAAAATGTAATCCAAACAGAGCACTACTAGGGTTGAGGATTGCGCGGGAGCTCGTTCTTTTGTCTTCTCTAGTTGAAGTACATAATAAAGATTAGAATCTCGATTCAAATTCTCGTTGCAAATTTTGAAGATGTCGAAGATGCGCTAAGTTCGTGGACTCCTGCACTTGCGATGGTGCTTCACATCTCGGCGTGCAGCGCAATTCGSACTGGCTTCCCTCCAAAGCAAAGCAAAGGACGTGTTTTGCCGATTGCGATGGGTGGAGACTACTGATGCATCATTTTGATACGGTATAGTTTCCGGTCTCTCTGTCTTTGATTGAGAGGAAAGCTCCGGCAGATACATCAGTGGTTGTCTTCGCGTCATCTCTCACAGAGAGGCTTAACGTCATTCTTCTCCACAAGGTAAAATTCGCTTTMCGCCCCACGAATTGTATTTTAAAGGATTCAGACTTCAAAGTAAACATAATAGTGCGAGCGTATTTAAAATTGATATCACATAGGATTTAAATGTGAAGTACTACAATCACGCATTTCTTATCGAATAATATACTTTTCCTTGAGCATTCCACGAGTTTTGTTGGATAATATTTTTTATTGGTACACTGGATGTCATGTTTATGATTCTTCACAGCATCTGTTTAGCCGTGGAGAAAGAATGAAATTTGAAGGTGTTAGGATAAGAGCAGAATATTAGCTGCTTGTGAGATTTATTTTGATAGTAGATTTAAATGTAATTAGTTTGGACGATTGGATTGAACAAGGCAGAAAGTTTATTATCATTGTTTTTACTTTTTAGAAAATACTATAATTAGGAGTATCAGACTATTAACTTTTATTATCTCCCCTTTTTACCTGTTCTATTTCTATTATCATGTTCTGTCAGGAGATTTCTCATTACCTGTTCTATACAAAACATGCAATGGTGCTCATTGGTGACTTCGATAGTAGAGCTGGTATATTTTTCAAGCAACTTCTGAAATTAGTTCTTGGATGGCTTTGATTTTTATGCAAATGTTGATTACTGATATAAATCATTTCTGCTCTAGCAAGGAATTTAGTAGTCGGTGAGGGAGGGGAAGATGTGTAAATATAATCCCTGTTGGGACTTGCACTGGACTTTGGAGATCTCTATTCCAGTTGGGATGGGAATGTACATTCTTAAGTGCATTTGAAAGTTCAAAGCTTCAGAAAAAGGAAATCGAAGCAATGGTCTTGGAGTAGGGCCCGATGTTTGCTCCTGGAGTAGGTTCTATAGTTGTTTCAGAAGAGAMTTTGAAGCACAAACTACTGGCGAAAATGCAGGGGCTGTGACGGAGAGATTGAACCCAAGATGGATCAAAATTGGAAGATGAATAAGATGGGACACGAGGAAGAAACAAAGGAATTGTGTAAATCAAAGTTCGAAGAGCAAATAATGGGGTGCCTATTACTTTGGAGAACAGTTTCCAAACAGAGATATAGTGCTTTGGGGCAAAACAAGAGCTCACTGAAGCTCAAACCTTCGACATCCAGGATACATATGCTATTTTTCCACTAAAACACTGCCAGAATACACCTTAACAGGTTACTATCKCAGACGTACYAACTATTCTGTAATTGCTCATGTTTGGCCATTGAGAATTCTTTGATCCTTGGCAATATTTGTTCAGAACCGCTGATGATCTCTTGCATAAGTAGAATGGTGTTAGGTTAACATTGTTCAACAAACATGAATACCCTATTTCTGTACAACCATTCTAAGTGACCCTAAAATGGGTAATGTAAATCAGTCAGTACACTTTCATCATTTGGGAATTCCTATCACCCAATACCTTCTCCCTTCTGGGTCCTTTCTTTCCTGGTAGTTGTGCACTATAACGTACTAAACACTCTGGAGCTTTTAGATATATAGTTGTAACATAATAGGTGCAAAGTGTTTCTATTGAGCCATCAAATCATGTTTTATGATTAGCAGGACTAGCTAATGTATTGGATAAGCAGTGAAGTTCTGTCGAAGGATGAGTTTCCTGACTTTGTACAAGCATTTCCGTGCATACCAAGGATGGATTAATACCCATTAGGCATTACTAGCTCATTTGAGACTTCCTAGCAGCCAGTCCTTTTCTTGGTGGTTGGTAAAGACTATATTTTATTTTCTGCAATTTATCAAGCTAAAAGTTGGAAGGAAGTGGAAAGTGCAGCTAATAATGGGAGGCCTTCAGAAGTGGATTTTATCAATATATAAATCTCCATTTTATGATAATTCAATAGCCTCTTTATGGAAAGTTTGAACAAATTCCCAATACGCCCCAAAAGAAAATAATAATAATGAAAAGAGAGATAAGGACGTGATCACATAATTAGTTTTAGATCCTGTAGTTGGATCCATCCTTTTTCTCCCTCTTTCTCCCTCTTTCTTTATGATGCTCCTTTTGAGGGGTTTGGGGAGGAAGATTACCTATTTCATCATTGGGACAAGGTCTCAGAATACCCATGGCCATGATTGAAGTTTCTTCAATATGGCAGAAGAGGTATGAGGAAATCCTATGGGATACCAATCACGTGCATACGCCACCAGAAACAAGATATGGGGGGAAAAAAAGCTACAAGATTGATTATTATACTAGTTTGAATGTTTACCTAAGCTGATGTGAAGGACACAGTTGCCTTGAGTTTATCATTGGGTGCTGGAAGGGCTTGAATTTCATTTTTGTATAGCCTTATACTTGGCACCCTGAGAGTTTGGTGCAGCATCAAATCTGCATACTGATGCTCAGCCAATCAGAAGCTGAAGAAAGAATAAAAGTCTTTTGGTCAATTTTTTAAGTGGGAGTACCTTTTCATTCTCTGGAGCTCTCTACCKTGTCTTCATATTAGTTCCCCACGAAGGTCTCAAGCACATGACCTCTTACTCTGATTGGAAATACGGTACCAGCTTGCTGTCAGAGACATGAAACTGTAGGTAATTTATTGCCACACTATTTCAACTCCCTGTAGGTGCTTTGTGTATTTGACTTGTTCTCTTGCAGTTGCTGCACCCACAAGTTACTGAAATTGGTCATGATCAGTAGTAGTAGGTCAAAGTATGAAAAGTGAGTCTTGATGTTGCGGTAGTAAGGGATTGTAGCCCTCAGCATATCATAGAAATTCATGCTTTGAATGCAGTAATAGAAGTCTCAAGATCCTATTATGACCATTGCTATTCGATTTACAAGGAAGGTGGTTTCTTGTAGTGATCCAAAGACTGTAATCCTAGAATGGTAATGAAAGGAGACAATGAAATAAACAGGACACGTAGAGTTGGCTGATGAGAGCTATTCGTCATGTCTTTTAAAGGATTGTGACTGATTTGGAGTTAATGTCTTTTTACTTCCTGAAGGTTCATGTCCTACTGATTATTAGGTAACGTGGGAGTTTTTATCTGTATGACTTGATTGAAAATTGGGCTGAAGAAGTAATTTAGGGCAATGAAAGTAGTTACTTTGAATCACTTCATTGTGGCCTACCCAATTAGTATCTTGATCTGTTCAATGTTCTCTAATGTCATATGGCCAGTACAATTTGCCTTGCTAATCAAAGATATGATGTTTATTGTCATGCTTTCTTAGAAATTTATCAACTGGTTCTAATAGGTTTTGTTTCTTTCCCTGAAAGGAAGTAAATTTCTGTACGTAATTCCCTGCTTATGCTTTTTTTTTTTTTTTTTTTTGGCCTTGTGAATTCATTTTCATATTCGAGGGGATCTGGTGGTAGAATGACAGGACAATAATTATCAGGTATGTGACACTGTCATGTCTCAAATTTACCAAGGGCAAATCATACTAGCTGTCATATTTCCGCTGATAAGAGTTATTGACATTTTCTGTGAGTAACAATGGATAGGAACTTTGATTTTACGAACCCTGATTATACTCTTGGTTGTTGGTATTCTGATGATGGTTGAAACAATTTTGGCAGGAGTATCCAGAAA
Source organism: Rhazya stricta (assembly GCA_001752375.1). Lineage (NCBI taxonomy): Eukaryota > Viridiplantae > Streptophyta > Magnoliopsida > Gentianales > Apocynaceae > Rhazya > Rhazya stricta. The sequence continues at coordinate 6,892,032 of MEJB01000015.1, forward strand.
CTGAAATTTGATGCCAAAGTATGCAATATCAGTTTTGACGCATGGTAAATTTAAGAGTTTTCTCAGTCTGTAACTTCAGTTTTATTTTAACTTGACTGGCTGAATTGAGTCTTTAAACAAGTTAATTTTTGTCTCCATTGCATCGAGTAGAAGCCTGTTGGTCATTCCGAATGATTCTCGAAGCCCGTCAACATTCTCACTCCATAAAATTGAAGGGAAAACAAGCTATTCAGTAATAAGAGTAAATAACAAATTACATGGAGACAAGTTTCCTCTACAATGCGCTGCTGCCATGATGAATTGATTTTTCTTCTTTCTGCGAACAACTTTTGATTGGAGAATGGACAATTGACATGTTCATCCAAAGAATTTAGTTGATCTTGGTGAATTATGGATTTACTCAGGTTTCTATATTCTTTTGAATTATGGATTTACTCAGGTTTCTATATTCTTTCGAATTGAAGTGACAGAATTTCCTCAGCTCTGTTAAATACCAAGCTCTCTTGTTTTCAGAAGCTTATGAGAAGTATTTGCAAGAAGAACTCCTTTAAATCGTAGAGCCATTCCCACCTTCACTGGGAAATTGAAACCTCAAGTAAGAAATYGTTACTTCTAATGACTAGATAAATATCTTGAACAGCAAAATTCTTGCCACTTTGTTACCAAGTTTATAGTTTTGACATTATTTTCTTTATATTTATGATAATTGTTCCAGTATTATTCATTCTTTTTCCTTGAGTCTACTTTGAGTTTCTCCTTTTATTCTTCTTTTTCCGATTGTGGTTTCTTTCTCTAGTGTCACCTTCTCATTTAATATACATCACTTGGCGGTGAACCAATGATGAGGAGGAGGAGRAGATTTTTAGACAGTAACAGAGGCATATCTGTGCAGGAATAATCTAGAGCTAATGGGTAGGGAAATATTTCTTATTAGTACAATGCAGAGGACATCTCCATGACCTTCATATTTTCTTCATTAATTGGGTCAGTGTAACATGAAACATGGGAACCCAAAATAATGGCTGCCGACCAACCCACATTAGCTTCAGAATCCTGGAGTTCTGGTAGTCATAATAGAATCGTGCTGCACTATGGGCCCTCCTTCAGAAATGCTATTAGCAAACTATTGTGCCATGCCCTTCAGCTAAGGGCAGTGCATTTATTTGTAGCCAATCAATAAAGCTACACGTGGAGCAACTTCGTCCATTGATGCTGACCTCCACGTGAAGTAGATGCATAAGAGATCATTRAATGGGAAGCTGTCTCTTTGGTATCTACTAGTAAACTTTGGAATAGCTGTTAAACTTGTTCTGCTTGACAATTGCATTAACTCTGTTACTATGCTAGAAGGTTGACATTGTACATTTTGAATCAGAAAACATCGATGCCCTTAGCAGTGCTTCGCTTAATCTAATTAAAAGATTGATCCATTATTAGACATATGGATAAACATAATAGCAATGTTTAAATGTTACATACTTGTTTTGAGTTACAGTGCTGTAGTAAAGATGCAAAATGCTATAGAAACCCTAGTGAAAAAATTTAGGGTTCTTTCTGGCTGGAAAAACATAAAACCAGATATCAGAGGCATCTTGCACCGCTACTACTGCAGCTATTTCTGGCCCTTTGCTGGTTTTGCTTTTGTTCTCTTCTGTTAATACGGTTTCTAGAGAGATCCATTTTCTATCACCCAGTGGATGCTAACTGGCTGGTGGATTCTTCGTGAAACTTGGCTGGGAGTCCACCTTGAGGAACTGGAAATGGGCTGTATTCTACCTCACCCTGCGAACCCATCACTTCCCATCTGCAAAAGAAATGGACGAAAACATAGTCAACATATATTGCTTTGACTTTTGGCATTCACTTTCTTTGRTAACTATTCATGGGCCATATTTTCAGTCAACATTGAATATTTCTGTTCAATAAATCTCTACTTTGATAGTAAATCAAATTAACTTGGTAACAAATTACTACGTCGTCTTGATCTTGTTTATAGATCCATATTTTTATCAGTATATTGATTTTTATTTTCGGGATCTTATTTAGCAATACATATATTTGTCGAATTTGGTGAAAAAGACACTTCTCACCTATATTTGGTTACCAAATGGTGGATCATAATCAGCATCTCTAATTTGGCAAGCTCATTCCCTGGACAAGCATGGGCTCCGCTGCCAAATGGCAAGAATGTATTGGGTTTTGGCGCAACCTGAATTCAACAGCCACCACAAAATTGAAATCAAGTAAGTCTTCTTAAACTAATTTAAGAAAATGCTTTTCTCTTTAGGTTTCTAGAAGAAATGAGCAACCCTATATTTAACCCCTCCAAATCACTTGCCTCGAATCTGGATGGATCAAAATTTTTRGGCTCCACGAAATAATCTGGATTGTGATGAATATTTCTGAACAATGGCATAACCTTCCAACCTTTAGGGATAAGAAATCCTGTTTCGAGATATAACACGTGTCAATTCTATACACATATAATATAATCGTCATGAATTGAATATTTATATTTTTATTTTAAAATATCTTAAAATAAATATACACCTTCTTTGTATAATATTTTTCATAAAAAACTACTATGGTCAAATACTTTCATAAACTTTTGTATAAAGTCAGATATGTGAATATTTCAGTTTGTAATGGAAATATAATATAAGATCAGGGGAAAACATTATATAATTATAATAATAAATTTCTGGATTCTGAAAGGAGCTTACCATCATATTCCACGTCAACTACAGCTTCCCTAAAAGTGAAAGATATGATGCTTGCTGTCCTTAAGCTCTCTAATATCACCTGCCACAGTTACGATWACAAAAAAATAAATAAACAAATAAATATCTTGCTGATMAGACGAAAAGCTTATTTCTCCGCTAAAGAAGTTAGAGAGGCAAAAAAAATTAGTGGGAAAATAAATACCTTGTATGTCAAGGGCATATTTCTCGTTCGAGCCCATGTCAAGTGTTGTTTTCCTCCACCATTTGATTCGTGGATTGCTTTTTGTTCAATCTGCATCAGACCATATCATTGCTATTACGTTTTTTGCTTTAAATAGGGAAAAAAAAAAAAAAAAGAGAGAAATTTGCTTCTAAGATTCATTAATGTTTACAGTACCTTTACGGCTTCTAAAAGTTTCTGGTCATCTTGGAGGTACTTGAGAATCCAAGTGAGGACACTCGCTGTTGTATCTTGAGCAGCAAACAATACCCCAATTATGTTGTCCGCAATCTCATCCTCTGTTAAAGTCTTCCCTCCTTCATCTCTGAAGTTCAGCAAATGACCCAAGAGATCTTTATCCAATAGTTTTTTCTCCTTTCTTTGACAGATTATTTCCCTTATAAGAAGATTCAGCCTTTTCCTTGCCTTTGATGAGAATTTGCCGAAAACCAAACCAAGGAAAGAAAAGTGTCAATTTGGAAATCTAAGAGGAGGTAGCAGATCTAATGATATTTTGCAGGTAGCCAGCAGACTTATTTACTCACCTTTAGGGCTTTATGATAAGCGGTTCCCGGTAGGTTTGTAGGGAAAGAATTGTAGCCGTTATCTACTATGAAGTAGTTCTCCTTGAGCGCGTTCTTATACTTGCTTTCTAGATGACCAAAGATAGCAAGAATGCCAACTTCAAAAGAGAACTGTGGCAAATGCATAAAAATCGTCACATGTATGAAGGAGAAAAGAACGTTTCAATTCAGAAAGGACCCATTAATCATAAAGTTATGAAGAGTTCAGCAATAAGTACAAAACTCAGAGAGACCCCATGCAATAATACAGAAACAAATAAGACAACAGAATCAGAACCCTTTGCAAATAATTCAAAAAATCCAAAACACAAGGTGGAAGTACCAAAATTACCTTCTTCATCTCGCGGAATGTGTTGATKGTGAGTCCCGTGGCCCAAGATTCCAGGCAAGAAATGGCTATGGTTTCGATATCGGGAATTAGTTTTCGTAGAGCCTCAAGAGATAACGAGCTCTGAACTAGCTTCCTCAAGTGAGTATGGTATTCTCCTTCATGAAAAAACAATGCAGAAGGGCCGATCATAATCTCTTTGCTCTTGGGATAAGTGGGTTTGAACAAGTGCGCATGAGTGACTAACACAAACCGTGCTGCTTCGGGACTAGCCAGCATAATACAAGAACAGCCAAGTATATGTGTTTTGAATATATATCCATACCTGAACGTACGAGTAAGAAAATCATCAGTTAGCTACTGCATGATTAATTTCTTTCATGCAAAGCAAGCTCTTGAAGAGGAAGCTGAATATTACTAAATAAATTATCGTTAATTAATAGTGGCCGTCAAGGGTATATAAGAACCTCTTTTGCTTTTGCGAGAAGAAATCATTTGGGTCTTGCGAGTAGAGCTGAAGAGTCTCTCCTATGCACGGCCATCCCATGGAACCGGGTGGCAACTGCAGCTGAGTCCTCTTGTTTTTTCTCAGCCCTTTCCTTGAAAGATAATATGAGAGAGCTGCAGAGAGAAAGAGGATGTAAATAAGAGCAGAAACAATCTCCATACAATTGTTTCGTCCTTTAGTTTCTTCCTCTCTCAGCTTTGAAGAGAATTGGTGTTCTCTTTTTCCAGATATATAAATGAGCGAGCTTGTGGGAGCGGCAATGGAGATTTGTTGAGCGTTGGAAGGTGTTAACTGGTGGTCGATGTATCTGGGAAGTTAATAATACTCTTGAGTCGAGAGAGGGATAGCAAAGGCTTATAGCATTTATATAGAAAAAAGAGGGGGAAAAGGATAGAGATGAATCGGTTACGGAAGTTTGAATACTGAAGAGGAAGTAAGTCAGTTTGCCAAATGTTGGTTAAAAGGTGGTCTGTATTTGTAATTCGGGGCTGTTAGATCATACAAGATCCAAGGTTAACGGAAAGTTAGGACCACATCYATAGCATTAGGACCGTAACATGAAAATAGATAGATTTTTTTTTTTTTCTTTGTGGAAAATGAAAAGAGACAGAATTAGGATATGAAGTTTGCCACTGGCTCCTATTTATGATCATTTTTCTCCATACGAATTCATTAGTAATGTGGGGTCTATTTTGTTTCATGGAAATTCACAGTTAAATAATCTATTATTGATGGTTTTGTTTTATAGAAAAAGTATAATAAATAAATATTCTGATCAATAGGGAGGATGAGGAAGAGTGTGGTTGTTTTCAACCATATATTGCTTGTCCACTTTTTCGGCCAAATCGTATCGAACTTTAGATTTGATTCATAATGTGATTTTGAACTAATACTTGAATTTTATTGTCATTTTTTCTTTACTAATTTAGTTATTTAATTTTTTCCATAGGAGTTGAAAAATAAGAATATAACGTACTCTTTTAGATTTATTTATCCAACATTAGTTCTCTCAGATTATCTCAACCTCATCAATAATCAATCATCTCATTAGAATGGATAATGTCTCACTAATTTAAAAAAGTCTGTTTAACAATTTTAGTTCAGTAATTTGAGATAAATTTTAAGTTTAACAAAAGAAAATATTAAAGATCACTAATATAATGCATTATATATTATTTTTTAATTTCACTTTTCTTTCATTAGGCATTCATTTTATATGAAGTGTGGCATTTCATTATTTGATTGCCAATATTAATAGTAGTGTAGTATTAGAGATATACTTCGGAGTTTGAAAATTCTTTTTAACCTGAAAGTGCTACAGGTGTTGATGTATATTATGTTACTGTGGAGCCTCAACACCCACGCTGATATCATATCCCTTTACCAGTTTAGGCAGTTGACATCATCTTTTCTTTTGGGCATGTGCGTGTTCGATATTCCTAGTTTCGGCATAGGTCCACCACGTCACAACTCCAGAGACAAACTCTCCAGTTGGCCCATTGAAATTCTATCAGGTYACGACTGGTCAGGTATTCTTTTGTCGTAAAATGAATAATTTATATTTTAAAGTAAATATGGATTCTCCTAGACAATATAATTTCTATTTATATTATCATATTAAGATCTCGAGAAGTTAAAATATGAAATTTAAAAACTATTTGAACTTTTAAATGATAAACATTTATTTTATAACGTTTGAATATGAATATTAAATTTAATAATTTAATTTGTAATATTTTAATATGTTAAGTTATATTGTTAAATTTAAAATTTATTAAAATGTAGAGGAGTATCAAGATATTAAAAATTAAATTATCAAAAATTTTAATTTAATATACTTTAATTCGTTCAATCTTTTAAGTGTGAAATTGAGTTATTGAATTAAGTTTAAAATTTTAATTGAAATACATAAATATTTTATTTATTTTCTATATTTTGCACTTTTTTCATTAGAATTATCGAAAATAAAATGCATTAGACATTTAAAACCAAATACTGCACCGTCATTTCAAAATGTGGAAACCTGAAACCTAATCRGGAAGGCAGCGGGCCGGAAACGTGGGGCTTCCTACGAATGGAACTCAATRAATCGGCGGTGCAGCAGATCCAAAGAACCCCTCGCCGTTAGTATCTCACACGTTCTAGATCTACGGCGATCACGTCAAGTCGAATTCTGATGAAAACGAATATTCGCGAGTATGGGACCCGAAGTACTCGCTGTGYATGCGATGTCTGCTTCGAGGATCAGGTGGTAGTCGCGATCAAGAATTGCTGGAAGCGACACGCGTCGAGATCCCCGYGTTTGAGGACTCAGAGACGAGAAAGGACTGGTGCGCACTACAATGTGGTCGAGAACACGCTCCTAATTAGGAAAGCCCTAATAGCTTTAAGAGTTWACAGTYCCGGTAAAGMTGTCGACTGTCATTTCTGTCTATTGTTTGCCGTTTTCAAAGGGCATTCCTTTTCATTTGGGTCAGTACAACTTCTTACTATTTCGAGTCTTTTTGGTCGGTTGTAGTTTTCCGTTTCCAGTTTAGCCTCATGTCCAGGTAAATTGTTTCCAGCATGAACAAAAACAACTTCATCTAATCCTTTCTTGTTTCCATATGTGAGGATGAAAATTTGATGATGTCGACCCAGACATTTACAGAGTAATCTCAAAAGGTGATGTTCTCTCACGGTTAAAGTAAAACGATTTTTTTTTTACTTTTTTAATTTCAAATATAATTTTTAAGAACAATCTCAAAATAGACATTCAAAACAGCAACCTCTGAGCTGCTACATTTAGGCCTTTTCATCATTATGTTAAGATTTGTTATAATGATAACTATACTAATGGCAATTTGAAAGGAAAAGAGTCGAAGTAGTTTTGTCACTCTCAACGGTCAATCGATGTCTATTTATTGTTTACTTTTGTGACAATTGTGCATCAATAACCTGCTTGATTAGTTTGTTTTGTTTGTAAAACTCCATGAATTAGCCTAAGGGGAGAAACTGAGGACCTAAGCTGTCATTTCCTTTCCTTTGTTTCACAAATATCAATTCAAACAACTAAAACTCAGTTTCATTTCTTCTCCTTCCCTTCCAATTTACTTCAATCCAAACACATATTTCCTTGTTGAGTAATTGACGTCCTGCTTGGAGGCACATAGATTTTAAAGAGATTCTTTCAGACAGCCTTTTGAAGACATTTTTTCACGGGTGATATAGTTTTGATTCTCATATTCAAATTAAAATCAAGTTTTTAAGAATTTTTAAGTACCTGAAGTGAGGATTAAATTCACCCTTCTATCGTAAAATCATGCTMRAAAATAATGAATGTATAATATTTGAATAAAAATAATATACGTCTACGTCTCAGTTTGATTTAAATGCCAAATTGTAGAGAAGGTGAAAATTACTTTTGTCTCAATCTATATATCTACGAGATGTGGTTTGAATTTAGGACGTAGGAAATGGATTTAGACCCTTATGTAACTTAGATGCTAATTGGTTCAGTGTTGAATTAAAAAGGACTTTGAATCGCATAATATATGTTTCTGTTACGATTTTCTATCATACTAATCAAAGCATGACTTATATAAGGATATATACATATTATATTTTAATTAGCGTGAAAGAATATATAGTGAGAAGTATAGTAGAAAAATATATCAAAAAATCTATAACTATTAAAAAAGTGCGGTTTAACTGTCACTCGTAGGTCCCGATAAACCTATGGTTACCAAAGGAAAAGCACACCTATATAATAAGTTGTCTCATATTCATCCACACTTTTGACTCACTGGTGAATCTTACCTACAGAACTACTTTTCCCTCCTCTTATTTCTCTCTTTTGATTTTATTTTTCTGGTCTATCCACAAAGTATATCTTATCTTATATTCGTTCACTGTTTGGCTATTAAAATACAAGTTTTTTTAATTTTTTTTTTTTTAGATTCGAGTTCCAATTTCTTTTTATGATTTATCCGACTTATCAGAAATAGATTGCCTTTTAGAGGCAAACAAAGGCCCTGCGGTCCTTTATTAGGCAGAAAGGTTTCTCATTAACTTCTTAAATATATATGATTCTTTCGTTATTAAGGTAAGTTACATAGTTAACAAGGAGTTTCTTTTTCAGGAAAGCTTTTAAATTGACAAGGAAAGATGCTGAATCCTTTAAATATTTATTTCTTAATAATGATGTATATGAGTTTAACCTTTTCTTTGTTTTCTTTTTCTTTTTATTTACTTCCTAAGTCTTCAAGAATTTAACGCTAATTTACAGATTTACGAGTCTTTAAGAATTTAACTCTAATTTACAGATTTACGAGTTAAGTACTTCATCAATGAATTAGTATCTGATCGTGTATAATATTCTACTTACAGTGCTTTTTCATGGAATGAAAATGAATTATTCTAAACTAATTGAGTTTTTAAATACTATGAATTTAATTGAAATTATACTCTCTTTTTTTTTTTTTTTCTCCAATTGGAAGTCACATATGACTTAGTATAAATGTTTAGGATAATATTTGATAAGTTATAATTTTGTAATAATTAAGAAGGCTAGCGGTGTGATCCATGCATTAGTGAGGCTTGCTTTTGGAAAACTAATGAAGTTAGCAGTTAAAGTGTAAATGATAAATAAGTAAATAAATATATATATTAGTTCTCAAGAATTGAGATTAGGTTATTCAGCAACACGGTGTAGTTGATAAATGGATTATTAAGTCAAAGTAAAGTATTTTTCTTTTAAATAAGAATTAAATTTTATAAATACGATATGAATTATATAAAATAATCTCATTACGTGATAATATCGAATAATATAAGAAAAAGGTAAAGGGAACTGAGGCGAGGATGAAGATTGGATTGAATAGACTGACCCACGCTGTTTGCTTTGTAGATCGGATCGTAATATGTCAACCTCTAGTTTGATCCAACTTGAATCTGGATCGACTCGATCCACAAATTTTGGCTAATAATGTCGGGTAAGGATTGGCCCTGTCTAGCATAATTTGCGGGTCATGGGCACAAACGAGCGTGTATGAGTGATAAGAAATTTATTATGTATATAGACATTTTAGTAAAAGATAAGTTGATAATTCATCTATACTTCTTAACCGGTAATATATTTGAAACGGGTTCACATTCTTATTCTTTTATGTATTAAAAGCCAAAAATACATTTCCAATTTCCCAAAAATATTCATTGGAAAATTAAAATGCAATTATCATTGAATTTTTTTTCAATTAAACTAAAAATGCCTAAAGTTGTTTGGAAAAGCAAATTCTACAACGGCTAGCCATTTTGATATACCTCCAAATCTTCTTCAGCAGGCCATTATATCAAATCGTAATATTCATTAACCATTTAGAATATTGTCTGGATGACTATAGAATCTGCCATGCAACCTTATCCTCTATGCACCACCATTAATTCTTGTATAAGCAAAAAAAATAGTATGTAAATTCGATTTCGAATTTTCTAGTAAATCTTTTTGCTACATTCTTCTATTACACTAATTACAATACGCATATATATACCGTAACTACTAATATCAAGGAGAAAAAGTGTTTGAGGAATTAATATATATACACTAATACAGAGRAGGATGAGTAGTCTTACGAYGGGTGGATCTSTAAGTTRGCGTTCAACAAGTTATATTCAACACGTTGATAAGAAGCCACGTGAAATTTAAAAACCAAATTATCATATGATAAACACCAAGTTTAACTTACATATTTATCACTAAATAGGTAATTTGACAATATTCTAAACAAACTTAATCTGTGCTAAGAGAACCTAACCTATTCCTATAGATTCTCAAAACGTGCATTATAGAAATCAAATAACATATGTAATAAATAATATATAAATTAAAACTAGYGTTTATCATATAATGAATTTAGAATTTTACGAGCTTATTATCATTGACTTGGGTATAATTTATTACCTACTGACAAGCTAAGYAAAATTTACCCACCATAAAAACTACTTGTAATATAAAAAATAATAAAAAATATATTAAAAAATCTTCGAATCTAAACTCTCCACAAAAATGTAAATCGAAATAAGATATACATGACTTTATAGTCATAACAGGTGGTGCTAGTTAATCGGAATCAAAGATTCCAAACCCATCATACCTACAAAATTTTCTAATAAGATCTTTCGGGCCCTGTAGCCAAATCTTCTCCATTGAAGAAACGTATCATTCTCTCTTTACGAAAAAGAGAAAAGAAACGTATCAGCCCTGGAGCTCTTTTGGCGTAGAAGCTCCAAACCAGATGCATTTTATGACCTAAACTGTTGGCACATTTTCTTTCAACCCGAGGGCCATACTTCACCATTCAACTCCTACAATGAAGGCCAGCTCGAGGCTTTGACTATATTTGATCTAGGATTACAATAAAATAAGTCATGCTTTTATAAAGTAAAAGTTATCTATTTTATATTTACATCCAAACAGAGATTAACTTTTGGATAAAAAAGTAATTTGTTTATATTTACACTCAGATAATTATTTTCCTCAATCGCTGCCATCTTTTTTAATTTCTAATGTAAATAATATCTTGATCAAAATTCTTTTACACTTAAATAATAAATTCAAGTTTCAAACTTTTCCATTTAAACAAAATTCTTACATTAAACAACTTTTCTTCGCCAAACTTTAGTCSAAATATAACCTTAGTCGAGAAGCTGAGAAAGGTATTATAATTTTTCTCTTTTGATCAAGAAAGCTATCATACTATGGTCAAGGTTGATGAAAGTGAAAAGTAAGGACCGTGATTAATCATTTTTTAAAAAATTTGTTTCATCAAGTATTTATAAATTAAGGATATGGAGAGCTAGACTTCCATATTTTTTATTTTTAAGTATACCTATCTACAAAAAATTTTAACACGACACTTGTCATGAAAAACCTAAAAGCAAGAAAAAGGGTTTGGGGCTACGTGGAGGTCCTGAGGGCATTGCAGCTGAAGAAAATGAGTGTTTGGATATAACCCTATCGCATCAGAATTCAACGTAAGCCAAAAATTGGAAGAAGAAAAAGAAAACATGGATCAAGTGCATAAGCGTAGCACGACTCTTCTTCTTCTTCTTTTCTAAGTTCCACAAGAAGCATTATCCACAGCAAGACCACATGGTTTTAAACAATTAGTCAAAAAAAAAGATGGTGGATGGATTTGCTTCAGCATCTCTTATATGGACAAAGAAATCTGCAGATAAGCACTAATAATGTATATAGACATTGTGACTATAGTAGTTAGAAGGTCTTTACAGATATTTAATTAATGATGATTCACATTGGGACTACAGAATCATGATCTGCTTTATTCATAAGCTTTACAAGCATCAAATTGCTACAAAACAACTGGGGTTTCCTTAGTGGTAACACCTGCACATTTAGTGCCTCTCTCATGAAAGTTTTCTTAAAAGGTAACACCAGCACATTTACTCATTTAGTGCCTCTCTTTCTCGTGAAAATTCTTGATCATCCCGTGAGTTGGGGACCAAAATCGAAATCTTTAACAATACTTTTCCAAGTGAAATGTTGTTCTTTAGTAGTTAAAAAGAGCAAAAATATACACGTAACTCGCAGCTCCTTGATCTTGAATAAGTCCCTCTGTACATATCGGACTGGGACAGGCATAAGTTCATTTCCCCTCATTGACATTTCAACCATGCACGATCAAATCAAAGCAACTCTATTGCTCACGCTGCTATCTCAAATGGAGCAGCAGGCTAGGTCATTATGAGAGTTTACGTGATTCCTAAGTAGAATCCGGTGTTTTACATATTAATTTACATTTCGACATACTATACAAGCATTATATAGTAACAAGAAGATCTAGAGTTTTCCCAGGAATCAAACAAAGGGAAARTTCTTCCCAATCCCCAGAATGATATCCGTATCTACCTCAAATGGCCAAAAATGCAAGGGCAATAAAGCGTAGATTCCCAATTTGGAACATACGGCTGATAGCGATCCATGCATGACACATCTTAACGCCAACTATGTATCTGACGACCCATCTTCTCCTTTTGACCTCTGATAGAATGATAATGATTGAGATTAAGAATCTCTGGTCTGTAGTGTTCATTTCACTATGATCTCTACCACTTCACTACCACGATATCCTGGTTAACTTGAAAGAGAACCAATACTCCATTTGATGGCAAATCTTAAAAGTTCCCACTGGCTGAACTGGGGAACACAACAACAATCAGTACCCACGGGTCCTCTCTGGACTGTTTCTATGGTCATTCAAAGCAAAGCGCAGTGCGCCATCCGCTTACTCCACAGGGGAGGCAACTAGACTTCTATTCGTGCTGGTATTCGTACTCCCACCGCTCCTCTCCTCTAAAAAGTCGAGCACTTCACCAGTGTTTGCGTTTCCTTTTGCTAGCTAGGGGTCCATGGATGAACCTCAGCACCATATACTTCAGTTGAAACGTCAACGTGAGAGAGAATGGAGATCCAACACTTTATATGCGGATAGTTTGTGTATGCATTAGAATAAAACGGAAGCATATAGTGAGAAAAATCAAATAATGCTCCTGTAAATTTAGGATTATAATTTCCTTTCTCTGGTAGAATTAGAGTAAAGGTTTAGGACACTTCCTCGGTTATTGGAGCTCCCTTAAGTTGGGGAAAAAGCCGTAGAAATTAAGCATAGGTATACTGAAAACAAGATTGTTTTTCACTAGATCACCTAATATATTTCATTGAATTCAATATTAGTTAATTACCACATCTTTCCCTCCTCTTCCTCCCATTATCCCTATGCCTTTAAATAAATTTTCATTCTCATCTAAAGTCTTGAAGAAATATAACAGGTACTCCCTCCATTTAAAATTAACTGTTACGTGTAATAAGAAAGTATTGATTCTTAAAATATTTTAAATAAAATGATGTTTCTATTATTTTCTTGTAATTTCTTAAAGATATTTAATGATTTAAACAATGTGTGTTCAACATATTGGAAATGATATTTTAGAGTTAAATAAGAGTAATTAATTAGGGGTAAAGTAGAAAAAACTATTTAACATTCTTGATTTCCTAACATAACAAGTAATTTGAAACAAAAAATGTTGTCCAAAATGACAGTTGGAAGGAGGTAGTAAAAAATAGTATCTATCTCTATTTTGATTTACATGTCGCAATGAGATTATGCATGTAGGGTAAGAAATAACTAAAATTTATGTAGATGAAAATGATAAAGCTAACTTTATTCAAGGTTTAACTTTTAGTTTTACTACAATATTGGCAATGAGTCGGTCAATAAATTACTAGTAAAGGGTAAATTGAGAAAAAATTATTAAATACTTTCTCGCTTTTATAATGCGACAAGCATTCTGAAATAAGTAAATAATCTAAATGTGACATGTAAATCAAAACAAATGTAGCAATAAATACATTCAAATAAGATGAATTTCAAGGCATATAAATGGGACCAATATTATAAATTATTTTTTAATAAATGTAAAATAAATTCTATTTTGAAAAGAATCATCTCTCCTAGAATGACCTATATTTTAAAATGGGATAGTATAATTTCATTATCCTTCTGATCGATCCGTAGGTGAAATAAGAGAAAGTTTTAGAACCCTGCTTTAGTTATTGGAGCTCTCTTAAGTTGGGAGGGGGAATTGTTTTAGAAATTAGTACTAATGAAAATAGTGCAAATTGCCACTTAACTATTTAAAAATGTTATTAATTTTTTTCAAATTATTGTACTAATAAATTATTTTCGAGCATTTATTTATGCTTTGTCAGACCCTCAACACGTCATTTTTTGGCAAGAAAAGTTAGTGGACGACATGTGACATTCAGTTGGATGACAAAATTGTCAAATCAGTTCGAATAATTTGATGACGAAGCATAAATAATTGCTCGAAAATAGTTGAGTGGTAAAATTAATTTGAAAAAGATAAGTTTAATGGTTTGTTTGAGTGACAATTTACACATTTCCCTTAATATTATCTTTGTTTCAAGACATAGGTATACTGAAACAAGAATGTGTTTTACATAGATTGCCTAATATGCCCTTCCTATATTTTCTCTTATCAAGATCAATTAATTACTAAATATTTTCACTCTCTCCCTCGTCTCTATCTCTTTAAATAAATTTTTAATTTCATTTAAAATCTTTTTAAAAAATACAAAAAGTAGTAGTATTTTCATTCATTTTAAGTTGTCGCATTTGGTAAATTTTTTTGTTTCATAATACATGTTGCTTTAGAAAATTAATCGGGTATTTGTTAAGTTTTTCATCATTTTATCCCTTAATTTATTAGCCTTATAACTTTGCACTTGTCAAATTTTTTCATTTCCAACACACACAAAAAAAAAGAAAAAACAGAAAAAGGAGAAAGCAGAGGGGAGAGAGAAAGAGAGTTGATATAGAGTTTTTTGGTGAAATTAATGTAAGATTTTTCAATCACTTTGATTTAATATTTCATAAATTTTAGTAATGTCTCACCCTGCATGCAATATGATAAGTAAAAAAAGAGAGAAATAATATAATAAGTACATCCAAACAAGACTGATTTCAAAGCATATTAATAGAGATAGTATTAGAAATTATTTTTTGATAAATGTAAAATGAGCTATATTTTTAAAAGAATCATCTCTCCTAAAATGATCTATATTTTAAAATGTGAGTGGCATAAAATTTGTATTATAAACACAATACTAAACGAGAATTATTTTTGAAAAGTATTTCCACGGTAATTTTTCAAAAAAGACTTTCAATTATTTAAAGTAGAATAAAAAATGAAAAGACAATAAAAAACTCTTACAAATCTTATTTTGTAATAAATTTTTAACTATCTCAATCGAAAGATGATATATATATTCGTGCTTTAATGAGTGTTACATAAAATATGTATTTTTAAAAAACAAAAGTAAATTATTTTAAATAATAAAGAATAGAACCGTAGCTTTCTCATGGAGTTGTCACTATACATTTATCTTTGTAAAATTTTCATGATCCAGCAAAAACATTAACAATAAATTAAAAAAAAAAATCATCAATGGTGGCTGCCTGAAATCAAGTCAACCCCGTTCCGTTATTTCGCTTTCATATGGTTATCCGTTGGTCATTGAACATAACCTCCCGGGACAGGGCCCAATGATAATAAGCATGAATAATGAAGCGATATTATGTCGTATTGTTTGTGCAGGGTCAGTTGCCATATGTTATTGGTTGATTTTTATCTAGATAAGTCTCCATCTCAGCAATTCGGGAATATTCTTATCCACCTTCTTCACATTTGGAATTACATGGTCGGTCCAAGGCCCATGTGTCTTGTCCCACACCCTGATTTGTCGGCATATTCCGCTTCATTAAAAGCTTGCCTCACTAATACCCAAGCCCTCCTCACTTGGGCTTCTTCACGAGCTCGATATTGTAAGAGCAAAATTTTGCACTTTTTCTAGAGTTCACATTTTTGTGCAAACTATTTAATATTTCAAATTAATTGGTAAGCAGATAATTAAGTTAAAATCTTCTGGTGCTTGTGATATACGGTGAACTTGCTCTGCGTGAAGGTCAATCTTGCGATGCACCGAGTCAAGTTTTCATATTCGAATTTCACTGCAATTCGCGGCCCATGTTTCGATTGGGATCTCAATTTGTTCTGACAAACAAGGAAATCATGCTTTCGGAAGAAGATTGTTTTGAGAGCATCTCCAATATTATAGCGTTAATGTTAAACAATTTTTAATAAATAGCAATCAATATATGGATTATTAAATCAGCATCAAATTAATGTCGAAGGAATGGGAAGTAAAACTCGTAAATTAGTTCCAATAATAGATGTCAATAGTCTTTGATATTGCCCATGCGATATTTATTTTTTTTAAAATAGTATAACAAAAATAGTTTTTAAAATATAAGAGTTATTTCAAATCGTAAAAAAAATAACTTTTAAACTCAAGTTATCTCATATTGATAAGTCAAATATTAAATATGATTTTCTGAAACTAGACAGTGTTGTTGATATTGTTAACATTTTTCTTCTTCTCATATTAATATGACATAATTACAGATATTATGCATTGAAGAAAAAATTATTAAAATAATGCCTATTTTGATGCTTGAGTATCCTGGCTTCTTGAGGTTGCATCAAACCCCGGCAACTCAAAAATCAATATCGTTTATCCCATTCAAAGGTCCACAGTCCAGAGGATTCTTTGTTAGTGTGGTTACCTGCTTCAGAATCCGATTCATTAGTTAACTATGAGGTTATTCCAAGTGACACCGATTTCGAGGCCCTTAATTCAGCCTGAAACTGTCTGAAGGAGCGAGTCAGAATGTTCCCAGATGAAGCATGTGAAGGCCATTGTTATGACGCTTATGAGTCCAAAAATAAAACCATACTTCTAACCTGCTAAGATTCCTGTGTAAGAAAACTCGTAAAGGAAGTAATGAATTTAGTATTTGCTGTTTCATCTGAGAAGGAATATAGTTGGAATTCTTAAAACTGTCTTAATACACAACAAACATCAATTGTATGTCCCGTGATTTATCTTCCATGGTCTTCCTGAACGTGTTAGAAGCTGCAGAAAAGGTGATATATTATGCATCTTTCACCACTGTACTAATCGATTACTTGTGTTGGTCCGAGAAGAACATAATTCCTGCTCTAGCTCAGACATTTTCCCAAATTTCACCGAGAAAGTGAAGTGATGAAACTAAGATGGCGCAAAGCGACAATCAAAACTATTCATCTCCTTCTTCAGTCTCCCTGCGGACAGCACCAAAACGATCCACCAAGAGGTCTACAACCAACGGTACCAAATCATCACAGGGGACCCCTTTCTTGTAAATATCTCCTAAATGTGAATCACTCCCAATTCTGCCGCCTAAGAAGATATCAACCCCTTCAACAACCTTTCCATCCTTATTTCTAGTCATACACCCCATGAATCCAATATCTGCAACTTGAACTTGTCCGCAGCTATTTGGGCAGCCTGTCCAGTGCATCCTCACTGGCTGAGTCAAGGAAACCTGCCTTTGTACCTCCTTCGTGACTTTCAGCGCACGAGCTTTGGTCTCTATTATAGCCTGTCCGCAAAACTGATTGCCAGTACAAGCTACCAGCCCTTTCATGAGAATAGGTGGCTCAGGTGAAAACCTCTTCAGAAGAGGCTCCTTAAGCAATGCCTCAAGCTTTGAGTTCTCGATGTTGGGAATTATGATATTTTGTTCCACTGTTAGACGGAGCTCACCTGATCCATATTCATCAGCTATACGAGCAAGCTCATCCATGTCATCTGCTTGTACACGACCCACAGGAATGTGAAGACCAACAAAGCTGTAGCCTTCCTGTTTCTGTGGGTGGACACCAAGATAGTCTCTCCTCTCCCATATTTTCTGAACCAGATCTTCAGAAGATGCTCTGTCTAACTCTTGTTGAGGCATTCTCTTAACAACCTCTGCCCTGAAATCTTCAATCCCCTGCAAGTTTACATGAAGAATCAATTAAAGAACTTTCATTCATTTATCTTGCGTCTAATCTTTATAGAACTCCCACGTAACAAAGTTATACTCACAAGTTCATCAATCAACCACATCATTCTTGTTTTCTGCCTGTTCCCTCTTGTACCAAGATCTCTGAAAGCTTCGAGTATTGCTTTACACACAGGGATAATATCATCTGCTGGAACCCAAGCATCAAGAGGAACTGCTTCTGCACACCTTTTGGGGCTGAAGAACCCACCAACGAGCAAATTAAATCCTAACCTTCCATCTTTTGTGGCCGGCATGTATGCAAGATCATTTATGTGGGGATGCTCATAAAGATCATGAGAACCTATTACGCACACATTCCACTTCCTTGGCCTGCATAGATGGCATAATGTTATGAGGTTACTGTTTTTCTGTTGAATACAGTTTTTTTCCCCTTAAAAAAGCACATCCGACTGCAATACTGACTTTTTGATTTTCTTTTATGTTAACATCATTTTGTAATGTTCCAGTTTACTTCTAGAGACATATTCGAATTTCTGAAGGAGTCAAAATCTAAATTCAGCATCTCTATTCGCCAGGTGAAATTTTCATTAGAACCTAAAAAATTTAAATCTTGAGCAAGGTTATATACAGCTATATTTATCTTTTTTCCAAATGAATGAAGTAGTACGAGAAACTTACAAGTTAGTAAATGCAGGATTTCCGCGTGAATTGGCAGTGATAAACTGCGAGAGCAGGTTCGTGTAAGGCCTTGTATCAACAATTTCATGAGGATCAATCCCGGCAAGAGGGTTCCCAACTGGATTCCTTACATTGTCCATTCCACTCTGTAGGCTTGTCAAGCCAACTTCGTCAAGTCCTTGTAGAATCTCAGGCACATCAGGAAGTACGACACCACGTATTTGCCAGTTTTGCCTTGTGGTCACATCAGCACATCCCTCCTTTCCATACTTCTTTATCACACTTGCTAGATATCGAGTCTGGGTACTGGTTGTTACCCCATTTGGCAGCTTCAATCTCATCATAAATCGACCATCTAGATATCAAAAGTGTCAGGAAGTCTTAGTAAATGACAACGGAATCATATTGCAGTTAGGAAATACATCCTGAAACTTATGAAACAGATTGGCAATATTTCGATGAAATGAATTTCTAGATAAAGCATCATTACGCCAGTTTCCAATATTGAACACTGAACATCTCTCTGTTATTGACTTATTGCACTGATAAAGGCCCTATCTTGAGATCAAAGTTCAAACCCGTTGACTGAAGCTAGCTTCCTGCCGTCTTATGTCTTATCAGAATCCATCTAAAAGATCTCATCGTGATGCATTACACTCTAAATTCAAAGTTGACGACATTTTTTACTGTATCATCGGCCGCATTAGTGTCATATTATTACCGACTGTGTCAATTTGAAATATTTCACTTTCATTTATGCTCCCTATAATACAGGGAAAACAAAATTAATGTCCTGGGCAATGTAGCCAGAAAAACTAAAAGACATAATAAAGTTCAGAAAAATTCATCAATGACAAAACCCGTCAGCGGCAGAACCGTTGACCGTTCACCCATTCTAATGGAGATGGACGATAAGTTCAATTTTCCAAACAAGATTCAACAAATAGCTAAAGCTTATACAGTTATACAAGTGATATRAAACGAAACTTTCAGCAGCCAAAACCATAACATTGGACTTGTTATGTTGTAAGAGAAAAATCAGTATACTTACATTGGTGTTTTCTCCTATGGAAGAGACCAAGCCACTTAAGCCTAACATCAATATCATCCTTAGTAAGCTTGGACTTATCAATCTCTTCAATAGGGATCTTGGCAAGCTCCTCGATGCCGTTTTCCATAAACAACTTCATAGGCTCCTTCTCAATCTTGACTTTTTCCTGCGGATTTATACCTTGCCTGAACTTCTCCTTGAGAACCCAAAATCCATTTTTTTCCTCCACTCTTGGCTCTAGCCTCCCAGCATCAACAGTAGCTGCTCCTGATGCAGGTGCTGCGACTGTCTGTGCCGGAGTGGCTTGAAGCCTAGTTTTGGAGAACCTATTATTAGAATTTGCCAATGAAGGCGCCAAAAACTTGACGGAAAGCGAAGCCATACTCTCAAACGTTCAAGAAATCTTACCCCGGTGGTCGCAGAAGTGATAATCAGAGAACGAGAGAGGAAAGAGGGAGACGAGAGCATTTTGTAGGATGGGGATGGGGGACCTTAAGAGCAGAGGAAGGGTGGGGGAACGTGTGACAGTGGCTCTGAGGGACTCTTGGTGATAGCAAAGGGTCGTCAAATGACGAAGGTTGCATTTCGGAAATGAGACCGTTATATGATTTTACCAAAGTACCCCACTTGCAGTTATTTTTCAAGTCGTGGGGCCTAGAAAAGTGCCACTTGGGCTCTGCGGCGTGTGGGGAGTCACCGAATTAAGCAGGTGACAATAGAAAAGTCCAAGCCCATTCTATTTTCTATAGTCCCGAAAATGTCACTCTTTCCTTCTTCTTTTTCCTTCATCCTTGGCACTCGAGCCACAAATTACACATTCTTTTCATCTTAGGTCAACATTGCATGACATATATAGGAAGAAGAGAGATATTTAAAATATCTCTAACCGCTCATATATATATAAAATATTAAGAAAGTCATTGTAAAATGGTAGCGTTTTTGGTTAGCGAAAAAGCAGACGTAATCGTGTCTAAGAAAAGGTAGAAAGAAAGAGAGAGTGAAAGAAATGAAGGGCTGACCATGGTTGGCCTCCTAGCAGAGCCAAGAGCCATCGAGCCGCCACCGCCATAAGATATGGTATTGTAAGCTCAAAAGGCCAAAAACAGGTGGCGCCTGCGGTTTCCTTCTGGTCACAGGTTCTGACTCTATCTACTCTGTCATGGTAATATATTGTCATATTATTTATGATTTAAAATTTAGGACGTGAATTTTCACGTTTTTTAATCCGCAAATGATTTGCCAAAAATAACGGCGTAGTTTCGTGCTGAAATGGCACTCTCCGCAGAATATACCRAATTTACTACGAATCTCAGGAAGCATCATCCCTTGCCAAAGAAAAAACGCAGTATATGTCCATTTGGTTCATCCCAGGAAGGTAACTTCTAGTTAAGTAAAAACCTATAAGCAGTGGATAATGTAAACAAACAAGCACTTGTCTAAGCATTGGACAAGGAAGAAAGAAAGCTGATTCACCCATTTGATTTATCTGTGGCTCTCCCCTCTGAGGTTCCATCTCAGGAAGGTTGCTATTCGTCCTCGATTCTCCTGGGACAAATCTGCCTGAGGCCATTGTTTGATAATCTATCTATCGTTAAATAATATGGATATTATTATCATTTCACAATATAAATCATTTTAACATAAATATTGATTCTTACAATATAAATCGTATCATTCATAGCTTTGAAATCAGTTGCAACATACATTCTTTAAATAAATACATAAAAAAGCTTATCATTTAATGTGTTCAAAAAAAAATTTCAAAATCTTTTAAGGAGAAGAAGAGGACGAGAAAGAAGAGGGTTTCGAATATTTTTAATTAAAAAATACTGCTTCATTTTCAAACATATTAATCTATCTATAAATCTAAAACAACTTATTTTATAAAACAAAAATAATGTCACTCAATTGATCTACCAATTTYCCTCTCATCAAACTCTTTATGTTTATATTCCACAGCATTTCTTGGTCCGAATCCACACTATACTCCTCATTACAAGAAGAGAAGCAAATGCGCTCTTTCATAAATACTACCAGTTTTTCGTCAAATTCACTCATAATATTATCTGGAAGATTAAGTACCTGCCTCCTCTAATTAAAAAGCAGTACATCAGTAATATATGTGCAACCACACAAGTTTTTATCTGCCAAAATGCCAGTAGCATAAGTACTATTGCTACTTAGTTTACTCCTACAGTTTAACTGAGTCAAGAAACAAAAAGTATGCCAATGAGGCTCTTAAGCTAATCTTTTTCGTGTTTCCTCTTTCTTTTATGTCCCTCGCTTAGGGATATGGTGGATCAGATTTTAGCTGCATAAGAAGCCTCAGTAAAGTCACAATCTCCTCTACTCTGCTCCCTGTGCATTCACTGAGGAACAAATATGGAAAAGAATGGGCAGATTTGGGGAAGCTACCATGGTACTCCCCTCTGCAAAACCTTTCTATGGTAGACTGCTGCAAGGAAAGTTTTTATGACCTATACAAATATGACTTCGAACTTCGGACAAGGGTTGCTTTCTATATGATTTCTGAACTCCTCTGGTCCATTAAATCTGAAGGTAAAAAGTGCCTCTCTCTGAGTCCTGCCAACAGGATATATTCTGTAAACTTTCAGCTCGTGCCCTCCTCTAAGCTTTTCTGGTCGTTCATCTTTCCAAACTGGCATATGAGTAATAGACTTAAACTTTGACAATATGGCCGATTCTAAAGCCGCCAAAGTCAAATTACCTGATCTGCACAGCAGATTAAGGAACAGGTATAAGAATTTTGTGTAGTGGGTTAAACAGATTCTGGAAGATCAGAACCAACTGCAAATAAAGCTTGTGCAGATCTACAACATTTGAAATATACATATTGAGGATCTTGCACAAGATTATCAAGAAAAAGATATGGAAAAAAGACAAAATTGTAGCACGTCACGTGCCAATCGTAAAGTTTTAGATTTTTGGGTTGCCAATATAAGAGAAGACAATTACCAAAAAGTCCTAGTTCATTAATATACGCATTAGTGGCCCATCCTTACTTTAGAATATAGAATATAAATATAGAACAGAACATATATTGCATCAAGGAGGCAAAAAGAGAATTACCTTAAAAAAACAGACTCCAATTCAAACCTCCCTCTTTCACGCACGTATACATGATAAACAGTTTCTAATCCTCTGTTGCACTTGCAGGGACGTTTTTTAAACTGCGCGTTCCCCTCTTCTGTCTCCCGAATTTTTGTTGCTAGATAAATGCAAAGGCGACAAGATGAATGAACTGCAGCCATATCGACAAGGGCCTTAAAAGAATCCGATGGGCCTTCAAACTTCCACCTAAACCAGTAGATGCAATTGTCAACTTAACGGAAAAGTTAGATAGGAAAATAACAGCTTTCCCAGTTTATGATCTGTGAGATAGTAGTAAAATTTTGAATATCACAGACAAACGTAATYCATTGTCCTGGCATTCATTACCAGATTGATGCTCACCTTAAAGAGTCATTATATGCACCAGGATTTTCAGCAAGGTAATTCATTGTCTTGGCAACAGAGTCAACATCTTTTAGTTCTTTAATATGTAACAAGGAACCAGGTGAAGGAGCAAAATCTTGGATGTTTGGGGCACCAACAACTACAGGAACAGTTCCTACAAGTACATATTCATTTCCATTAGCAAAACAACGTTGAAGCATTGAACCCCTGCAGGAAACTTCCAGTAAGCATTGAAAACACCTTATGAATCCCCAAATAAAAAATTTACCCCGCAACGGAAAAAATATTAGCATCATGTGAGTCATCTAAGAACCAGATACCAGAAACTGATAGATAGAAAAGAGACGAAGGATTTAAAGGGATATAATTTTTGTACCGGCTACAAGAGACTGGAAGAATTTCTCGGTGACATAATCCTCCTCGTTGGAATTCTCAAAAGCCAAGCTGAATTTGTAACGTTTCAGTGTTGCCACTTTGTCCACTGCAATATAATTAAAACGCAAGTTGAAACATACAACATCAGCTCGGGGACAACAGACATCTACCAAGATCCTATTTATCTCACTGTCGAGTCCAAATATTATAGATCATATCATGAATACATGTTCAAGATTCAAGATCTGCAAGATAGAGCATTTTCATGCCTTCATACTTCTTGAAAAAGAGTTTCTCAAAAGATATTATAATGCAAGGAACATCTGAAGATCATTTACGCAGAACTACTGATTTCTCTCTGCTTCCAAAGATGCAGAAATAACTCCACTTGGTCAACTTTTATTAACTACAGAGATAAACTAAATGCAATGTTCAGAAAGAGTTATTTACTATGCTCCGTGAACCCTTAGAAAGTATTAACATATAAATTATGTAAAGGCCTACAAGACAATTTATCTACAGAAAGTTGGAATCCCTTATCAAAGGAGCAAAACTCACTAGAACAGGCAAATGGAGAACAGTACTAGAACAGATATTAAAAGTATCATTTGCTTAATGCTAGACTAGTCTGGCAATGGCAATTCCTTTATAACCATGTTTCTGCAGACCGTAGGGTCACTGCACACTCACCTCTGCCATCACGATTCCGATGGCAACTTCCATAAGAATCAATCTTAATGTTTGCCCTCTCAAGTCCTTCAAGAGCTTGCAACCGGAAGTTACGAGCACCACAATTAGAAATGAAAGCAGCAGCCATGGCACCCTCAGTTTTGGGTTGCAATGGAGCCATAATATCATACTCAGCCCAAGAGAAATATCCCACAGGAACATCTGAAGAGAGACTAGTCGTCATAACAATATTATATCCCTTCCTAATACATTAGAGAAAAAAATGCATAGTTAGTTTGTTGACATTTCTTAACCAGCAAATTATAGAAATATTAAGTACAAGTAGATGTAGACCAAAAGTTATCCACTAATTTGTAAGTCATAAACAAATGCTGCCTATTAATATAAATCAAATTTAACTACGTCACTGTTACAACTTTCTAGATAATTGCCTCTTCCCCTTTCCTTTTTCATTTTTCTTCAGCAACTTCCTTCCAGAATACAACAGGTGTGCCTAATTGCAATAGCACAGTTGAGCTGCAGTAAGCTCAAAAAATTACCTCTTCTTTACTCAAGGCACGACATACACCTAAAACCTAGGGCCCTGTTTTCTTTGCTGTTTGCAGTTTTCAAAAACATGGAAAACGTGTTCACTTTCCTTTTTTGCAAAATGCATCTTGAAAAACAAGAAAAAGTTATTTTGAGTATGTTCGATGAAAACAAGCCAAAAAAAGTACAAGGAAAATATATTTGCTGTCTATCTCCTCTCTAACATAAAACAAGGAAAAACAGATCTCTCAAGTAACTGTACATGATTCTACGAATTAATTTATTGTTTATGTATGTTCATTACAATATAAAAATGTAATCGAATTCCACTTGATATTTTAACATATTTAAGTGCATTTAAAACGTTGAATCCACATCAAAATAGTAATTATTGAAGAATTCTACCATATGAAATCCAAGCTTTATATTTTACTTGTAAACTCATGACTTTCACCGTTATTGTTTAGCTGATGTTTTATTATCCTGCATGAATTAACAAAGAAATTCTATTGAAAATTCTATTTGTCATTGACAATCAATTGTGTAACAATGTAAGTAAGTACATATTTCTTGGAAGTAATGGAAAATTTACTGCAAGATTCACCAACTTCAAAATGTATAGATTAATTAAAAATGTACAATGACAATTAAAATTTCTATATCCAATGATCAAATTTATTGAATAAAATATTATAAAATGATTTTCTAAAACGTCCAAAGGAAACAAGTTTTCCAATTTTCTATTTTCGAAAACAGTTTTTAAGAATGACAAAAAGAAAGCATTTCTAGGAATCTCAAAATTGTAAACTCAAAATGAATTAAAAACAGAAAACTAAAACACAAAGAGAACATAGCCTAATCTCCTGATACTTACACAAAAAGGCTTATGCATTTTCAGCTGATGCTTTTACGGCCAAACATTAGAACGATAGTTTCCATCTTTTCTGTGTATTAACTTAGATTAGCAAATTCCAAGCATCAATCAGCACAGAAGCTAGAAAAAAGCAAACAAATAAACTCAAGTACAAAATGGGACAAGCCTATAGACCAGATCCTCTTCAATTTGGTCTTCTTACATAAAATTTAGAAATTTATATATTTACTAAAAACAAAAACAAGTAATCTAGTTCATTTCATACTGGAAAACCACTTATGGAACACCATCATTTCATTTAGTGACAATTGCAAAATTTAAAACTGGGGTAAATCACTAATATATCTTCCCCTATTAAATCACCAGACAGATCTCATTGCATCATGTATAGTAAGAGTAGCACAATGTATTTGCAAATGACAACTGTCCATTGAAGCCAACTACGAACAATCATATATCACTTCTCCCCTCTACACCCCATCCCAGCCCACCTGGAGCATAAAAAGAATAAGTTTCAACAAGGAAAATGGCCAAGAGGTTACATTTTTACAGAAAAGAATTATAGGTATCATCTGAAAAAATAATTTATTATGTCCTTTGAATTAGATTAATTCAATTACAGGGAAAAAWATATATATATATGCTACTGCACTCCAATTTTTCCTTTTATATACGAAGCCTCCCCCAAAACTGTTAGCATGGCTTGTTTTAATTAATTAATAGAACACAAATGAGTGAACCATCACAGAATTCATACCCACACAATAACTCATGCTTATGTAACAGCTAATCTCCAAACATCATAATATCATGAATCACTAAATACAATCTTTTTGGTAACTAGTAATTTTCATTGTCCATCTTAAAAGCATCCACCCAACCCATTCATGGCCGAAAGCACATTAATTGCACTAAATAAATTATTAATTGTAATTTTCACCAAACATACTCTCTCTGTATTCTCTCACCTCTACGCTTGCAGTCTCGAACTTCCTTAGAGTTTACAGGTACCTCTGTATTGCAATAAAAGGTTATTTTCCTTGCTAGCCTCTCACTTTAGACCTTAAAGCCATATGGAAAAGAACAATAATTCGGTTGTTTCATGCTTTATATTAATTGTTGAACATGATCAAAAGAACTGCTATTCTGTGTACATCTGTAAGTGCATTATGAATTAGTGCACCCCCTGAATTTCAAAAATGAGATTATTGAAATCTGGTCGGGCTTCAACTTTGCAGACGGCAAAAAGTGTGGAGGCACTGACTTGAAAGCCACCAAAAAACAAGCAATAGCTACTCATTTAACTTTCTCAAACCCTTGTTAGACAAGCAACCCTATCCCTATATAGGCCACTAATTCCACTAAACCAACAAATACACTTAAAATTGCGGCAGATCATATAGTTATAGTTGGGGAAAAATGATCTTACACCATGTACTGACAAAGACTACAAGTTAACAAATTTAACGCACATAGTTAATACCAAAGGAATGCAGAGTAACTTCCTTCAGCAAAACAGTAGAGACGACTTAAAATACTCATTCTTCTGCAGATATATCAACTTAAGATTTAAGGTAAATTTTGACTGTTTGTAACAAGATCTCCAACAATGTTAATGAAACCTCAAATGCAATTAGCCATCCTTAGTTTGTTCTTACCCACCGTCGAGCGATATCAATGTTGTTCTCAGCATAGTATAGTGCAGACTCCATTGATCGAAGCACGCTAGCTACACCGCCTGATTGAGGTAAACCAAATGCAGCATCAGGCTTCTTATTGGAATCAAATCCAAACTTGCATCCTACAGCACAGGACTTCCACTCCTGTATAGCATTAAGCAAATTTTAGGAAGACATGCCATATATTGCATACAGCAACAGCATAATGCCAAAAGCGAAAAAGAAAAATAAGAGATACGACTAATAGAGATAAAATTTAGTATACTTTGTAAGGGGTCAGCTAAAGATTTTAAGAACAGTAAGTTTCAAGTTCCCACATACAGGCACGCCACCTGTATCAACAAAAATTATACAGCGGCTAATCTTTTTCTTCACCCACCTGTTCCATTTCTACCATGCAAGCAACGACAACAGAAATTGGTCGAGAATTCTGAATTGGAATGTTCCCACATCTAACACCAAAATTTAAATTTGAAGTATAAATAATTTCTAAAAAAAATAAGAAAAACCTTTTTGCGAAACTGAACTAGTCAGTAAGCTATTCTTCTTGGCCTTAATCTTGCTGCTACCATAAAAATTAAAAGGCAAAGTAAAATTTTCAGATTATCCTTTCAAATAGTAACATGAGAGAATAAACATCAGGACGAATTAGAGCAAACCTGTTCAGCACCCGTAACAAAGATGGGTTCTGTCTCAAAATCCCTAGAGTAAACAACATAGTCTTCTTTCTGCAACCACTCCTCACAACCGCCCTCGAGTTTGCCGCCGTCCCGCTCAAAATCGCTGTCGCTCATAACACCCAACCCAGCATCATCACCTCCGCCGTCACCAATGATATGGCTAGTGGTGGGCAACCAAGACGATGTCGTAAACTGGTAGAACGAGTCAGCCCAAGAGTTGACCAGGTCGGCATTTTTGGCAATGTCGAGCCTACCTAAAAACGCAATCTCTGCAATCACCACCAGGGCCACAAAAAGTGGAACCCAATGCGACCATTTCTTCTTGGAATTGTTAACATCGCCATTCTGTGTAGGAGACGATGATCCAATTGATTTATATGGGTCATCGAATCTCGAGAACCTTAGATTTGGAATAGTTGAAGCCATAAGATTAGATGGTTTCGATTTTTGGAGAAAATAATGAAAACTTAGTAAAAGAGAAAACTTTCAGGAAGTTTGCAGCTCATAATCATTATCAGGTTGGTTTCTGAAGTCTTGAAGGGTTTAAGAATTAGGAGTGAAGACGAAGATTTTGAAGGCTGTTTTAGCAGGTGACGAAGTCTACGCTTCCATTGGGGCTTTCATTGGAGTAGACTCACCATATGTCTTTCATTCTTTGGTTCTTCAGTAGGAGGGGCCAGAGTACCACCCAGAATTATCGGGTACAAAACATAATAAATTATCAGATTTCAAACAAAAAACATAATAATAAATTTTCTTTGACCTTCCTCTGTATTTCTTTTTTCCTTTTTTTCTTAAGCCTCCCTATTCTACTCCAAAATGTTACTTTAGACATCAAACTTGTAATTCAAAACGACTAAAATTTCGATATCAAATTTTGATCATCAAACACAATTAAAATACTTWAAAAAAGATTAAAATTTCATAATCAAATTTTGATCATTTAAAACGATTATTTATAGGTGATGACTTGTATATAATTTAATCTTTAGATTTTTAGTCAATCACAAAAATAACACTAAAATAAATGAGTAGGGTTTCATCAACAGAGGACCCATTGGTTGGATGAGATAAAAGACTACATATACTAACAGTAGATTTAGCAAATTAGAACGACTAAAAATATATAAYCTATAATAATAATATCACGTTATTCTTTCATGAGGTTAATCTATCATGCATGCAACCAAAAAGAGAAAAAGACAAAGCTTCACCGGTCGAAGATCCAAGTGATTGGCTAACACTAGCCAATGAGTTTCAATTGAATTCCGTATTTATTTTTCTATATTAGTTTAGACCACCCATCAATCAAAGTAATGAAAGTTATATTGGTATCGAAGTTCAGTCAACAGCAGACCGAATTACTATTCGACTATCACTCCATTGGCAAAATCATGTTGCTATTAGCTAAAGTTGGTTACAAGATAAAGAATAAATTTGACCAAGTCAATCCCATGATTTTAAGAAGCATTATTGCAAATTTTCATTCCCACTACATTTGAGGAGCATCATCTTAAGGGAGTTAGTGTTGTAAAATTCTTTTCTTCTCAAAATCCCATAATCTTTGAATGAAATATTCTAGAGAATTTGAATACGTATAAATAGAGAGAAATGAGATAAAGAAAATCGTGATATCAAATTTATCAATCTAAATATTCTTATTCAATAACTTGCTTACAACTTTTTTAATGCATTAATTATAGTTTTATTTATAACTTTCATACAATTCTATATTGCTTTTGATAAGATTGATATCATCTTTATGCTTATAATTTGATGCTTGAACTGTCAATAAAAATACATTTTTATTATTTTCTTCTATAAATTCAAGTTCTTTAAATCAATAATTACTAACTCATGTCTTACGAATCCAATAATAAAACGTTACAAACTTCCAAATAGGGACACCACATAAAGCCCAAATGAAAGAATTTTGTGAAAGGTATATTCATAACTTCATTATTAATTTTTGCCTGATATTATTAATCTACAAAAAGTGTTATTACTTTTTTACATGAACCAACTGAAATATAATACGCAAAATGATGGTACATCCAGAGGAGGCAGCCAATGCACCTTGTTTAGGCCAACCTGCTACACTTCCACAGCCAATTCACTCTTCGATGTTCAGGACTACAACCAGATTTATGGAATCTGACTCTGAGCGATCCTTAAGGTATCAAATTATTGTTAACAGTGGTTGTCCTGGTTCTGCTACTCCCTTTGTCGTTGCCACCTATCCCCTATTTTTTACAGACCTAGCCTGTTTTAATGGTACCAAACAGCAATTTAAAACTCAACTTCAGAACCTAATCATATTAGGGATTCGGTCTTTCAACAACTGCAAACCAACCGTGATTACTACTTAAATAAACTAGGCCATAATGAATGACTTTTCTTTTCTTTTCTTTTTTTGTTTCTTTTTTTTGATTATCTCATAGAGAAACCACCATTGAAATTTAAACTTCCTAACTGAAAATAAACAGAGTGGTCTAGTGAATCTCTATTGTTTCCAGAATTTTATGTAATATCTAGAATATGTTTAAAAACCAGCTTTTTAAGGACTACTTGAGCAAATAATGAAACTAACATCACAAGAAAATTCAAGTTAAAAGGTATAAACACATCATGAATCATAATACTATTAATTACAGCAAAAACTTGGGAAGTTCCTCCGAACTCTATATACATTCATTCAAGGTAGCACCGCTACACAATCGAGTTTTGTCACAAAATTCCATCCCGAGGAAGAAAAGCCCCAAAAGCATTGGGATTGGGAGTGGGCTGGTTACTGGATCCTATTTATCAATATCAGCAACTACAAAGTTGATACAATCTATGCCTCTAATCTTCAGAATCTACATCCATCTACAACTAAATCAACTGAGAAATTTCATGTTCATGCATACCTAAACTGCTTCTTAATTATCTTAAAACACTTTGCTTTGTTCCTCCGTAACTTCGCCAAATAGCCTATCAACTCAACTGTTATGAATGGTGCTCCAGCCAATCTCCAGAGCTCTTCCGTGTTATGTCTTCTAACAATCATATAACCATCTTTCAGGCACCATAGTTGCAACCTCAGCTGCTTTGCGAAAGATTTCACATCAGATAGAGGTTGGGTAAACCCATCAAAATTTTCTAAAAGAACCTTCATAATGTGCTGCTGCTTCTCCTAATGTTGAATTACTTGCAACAGACCTCCCTAAGGGCTAGAACATGGTACAATCTGGAAGAATATGCAAAGATACAGGGTTCAGATTCCACCAACTACGAATAAAATCACCATAGCAACAGAGATTAAATCTATATATTACATTATTCTTAAAAAAAGATATCCAAGTATATTACTTGATCTTTATTTGAAGTATCTCCTACAGCTGTTTTCAACCTTTTGGGTCGAGAAACAATACTTGGGTTCTCTGCATGATCTTCTTCCACAAAATTCTGACCTGTGCCTTCTGCAGAAATCCAGCAATCAATAATCAATTATGTGGTAAAAAGAAGCGAGATGCTCTCAGAACAAAATATCATAATATCTGTGTAAGCAACAAACATGAAAAGAAAAATCATCCCCGAAGTTCAAACCAAGTTTTTAACACACTAAGCGTCTTGTTATATTGATAATTATCAAGACAAATGCACATCAGACAATAAGCATAGAGACGAACTTTGAAAATTATTTTACACCCTCCAGCCTACCCCTTACCCTCTTGACACGATAAGTTACTCTTGACAGTTGGAGGATATTGGGGTGATCTAAGAGGTACTATGATACCTGAAATAAGAGGGGAACAAATTCGGTTATAGCATTCAGAAAACAAGATAATGTCAAACAAGAGGATCATATGTGGGAGATGGAGGAAAAGATAACAACAGGCAGACCAAGTTTTACAACCCAGTATATTCACCATTCTTATAGTGTACACAATCTTGAAACCCTATCTCACTTGGTCAGCTGACAAGACTTCTGATCTAATTTCTCGGAACTTCAGCAATGCTAATGACCCTTGCTGTATATGCTTTTGGTTGCATTGATCTGGGTGATTGTTGGGGAGCCAGCAAATATTACAGCAAAGTGGAAAACTTCTGTTTTTCTCTTCCTTTCCCCCCAACTTAGAACACAAGAAAATAGCCAACAAAGATAATAAGAGGACTGAAGAATCACAATGCTCCATTGCTTCATTTATCAATCAACAAGTGAAAGCAAACCTCTCAGAGGAAATAGAAAAATTAGAAGTAGTTACATTGCAAACGAATAGGCAATTTTTTTAAAAGAAACATTTTAGAAGCTCTCTTAATGAAAATAGAATTTGAAAAGACTAACATTTGGTATGCAAAAATTATTTCATGCAGGTTCCAGCATTTTCAGCATAATCTTTTAGCTTAATTTTAAAATCATTTGGTCACAACCACTGGACACACCTTGACTTTTTCAGCCACATAGTAGAAACTGGGCGAGGTCTAAATGTGATATTAAGATAGAGCACCAATACGGATTATATAAATCACTTTATGGTCCTCCAAACTGAAGAAAAGGTAAATCCCATTATCAAACCAAACTTAACAACTAAACAAGGCAAATTTCATGCATCAATCCATGCCTTGCATATTACTGAAGTGAAAATCAGCAATTTCCCCAAAGACATTGACATATTGAAATATATACAGATTGTGGTCCAAATATTTTTTTAGGTTGGCAACTTTTGAATAAAGTTGATATTGATTTTAGAAGAAACGCAGCAGCTTTAACTACACTCGCTACTAGACAATTCCATTAAAATTTTGATTAACATCCAGAGGTGCTGCAATCATGTCAATACAAGAAGGAATCCGGAGAAGAGAAAGGAAGTTAAGCTGTTTGTGAAGGCATAATACTATAAATAAGGGAAGAGCTTCAAACATTTCCTCCAAAACTAATAGTCGTGATCCTGAAGCAGGTAAAGTGGGAAATTGAAATGCAATGTTCCTTAGTTTCCCTTTGAAGTTGAAAAATAAACTTCTGTTTTATGGAGATAGATATCCTAATATCTCATAATCTAAGCAGAGGCATCAGCAGTGACATGTAAGTATCTGTATATGCAGGMAGTTCAAACGCAMAAATGTGGAGTTAAGATCAACTTTAGTACTGCCAACTCAGGCAGCATTAAGTTGCACCAATGGTTCTGCCTCTATTACKGAACATTTGCAATTGACAGATCATGCAGTTATTAGAACCCATCAGAAATGAAACAACTGAGCATGATTAAGAACAAGAGGTAGCACATGGAGCTACAAATGGAGAAAATGGAGCACCAAACTTTTCGAGTTCAGATTACCTTTAATGCTGCCAACTGATTTGTGGCAGCTCAAATAGCACAGGGGCTTCTGCTCTGAACATGATGCTACTCTGCAAAAAGAAGTTCTCTTCCCTTTCAAGTGTTTATCCTCACCATGACATTCATGGTATTCTCGGAGATCAGCTGATGCAGTGGAGTCCTTACTTGCTTGTCTTAGACAATGTGTCCAAGGATTTTTAAGAGCATCAACCAAATCAGCAGCAGCAGTATGCGAACGAGAGTGGTCCTTTTCAAGGTTGAT
The DNA here is from genome assembly GCA_001752375.1 of Rhazya stricta. NCBI lineage: Eukaryota > Viridiplantae > Streptophyta > Magnoliopsida > Gentianales > Apocynaceae > Rhazya > Rhazya stricta. The sequence continues at coordinate 6,925,476 of MEJB01000015.1, forward strand.
CTTTGGAAATTGGCGATCTTGTAAGACGATGAACTGGACCCCCCAAAAAAGCAATAAATTTAAAAAATTGCTTCTTCTCCAGATATGAAAGGCAAAACTAGGACAGAAGCAGTGCTAAAAGGAAAACAGATAAACTAGAAATTTTGAAAACAGTAGACTTCAACCTGCTCTGTATTAGTATTGAAATCAGCAAGTTGCTTTTGAGAAGGCCTCTTATCCGACTGCTCTGTGCACCAGGCTAGCAAACCCATTGAGCAGTGCAGTTGTTTGACAAATGACATTTCCAGATAATTGAGATATTTGTTATGCTCCTCATTTGTCCAGGTCATGCAATTATCCTGTTCAAAAAAGATGGAAAATCACAAATGAAAGAATCTTTATGCTAAGAGTTGAACATTGGGAGGTGCATAATGTTCTCCAGAGATCATTCTAGTCCCCATGTGTATACTATCCTGGACTAATGCCATTCATATTGCACCACAACCCTGCATCTCAAAGTAACTCAAAGAACAAATAGAAAAAGGTTTGGATAATAAACAGACATTGACTACAGAAAGCAGAACTGAGATGCAGAATGCCAAACAAAAGGATTGGATGAACAATGAAGGAATAAACAGCCCTTCTATCACTCACTCATCTAAAGTACTATAAATAAATTATCAGATCAGTTTGATCATTTGTTCTACTTATCTATTGGGTTTATCTTAGATGAAAGGATATAAGATGCATCTTAGACCTCTAGGACTTTGGTGTGCCATGGCGGTGATTGCGGCATGGACAACAGCTATCACTCAAACTAAATAGAGTGCTCCATGGACATAAGCTAATGCTCATACTAAACATTCTGCAGTGCAAAAACACTCAGGGTTGAACATGTTTTATTGGAGTTGGTGTCATATGTGTGATAAATGTTTTCYATGATGAATTTGAGCCAATATTCCAGAGTGTTGGATCTAATCCCTCCAGAGCTAGATTTAGTTCCACTGATTAATAACTGAATCTTATGTATCTACTCCTTTCTTCGCTTTCCATTGATTGGGCTGGGAAAGAAAGGAGAAGAGAACAGAAACAGCAGAAGCAGCATACAAGAATCTTATCATGAGACAGAAACATCTCACACTTGTCGAAGATGCTGAAGTTTCAGCTTCATCATGTCACAAAGGAGCATATGAAATATGAGGCAGCGAACCACAAATAAGCCTAAATAGATATATTGGCCACTTTGGAAATTATTCAATAGAAAAGAAAGGCACTCTTTAAGTTACAAATAATTGCTCCGTATTTATTGGATATGTATCTCTAAATGTTCATTAAGTGATCATGAAGAGCTTGTTGTGAGTTGCAAAGAAAAGTGAGTAAATAAAAGTGAATAACAGCTGTCAAAACAAAATGTCAATGATAAACCATAATAAACGAGTTATTAATGAACTGCAGCTATCCCTTCTTGTCCTTCACACTCCTTAACTTGAACTATCACACCCCTCCACTTTCAGATAACTAGCATAACTGGCTTTCCCCAAAGAGGGAAAACAAAAATGATGACAATCTTTTACACTACTTATAGTAAAGTTAAGCAAGACTAACCACCATGACTTTGTTAAAGTGCATCAGTATATCGAATGTAATATACTGCAATACTATGCCAAGATATACTTACTGAACACATAATATCAGTGCAAAGTTTTGTGAATGAGAATCGAAGTCAACAAAATATATGCCTTGTGTGAAACCTTTGGCTTTAGCAATCACCTACCAATTGCTATACATTGGCAATTAGTTTTAAGCTCACAAAATTCAACTTACTACCCCCAAGATCAAAACCAGACATATACGGTGATTTGGTAAAAACCATCACGAAATTATTGGCAGCTAGGGGCATGCTGAGACTCTTTGACTTCCCAAAATTCATTGATTCTGTAAATACAATTTATCCAAACTCCAAATGATAGAAAGATCTCTACAGTCAAATTATTTTCCTGCTTTCAGGAAACATTTGGATCATGTCAGATGTTTGGCAAACATAATGATTAAAAATGAGAAAATACTAGCCAAAACAGCAAAATTATAAAATGATCTTTATATTAAGACCAACATATGATGAATTTCCCCTTCCCCTTCCCCTTTTAACCCAGCCTAGGAATCCACATCTGTTCCTATCACAACCGTATCTTCGACTGATGAAGCATGACAGACCTTCTCAATGTTCCGAATCGCAATTACTAAATACTCATAAAACAAATTGAGCAATTTGGATAAAATTACATGAATATAACAAGCAGAAATTCCAAATTTACTACCTTTCCATTTTGAAATACATGATTCCAACCTATCTCGGAAATATCGATAACTCTAACACCAAAAGAGGCAGAGAAATGAAAGAAAACAAAAAAGAAACAAAAACTAAGTATATATACATTTATATCAAGAAAATACGAGACAAAGAGTTGAAATAGTAGAATCACATGTCATACATTAACAGACTGATTCAAAATATCTTTCGAATTCTCAGCAGTTAAAGACGAAACTTCCGAGTTGGAGCGAATCAACTCAGAGATGCAGGATGATGTTTCCAGATTCGCCGAAGCCAGAGTCGTCCCCGAACGATTTTCCTCTTCCATTCTTATCCGGAGACAATGCAGATTTAACACCAAAAAGAAACTTCCAAATTGAGCGCAGAGAAAAAGATGTTAAAAATAAGAAGAGAAAACGAAACCCTCCTCTGAACAAGGAGATAGTTAGGGAGATGGGAGTGCGTAGAAAGGGCGATTGGCGGTTCATAGGAATTAGGATGTGAATAGTTGGAGGTAGGGGCCACTGGATGGCTCCACTTGGCAACGCTTTTTACACGTGTCAGTAACAAAACCGATCGCCACGTCATCGGAGGCGATAATATCTTCGGCCAATGTCAGCCAGATATTTTTCTTCTTCTCCTTGGGGACAGGGCGAAGATAGTTTCTTCTTCTTTTTGTTGGCTTTGCGTCAGTCTGTCAGTGTAACCGGCGTGGCATATTCGAGTCAGAAGATTGTTTTGACGCGCCTTTACTAAACACGCGCCAGGTCACCGTCAGGTGCCGGATAGCTGTGGAACTTCCGTCTTCCCTTTATTAGTGATTTTAACTAGGAAATAGTAGTCCAGTCTTTTTCTGTGAACAGAAAATTCAGATAAACTTATTGGCTTTWCCYTTTTTCTTTTTAAACTTTCCCTTTCTTTCTGGAAGGAGATATTTTGGACAATCTTGATTATAATGTCCTTGATTTGACTTCTTAATTATTTTCGTCAGAATTCTCACTACCTCTCAAAAGTCCAATACGGTCTAAAGCCAGCACTCCGTATATGGAGATTTTGGTCATTAAAATGTGAAATTCAACCCTCTATCAAATAAATCATATTTTTCGACAACATTTTATAAAAAAGAACCGGCGAATCTTTTCTACACCATAACTAAGAAAACGGTCTTATATATTTCTAATAAATATGAATATCTCAACTTTCTAATAACAGAAGCATTTTGATTGCAGAAATTTAATTTATTTTTTCTTTATGAGCAGAAACAAAGACACATCCATTAAAATTCGAAGGCTACGTCACGTGCACATCAATTCAATTCCAAGGCCATTTGTATCAATACAAAAGCAGAAGTGAGCGGGCCCCCACCCAAGAGGAACTTCCCTTCTCTTCTTGGAGGCTGATCTTTTTTGCTCGAATGGTCCGGTGGGCCTCTGCCAATTCAGTCCCAAGTGCTCCCACCAAACTTTTCCAGATATTTTTTAGGTGCAATGTGAAAAATGATATTTCGCATGTCATGTGCCTTTCATCGGTGGTTTGAAGAGTTTTCATGTAATTGCATATAGTTGGATGAGGATTCAGGAATAAGAAAATAATAATTAATTAAAATTCTTATTTCACTCTTTGTATTAACAGGAATCCAACAAGGGTGATTCCCACTCCTGAAAATGAATTCTATAATATAAAATATTTTTTAAATCAATGTTATTTTTTTTGGTGCAAAAGGATACAAGCTTTCAGCTTGATGTCTAGCCCCCGGCAGATTACAAACTCTATCTCTAATAATAGATACACAAACATTAAGTGGTGACACAACAAAATAATAATTAAATTAAATATCCCAATTATCCATTATAAACAAATATTAAATATAAAATTTTATTTTAATTTAATAATCCGTTTAACGCATCTCGTTGAATAATTGTATTAATCATGATGGGTGGAAGAGAATCCTAACATCAAAGTTTTTAATTAATGGATTGTAGGTCCAATAATTTCTTTCTTCCTTTAATTTTCTTAAGAAATTTAGCAATCATTATATATTACAAATGTAATGACATGATTATAAAAATAATTTAATTATTTTGTAACTGGTGAAATTTATATAATCGATGCATTTATCGACCGAAGCCTCAACAATTATTACACACGAAATCTATCAAAGGGGCCCACCACGCGTCCCAGATATTTTGAGCCAATTGAATTAAAAATTAATGTTGGAATAATGCTCCTTTCCCCACTAGATCGGATCCATAATTTGGCGGATGCCTACGAGAATTATGGTGGTGCTCTCCCAACCCAAAGGATCCCAATTGGGGACAATAATCCAAGGACCAAGTCACCGAATCCAATACTTTATACCTCAAAAGTGCCCCAACTATTTAAGCCATGTTATTCGTTATTTAAAAAATATTTCGGTTTTCAATTTATTTATTTGAAAAATAAAATTACTTTTTTACATATTTCTTTATTGTAACTTATAACTCAAAACTAGTCAAAATAGGCAACTTTAAAAAAGCATATTTTAATATGTTTATTTATTAATACAAATTTTTCATTCACACCAGTGATTATTTATAAATATTATTAAATAAGTTTCTTATCTATAATCAATTTTTTAAGCGACCTGAAAATAAATTCAAGAAATTTTATATTGCACTTAATTTCTCGTGTGAATTATGATACGGTAAAAATATCAAACTAAAAAAATTATATGTTCATTTGCATCTTAAGTATTTTATAATACGAACAAGATCATAATTATTCACAAAAATAGATAAACTATGAAATATATATTATAGGATGATTTCATAAAATGAAAGAGAAATATGCATTCAGAAGAGTGGATCACTTTTCCTTTTCCCTTTACTATCGGGTTTCACTCTATAATTTAGGATGAGATTAGTACTAAACGGTGTGGATCAACATTTTTTCCTTAACAAAATGACAAAAGTGACATTGAGTAAACGTGGAGGGAAAAATACCCAACTCCCTCCATCATTTTTTTATTTTCTCTTCCATTGTTTCCTCCAATGGTACTTGTGACTTTAGTAAAGCTGTTAAGTTGGAAAAAGAAGAAAGTAGAACCGTAGTAATTGCAATAGAGACCAAGATAATACAATTGTCGCAGCAAAAAATAATTAAGAAAGATAATACAATTATAGTAAAGCAACATCAAATTAAGTGCAGATAATAATTACTTTTTTTTTTATGATTATAAATTGATGAAGCATAATAGCAATAATAGTAAAGCATCACCATTTTTTGAACCTCATCATCAATTTATAGTATTACACTAAAGCATCATAGATAATGATATGACTATATGTAATTACTATTCAACCCTTTATAATTAAGAAATATCTGATTAACTCGATTGTTAAGATAATCTATACAAATACTATCATTCAAGAATGTCTTAAGAAGGTCCATCGGCAGAGCCCCACCCAATCAGACTTTCTCATAAGCTCCTTTATTTTAAAGAGATTTGCAATAATTCACTAATCTACCAATTTGTGTTTTCATATATATAAGTCAAAGCTATCTTATAGACTACCATAACAACATATTTTACGTCAAAGCATTGACAGCGAAAATTCTAATGAAAACGCGAGTATCAAATATTATGGATTAAACTTTAATTTAACGAAATAATTATAATAGACATACATATTATATATTTTAAGATTATACGTTGACTTAACACGTAATCGAAATGAAAATATGTACTTATTATTTATTATATACTATATTTTGACTTAGACCCTCTTTAATAATTTAATTCATTACTTAAAATTGAACTGATCGAATTAAGAGTTTATCAAATTATGAACGTTTGATGGTATAATTTTATAATGTCATATAAATTAAGTGATTCTTAATTTCTTCTATAAATTTAAATAATGATATTCTGACTTAATATATGAAAACACTGCATATTAAGTTACGAGATGCAATATTTAAAATCAGACGTGAAGAAAATTTAAATAAATTTAAGTGTTCATAAATTTATCTACTTGTCAAATTCCATAACTTTAATCTTCATACTTAAATTTCATCCAACGAACATATAATCTTAATCAAGTACATATAATGTAAATATATCAAAGATTGACTCAACATCTAGTCATAATAAAGATACATATTATTTATTTAATATCATAAACTGGACTAATCCTGTTATTAGGATAAAACACGTCGTACTAATCCTATCCAAATAAATTAGATAGTCTCATGAACGTACAAGATTTTAGCTGATTTAGTGCCGTAATCACTTTGCATGATTAATTTATAAGTAATTTTGTACATATAAGTCGTCATACTAGTGAGTAATTTAGATAAAATTATTCTCCCTATTATTTTTTAAAGCATACTCAATTTGTTTAATTTTGTAAAATCTTCTAATACATCCATTAGAGAGAACTATTAACTCCTAAAATCAATTAAAGAGAATTATTACCTCATAAGAGCAACCAGAGAACTATTTGGCTCCTARAATAAAAAAAGATTATCGTAGAATATAATAAGAATTATATATTATAAAATATATTAGACCATCTCTAATTTAATTTAACCTTTAAATTTTTGTGTACCGTACAACGTGTTTGTTCTCTTTACTTCTATACTTCACGTATCTTCTTTGCCATCCACATAGAAAGACTCGAGAGCAGCATCTGTCGATTTCTTTCCATAACAAATCTGCATTTTGTTCAGGTAAATTTCAACAGCATCATGGAGAATGCAATAATTATATATAATTATTATTTAACTCTTTCTATTAATTCGACTTTTCAATAATTTAATAAAATTATGAACGTAAATCATGAATGACAATTTTTAAATCTTCTAATATACTTATTACTATACTCCAATTAATGTACTGCCAATCAAGATTAACCCAAATAAAACACTATCTTAATGATCTCGACAGAGCCCCAATAAAACAGACAACTCCCTAAGCTCCTTTCTTCTTAAGAAGATTTTGCAATAATTCACTATTAGTATTTCATATATATATTTTTATATATATATAAGTCAAAGGCATCTTGTAAACTACCATAACGGCATATTTTACATAAGGGTTGACAAGGGAATTCTAATAAAAACACAAGTATCAATTATTATGGATTATTAATTCAAGAAAAGTATTTATGGATCAAATGTTAATTTAACGCTATAATTATAATAGATATCGTATCACTTAAAATTAAACGTTAACTTAACACATAATTCTGATAAAAATACATACTTATCATGTGTTTTATATTATATGTTAATCTAACATTGTAATCTTAATTAACCATATATCATATATTTTATGTGAAAGATTAACTCAACCTACTTAATCGTAATAAAGATACATATCATACGTTGAATTATTCCCGTTAGCATGATAAAACAGGTACTAGTAACCCTATCCAAATAAATTAGATAGTCTCATGCACTTATAAAAAGATTTCCACCAATACTGCCATTATCACCTCGTGCGATTATTCCATCTATTCTCTTTTAACAATACCTATCCAATTCATTTAACTTTGGGTATACTGGTATGCTCTTTTAATATACATCTTTCCTGTTTGCAACAACAATCAGAGAATCACTTTAACTCCTAGAAGTAATCAGAAACCTATTTAATTATAAAGAACAATATACATCCTTCTTGCTATATCAATCGGAGAACTATTTAACTCCAACAAAAACAGAGAAGGATTAAAAACAATAAGAGAACTATTTATATTAAAAAATAAAGAAGGGTTMACATAGAGTTTAACCAAGAATGTATACCACCGAATATACTAAACAATCTTTAATCAGCTTATCATTCATCTTTAATTAACGTAAATGTGCTTGTTCTCTTTATTATTTTTTTTGGCAAAAAAATATTTCTTATATGTGAGAGAAATRAAATGAACTGGGGCCCCAGCATATAAAATTGACATTTTAAATATTAATGCCAGATAAATCTGTTAGGATCACCACTAGTAAACCACTGCCTTCGTCGTCAATCGAGACAAACCTTTTGTCTATGGAGAGCCAGCATCCCAGAAAATACTAAACCTTAGACCCTAAGTAATGTAAGTTTCATTTTACAATTTGAGCCAATCAAGAACCTAATCTAACAGAATGATTTGCTTCCTTTTCTAACAACGAAATCATTAAACGAAAGTTAATCATCCAAATTCAGTTCTAACGACAAAATGGTTAATCATCCAAATCAACTCTCAGTTCGCGGTGGATGATGCCGCACCGAACAAGCCACCACCTGAGCCCACTGCTTCAGCCTCGTCTTCAACACCTGTGGATCCTTCCCTGCAATTGAAAATTATGCTTTCTTATAAACCGCATAAAACATTCCAGAAAGGATTCAAAATTTATTTCTTCAGGACAGAGATTTATACGTGGATCAAAGAAAGAGCAAGAGCCAAGGCTTCCAACTGGAGATGTCGTATCAGCATCAGAGTTCACTGTCACAGACGAAGAACTCCTGGACAAGTTTGTATTGACAGCATTGTAAAATTCAAGTGCGGGGAAAGCATTGGTTAACTTAGGGTCCAAATCGGCTGAATCAAACCCGAAACCAAGTTCAAAACAAGCTCGAAGCTCATCCACGTCGTCGTTGGTCAAGCTCTGGCTGCGACCGTGTTGGGGGTGATTGTAACTCTCTTTCCTCCTCAGCCAAGCTGCCTCGCGATGCGAGTCAGGGGACCAAGATTTTTGCTTTTGGAGAGGTCGGACAACAGTTGGTTTCGGAACCGACGTCATGGCTCGAACAGAAAAGAGTTGCCGCCGCCTTACAGAGATTAAAGAAGGCACGACTTCGTGCCTATTGAATGATTACTACAATTTAAAGGAATTAGATTAAGGTGTGTGGGGCCGCTTATTAGAAGGATCTGATCTGTGTCTCCGGCGAGGAATACGAATATTCTGGACCCACCGAACTGGACCAATGAGACTGCCCGATTATGTTATTCTAGAGTCTTCCCAGCCTCGCGTCTGAACCTGAGGTGGAATTTATTTTATTTTTATTGTTTTACCGATTAAAATTGTTTTAGTACTTAAATGAACGTGACTGATTTATTTTCTCCAACACTAGTTATATAAATCCAATTAATTTTATATAAATTCGTAAAGATATCAATAAGATATGCTTTTTTAGTAATCAATTAAATATACTTTTGAGTGATAAATTTGTGTTTAGCTAAAAAAAAGGGTGATAAATTTATGATAATTCATTTGTTTCAAAGCTTATTCCTCTTATTTATAGTAACTTAGTTTGGAAAAGAAATCTAGTTGTTTAAGTCAACGCATTTAATAGTACTTATACTTTTAGATACACTGATCATATCAAGTTTGTATGTTTAATAATAATGTAACAATAAATATTTTACTTAAAATACATAATAAATACCGTTTAATAATTATACTTTAATTATTAAACAAATTACGATCGTCATAAACTTGATCCCATTCACGGAAATTTAACAAACACCCATTATGAAGGTAAGTATGCTTGTCAGAGTTTATGAACAAGCATGAATTGCTCTCTTTTTAATTAGGAAATCTTGTCAAAAGACATTTTCAGCAAGATTTCCGATTATCATAATCGATAGTCAGATACCATTTGATCATATGTTCGACCATTTCTCTATAATTGGGATTTTCCCTCCCGAGGTTCGAAGGGCATTAGTTCTTCTTCATTTTAGAAAGTTCTTTATAAAAAACTCGATTTAAAGGAGAAATGAAAAAAAGTCTAATATATAAATAATGTGCTAAAAAATTTACAAGAAATTTTATCTTATATAATACTAGTATACATAACAAACAAAATTAATAACATTTTGAAAAAAAATAAATAATCGAATGCATACAACTTCATCCATAGTTGAAGGAGTATTTTGTTAAGATTGATGAAAATTAAAGAATTGTTTGGCGAAGACAAGAACACCAACATGGCAACACAGCAGGAAGAACCAGACACTAAGACGGAACTAATTGGAAAGATTTTTCATTCTCTCAAAAGTAACTATACGGTACAATTCTAATGGCTATTAAGCCAACTAACTGAAAAACTTATAAAAGGTCTAATGGTTTGGGCTCTGAACTGGACTACACTCAATATGTAGGCTCTTTTGTATTGGGCCTTTTCCTCCTTTCCTTCTATAAATTGCAATCACCTTTTTCTCCTTGACATTTTCCTTATTTATCTTATCATCAACAGCCGTGTTTAAATGAAATTCTTCATTCGTCTTCTCATCACCCTCCCGCAACAAAATCAAGTAAGCGAAACCCTGGATATGGTAAATGTTGTTATAAAATAAAAACTCTTGAAATGAAAATTGAAACAGATGCTGGAAGCTTTTTAATTTACTGGAGCAGTTTCGTGGGCTCTTGAAGCTGAAATTGMAGTGGCAATTTTCAGCATCAAAGCTGGCTATTTTTAGCAATAAATTGTAGCATTTTCAGTAGTTTTCTGCAGTAATTTGCAGCTGTAATCTCCAGCATTCAAATGGGCAGTTTCTACTCTAAATCTAGCAGGAATTCAAGCATTTAAGTGGGCGGTTTTTGCTGTAATTTCAAGCAGTAATGCCTGCAGTTTCAGCTGTTTCAGAAAACTGCAATGTAGAGATAATTCAAGCAGCTATTACAGCATTTACATAGGGCATTTTCTACAGAAATTACTGCTTTGGTAAAAGAAGCCAAGGTTTCCAGCAATTACAGCAATGTAGAGATAATTCCAGCAGCAATTACAGCAATGTATAGATAATTCTTCCAACTGTTTCAGCTGGCTAGAGGCCTGTAAAAGAAGCCAAGGTTTCCAGCAATTCAACGCAGAAAAATTCCAACTTTCCGTAGAGAGTTTTAGACTCATATTTTCAACTTYTCTAGTTTTTGTTTTGGACAGCGAATTACTGGATTTTTGCATAGAATTTTAGAAGAAGAACTCTCTCCTTGTTCTTTTGGTGGTTTAGTTCAAACAGTAGTTTGATTTTGCTTACGAATTTCTATTGTATCGCGGGAAATAGACGTCCTATTAYGTCCTTTCTTGTGGTTATGAATTTTATTTTATAAATTGATTCTGGAAATTTTCTTAAGAGAGTTTTATACTCAATTTTCTAACTTTTCTAGTTTTTATTTTGGACAAAAAATTACTGGGTTTTGCATACAATTTTAGAAGAAAAATTCTCTCATTGTCCTCATGGTGGTTTAGTTCTGGGAGCACTTCAAGTTTACTTACGAATTTTCGTTGTATTTTTGAAAAACAAATATCCTGTTACGAATAGTAGGGGACGAAATTGTTGTAAGGAAACTGTGTTTACACAGGCCTCAATAATATAACTATTTTATATAAATGTGTTTCTTCTTCTACTCCTTTCTTGTGATTCTAAATTTTGTTTTATAAATCGATTCTGAATTCTAATCATATTCCTTATTGAATTATTGGACCAACAAATATTTGGTAAATAAATCTGTCAACCGAAACAGATTGGACACATGCAAAAGCGTCATTGGTCTAGCTTGGAGTTTTTCCCTACAAAATGGTAATTAATCTCTATATGTCTCATTCTTTCATGAGATACAGGGAACTCTGCAATCCAGTTGCAAAAGGATRAGCAACTTGAAATCATGAAGCAAATACAAAATCCATTATACTTTACAAGTTGTTACTGTTAGAGCTTGATTCTCTGCCTTGCTAGAACTCATGGATACGATATTTCATTTTTTAGATTTTCAAGAWATAAGGGCTACCCCAAGAAGATACAAAAACTAATCACTGATTTTCTTGTGTGTACACAKCCTGCCCAAGAAAATCTATAAAAGCCTTTAGCTGCAATTTGTTTTTAGCCCAAAAAACAAGCCTTGGAACTCTTATATATCTCAAGATTCTATGTGAAGCCCCTAAATGCAATTATGTAGGACAGCCTAGAAATTGACTGAATTAATGTACAACATAACGTATATTTGGTCTTGTATTGGTGAGACTATTCACTGTTTTACGACTTACAAAGTCCGTAGCTTTCAATATGTCCAATGCATATTTTCTTTGAAAAAAAATTAATTCCCTTCTGACTCCAGTTGGGAGTGTCTGAATGAAATCCTTCATTCATCTTCTCATCATATTTAAAGATATATCTCATATTGATGAGAATAGTGATAATATCACGGGTATGTTAGTTAAACAAGTATTATTTTTTGAACTATTTTTGCTTAATATTTTTGGAAAAATTGATCTGCCAAGATTGTACATCATTTTTTTTCTTTTTAATTTTTAAATTAATGATAGATAGGTTGGAGATTTTCTAATAGAACTTCCTACAATATTTCTTACTTCATATTTCTCTTCATCAATCAGAGCACACATATATCATTAACGTCTCTAACACCTCTTTTCCTCTATTTTAAGAGAGTTACGATATATATATATATATATATATCGTACTCTGATTGGTGTAGTAAAAGAATATAATAGAAAAATGTACTAAAAGATCAAGAGCCAAACTAGATTTTCTCTCAATTCACATCTTGTCTAGCTGGATCTAGGGCACTCACCCAAAAAAATTTCAGAATTACTTTTTGGTTAGTAAATTTGGTATTCTTATTGGAGATTAATTTGGACTCAATTTGAATTGCGTTGACTTTTATTCGGAAGAAAATCTAACACAAATCTCTTTCAAGAWTGCTCCACTATTGGGATTAAATACATGACCTCACTTCGATTAGTAGTCCGCTTACTAACTATCCCAAGTTATCTTGTTAAATTTAAAAATAAATTTTCCATTTTAAGACGAATTTTACGACAGCTTAAATTATATGCTGGGCAGTAACACGGTAATAGTGGTATCCAAATATTTAGTAAGAAGGTTGAGGTCTTAACCTATACCAAAGAAGAAGAAAACAGGACAATACAAAGAGAGGCTAAACCAAAGTTGGGTGGAATGATGGGCCTTTTTCTTAAAAGAAAAGACAAAAAAAAAAAAAAAGAAAAGAAAAGTGCAATTGAACCATACTTTTGATCTGTTAAGCCCAAAAAGGTTTTAAAGGGATGGACAATAGCTGCAACTTATAGCCTAGGTACATCACCAACCAAGTCAGGCACATCCAATAGAAGTTGGCCAAATCAAGCTCAATGGCTCATGGCTCATGGCTCATGTTTTCCTTCTATGAATTTCTCCCATCGTCTTTCTCCTGAGGCCCAGGCAAACCCAACAAGGAAAAAAGAAAAAGAAAAGAATCTCGGAAATTACGAGATTCCTCCAGGCAAAAAGCATTGTTGATGACCCCTTGAAATGCTATTTGGAAAACAAAATAGTACTACCCATATTGGCGAAACTGAAATTTAAAGTGATAATGCTCGTGCACGGAGTGAGTGGTTCAACTCCGGAGTTGTCAAAACCTAGATAGATGCCAACCAGAACTCAATGATGTGCCTAATATATTCCAAAGAAACTAGTAGTAGGCGTCTACTTCATTAAAGGATGTGTGCGCTTCGCCCACTTTCGTACAAAATGCATTATGCCTGCATATATAGGTTGTGGCCAAGCTGTAATTTTTTTGCCACATTTAAGAAAGAGAAGAAATAAATAATTTAATTTTCTTTCCTTTAAAAATCCCTTTTTTTAATCGTTCCTTCCTTAATAATAGATAAATTATAATAACATTCTATCAAATCTTGCAATTGAATTGTATTAAAAATTGAATAATTTGAAGTTCATATGTATCGTTTCTTACCCAGTAAAAAGAAACATATCTCAAAGGATTGATCTCATTTATTGCTATTATTTAAATTTATAAATTATAGTATAATTTATAAATTGAGGTCATCAGCCTCCTTAGAGGATTGAATTGTACAAAACTTATATTTTCTCAGAATTTTTTTTTTCCATAGTCCAGCCTTGCTACTGAAACTAAGAACTGAAAATATCTAAAAAGCTCAGCGAATGAGTCATTACCCGCACCGGACCTACATTGGCTCTACCGGAGTATATATGCTTCGAAACTAAGCATCGTTTTGACTTCAAAGAACTTTCTCCACTCCCAGAATATACTGTACTAATAATCTCCCGATATTGCCACTTGTATTAATACAATAGGTCACTTATGATATTTTCTAAGGACAAGAATTATATTTCCTATTTGGATTAAAGATTATTAAAGTCTTATAGAACTCAAAATATCATTTATAAATATCTAATCCAACAATACATGAATAATATGTAAAAATAATTTGATATCTGTTAGATATTTTTCTTTTACTTAAYATCACAATAGAAATATATATTAAATTTGATATCTTTCGTTAAAGAATATTTCTAAACAAATCGAAATATATATAACATTTAAGTATTTAATTTAACGGAATCGTGTCATCTGAAGAAGATTGTTTCTTTTTTAAGTTAAAAAAATTAACAGATTGATTAGCAAGAAAAAACGAATTGGATTTGAGCAGTGTGGGTGTCCGTAACCGCAATTTACTAAATATTAATTGATAGCAGCAGTAGTTCAACCGTCAGCTGAATCAATGGATGAGATAGCCTTTTGTCTTTTCAAGGAATATTTTCTTGGATCCTTTTTAAGATACCATATATCGAGGCCACAGCGTTAATTGAATTTAAAAATATGTTATATACTCACTGAGTTTGAAAGTAATTCTTCAATTTGTATATATTAAGAAATTATTAATTATATAATTTTAAATGCAATGATGATTCCAAAATTACTTTATTATATGTTCTTGATTTTTCTTAAAAAGTTGGACAAGTTAGGAAATAAAATAATCAATTTGAGGTAAAAGGTTTGATAAGACATTTAATATGTCCTTAATTACTTCAAATGACGACAACAATTGATTTGAACTAAGAAAAAAATATTTAAATAAATAGTTATTTTGAAGTAGAAAAGATATTATATTATATGAAATGTGTTTTCTTTGTGAAAAAATATTGATATTTTTATTATGATATACGAAAGGATATAAGATATACTTTAATTTTAGATATTTGAATCAAATATAAATTATTGATGAAGTGAGGGAGCTTGAGTTCTGAAAAAATCTTGACAAGAGTTACGATCTCATTTTGAGATTTTAGATCTTTTAATATATTTTTTGAATTGATATTAAAAAGCGTGTAGCATGAACTTTTTAGTACAATATTTTTAAATATTCTTCACGTGAATTGTTTAGTCAATAATAAATTAAATTTCAATCCGTTGAATCGATGATATAATCTTTGCCAGCTCCTTCGGAGGATGTAGCTTTAACTTGGATTGGATCACRAAAGGAAAAAATCAATTTTAACTATATTAAAAATACTCACCAGCTATTATCGATGAATTGTAAATGTTATTATTTGAACTTTTAATTTTTGATATATCATTCGTATTCAAAATTTTCTTTTTATTTCAAATATTTTAACTTCAACTATTCCTTTCAAATTCGAATTTAGAGGAATTCGAAAAAGGGGTAAAGTTTTCGGTCGTTAGAATTTTTTATGTGAAGAAATAAATGGGTATTCACCTGCCTTACAAAAAGAAAATAAAATAAATAAAATCAGATCCCGGAGTTGGCATTAGGGCCTTGAATTACTGAAATAACTGGGCGCCGCATGTGGGTGAAGAACCCAAAGATTCCGAGAGGCCCAAATGGGAAACCCAATCAATCTCTTCAGACCCTCCGCTCAGTCCGCTATTTCACATACGAAAGCCGTCAAATACGCAATTGCCATCTGTTATGCTGTCGGAAAGCATAAATCAACCATCTTGATTCCCCCACTTTCCTTTCTCTTATTGGCTACAAGTCACATCAAAACTATCCTCAAATTTACTGGGCCACGTTGCATAATCTGGATACATCCACGTAATTAAAAAATCAAATCTGAAGAAATAAAAAAATAGGATAAATGAGAAAGCCTTTAGCTTTAAATGAAGGACTCGTGTCGAAGGAGCAGTAGACACTTGTCGCCTGCAGCAAGGCCTTAACCGGCAAAGAAGAAGGAAACGACACGMTCTCTCCGCCCTTTTCTCCCTTCTCTCTCTCGTAAGGGTAAAATCGCCTCTATATCTTCATTTTTCCTGCTATTTTGCTTYTCTTTCACCGCTAGATACTGTAAAAAATTAAGCTAACAATAATTGGAAGTAAATTACTGATAAATTTGGAATATCAATTTTGATGTTCTTCGAGTTCAAATTTGCTTATTATGATTAGTTGATTATGGCTATGTGTTTTTTGGAATTCCTTCTCCATTCCTTTTGATCGATGGAGTTTCTTCAAGTGAGGTTTAGTAAGCGAAGAAAGAAGAAGAAGAAGACGATTTCTCCTGCTGATTTTGATACTTAATTGTGCTTATGACTATGCTGGGGCGTTAATAAAGCTGAGCTATGTATAGTATGAATAAAGCTGATCCTAGTAGGAGTGGCTAGCGTCTGATGTTTTTGGTTTTCTATTATTCATTTTGGATCTGAAGTTGGAATCTGGTGAGTCTGATCTAGACCATCTGATTTATGGGGGAGAATTTCAGTTTGCTTTTCGCTCCACTCTGATAATGGTTGTGGTTTGCGTTCTCTAGTATTTGATACTGGATTGTTACTCTTGGAATGGAGTTTCAAGTGAAATATGAGTAATCATTGATTTGGTTCTTCAAAGCTGGTATGCAGTTGCTGTGAACTTGAGATTCTAAATGTTTCTTTTTCACTTATTTTGCAATAAATTTTAAATAATGATTGTAAGTTGTAGTTTGATCCGGTTGAATGATGAAGACTATGTGCTGACTTAAAGTTCTAGCTGAAAAGAGAAAAAAGTGTGATGGTAGAGTTCCATGGTTGTCTTTATTTTGTCATATCCTCCTGTGTATGTTGAAATTCTTAAGAGATCGTTCGAATGGCATACTTCCAACTCTTGTCAAACGATCTTTGTCTGGTTTGTTTGTGTCTTTTCCTCATTCGTCAAACTTTTGGTTATTAGACATTAGAAAAAGAAAAGGATGAACATTTGAATAAGATATTTGTCTATATAACTGCTGTTTTGGTCAACCATATGAGATCTTGTTCATTTAATTCCGAAGCTTACAAGAAAAATTTTGATCAGCTGCTGGCAGTCTTCGGCGGTTCCTTATGATGGGTTCTTGTATGAACTTCGAGAACATAAGCAACATGGCGCAGCCAGAGGGCGGCGTGGGAAAGACACCAGGCAATTTTCCATTAGCTCGACAATCTTCCATTTACTCAATGACGTTCGATGAGCTTCAGACCTTGGGTGGACTAGGAAAAGACTTTGGTTCAATGAATATGGAGGATCTCTTAAAGAATATTTGGACAGCTGAAGAAACTCAAGGCAATGCTACTACTGCAGGAACTGGAACCGTCCCAGGTGGAAACTTGCAGAGACAAGGTTCATTAACATTGCCACGGACTTTGAGCCAGAGGACTGTTGATGAAGTCTGGAAAGATTTGCTTAAAGAAAGTGGTGGAACAAATGATAGAAGTGGCAGCGGGGCTTCAAACTTGGGGCCAAGGCAGCCCACTCTTGGAGAGATGACGCTGGAAGAGTTTCTAGTTAGAGCAGGGGTAGTTAGAGAAGAAATTCAGCCAATTGGAAAGCCAAGTAATCTTGGATTTTATGGCGGTTTGACTCCAGCAAATGGCAATAACAATGGCTTGATCATTGGATTTCAACAACCAGCACGAAATGATGGAATGCTAGGTAATCAAATTGGGGGAAATAACAATGCATTTTCTAATTCTTCTAACTTTTTGCTGAATGGCTGTGGGCTAAGGTCTTCCCAGCAACAGCATCAGCAGTCTCAGCCCCAGCTGCAGCCTCTTTTCCCCAAACAAGCAAATGTGGCTTTTACCTCTTCCCAATTAGGAAATGCTAATGTTCAGCAGATGGGAAATGGTACCCAGCTGGCAAGCCCAGGAGCAACGGCATCGGTTGCTGGAATGGCTAATGCTTCTGTGAATTCTACCATGAGCCAAAGTGGTGTTACRCACACTGGAGTGATGGGTATGGCAGGGTTACGCGGTGTGACCACATCGGTGGCTGGAGGATCTCCTGGGAGTCAATTGCAACCAGACTCGATCTCTAGAAGCAGTTTGGATACATCCTCACTGTCTCCATCTCCATATGCTTTTAACGAAGGTGGTCGAGGACGGAGATCCTGTAGCTCTCTGGAGAAGCAGGTAGAGAGGAGGCGCAGGAGAATGATTAAAAACAGAGAATCTGCTGCAAGATCACGAGCCAGGAAGCAGGTGAATTCTTTGAATAAGCCACTATTCCTAGTTAGGTCAATTGTACTTTAATTTATTGAGAATAGATTAGTTTCAGTCATATGGTTCTCAAAGATAAGGCTGGTTCTTGCTGCAAGCAATAAGAACAACTGCGTCAGGATGATGAAAGTAGCAGTTGTTAGTAGTCCGAAAGATGCTCAATTCTCCACTCCACCTCCTGTTAGAAGCCTGAATGGGGATGTATATCCTAGAGAAAACACAGCAATATTTATTGCGCAACTCACTTGATTAGCAATAACAGATATCATACTTGCTTTCCATTTCGCTGAATGGGATATGAACGCAAGTGGTTGCACTTCTATGTGTACAGTTTTTTCGGAGATGACTTCTATGCTGTAGTTTGATTAGTTTTTCTTGAATCAATTCCTGTGATTTTCTAGTTTCTGCTAATTGAATATTAAATGATCATTATTGCAGCCTAGATACTGTCTCACTTTCGATCCTTGAACTTTACAGGCCTACACTTTAGAATTGGAAGCAGAAGTAGTCAAACTCAAACAAATTAACGAAGAGTTGCAGAGAAAACAGGTAGGTTAAAATTGGCAGTCAAAGTAACAATATTTCAAGATTCCTATAGAATATCCAGATTGTTATGAGTACTTCCAATGTCATTTCAGGTTGAACTTATGGAGATGCAGAAAAATCAGGTATTACTTCTACCACAGACAATCTGCTAAAATTTTCTGTTGGTAATCATTGTACCCTGAGGAAGGCAAATAGCAGAGAGGGAAAGAAAAACAAAGGATAGAGAGTTGCAGAGTTAAAGATGTCCTGAACATAAGGCAAGAATTGTGATGAAAAGGAAGTTAAAAAGTCGTGAGGTTTTAAGAACAAAATTTTCATGGCCTACAAAACTACTGATGCTTTCGCTCCACTACGCGAAAAAGTACAGTGAACATGCTTATCAAATGCATTATATCTTCAAGTCGTTACTGTGTAAGAAGTGTTGAAACTTTCAAAATCAAGATAACCAGTTTCTGCAAAATGTTGTATATTTAAACAGCTTCTTAGAAACATCATTTAGTATTCGGTTCTTCTCATATTGTACAAAAGAAAGAAAAGAAGCAGGGAAAAATCAATCGTACCTTGTTTGATTTATCAATTGTACAGTTCCTCTTCTATGATTGGTTTGATCAATTAACTTAGTGGTGAATTCATCCATTTGGCTCATAGATCTTGGAGACAATGGAGACGCCATGGAGGGGTAAAAGAAGATGCTTAAGAAGAACACTGACAGGACCTTGGTAGAATGAGAGACTAAAGCTGGATGGGGCAATAGTTCTGGAGCAGTCCAACAATAGTATTTGGCTTAGATAAGGTTATGGAATCGCATTTTATGATCTTTTTAGCACACGTGATAGGCAGCTCTAATGTACAGAAGCAAGGACTGTCATGCTGTAAATTTGGAGCCAGTCTTGTAGCATAAGGTTTCCTATTCTTGTAATAATGTTTGCCTCTTCTTTAACAGATAGTATGTAGTGATGGATGATGATGCTTTACTGCTTTTGCGTATTGATAAGTTATATGCTTCGTTTGTTTTAACACTATGATCCGTCATGGTAACTACTGCAAAGTTCATATCCTTGAGTTCGTATTGTATCTTGCTGGTTGATGCTMTAGTGTTGTCCCAAAAACAAAGTCTTATTGATTAAGAACTGGCTGCCACTGCTCTTCYGGTCATTTAAATTAACATGCTGTATGAGATTGCAATTAAGGTTATCTTGCCAAATTGGTGATGCTCGCGTATGGCTTATGGATTCGGGGCCAAATATTATTAAATGCCAAAATTCAGATAACGTCTGAGACCATTCTCCACCTATCCAAGTGACCAAATGATTAGAGTTCCATTTCTAGGGTTTTCGCTTCGGGGGGAGGAGGTTCTCTAACAAACAGCTAGAAAGCTAACATCTGTTGAACCAGAATGGAGGACAACTAATTAAAAGTTTTCCAATCAATTTGTCACTCGCAGACAGGGAGAGGACAAAATCATCAGGATTGTATTACAAKATATCATTCACTCCAATTAGGTACAAGGATAAAATGAATACAATAAAGATTCCGAAA
Organism: Rhazya stricta; assembly: GCA_001752375.1. Lineage (NCBI taxonomy): Eukaryota > Viridiplantae > Streptophyta > Magnoliopsida > Gentianales > Apocynaceae > Rhazya > Rhazya stricta. The sequence goes on from MEJB01000015.1 coordinate 6,946,111, forward strand.
CACAAACCACTTCCCCTACCTTCCCCTACCTGGTCTTTTTGCTACTAATGTTAAAGATTTTATAACATCCCAAAGTGTATTGTGCTAGAACATAATTCCAATACCATGATCTCCGACTCCATATCATCTCCAGTGTTGAACTAGACACTTGGAGAAATTCATCATTATGCTGCTATCTCTGGACAGGAATTTCCACCAACTTCCATAGTCAAGCAGCACCGTAAGATTTGCAGCAAGGACAGAGAGCACACATGTGTAACTTTGTTATCAATTATGAAATGAAGCACTAAAACTTGTTAACTGAATCAAGTAGGTTCAGCAGCAATGAGCTCACCAGTAGCTCAAAGGGATGCTGATTTCCATTGCAGTTGATGTAGGAATCTACTAGGAAAAGCCATGCCCATAGGCACTGGAGCTAAATTCTCTGCAAGTCATTCCTCCCAAGACTAGACTTATCCAATAGTCGCATAGGCAACTCGGGATAGATTTCTCCAATACATCATCACTTTTCTGTGGTGGTGGTAGTCACTTGTTCTTATGCTGTGCATTTAACGGAGATAATAACCTCTCTAGTTCCTAGGATACTCAAAAACAAGACCTTCCGCCACACTCCTTGCTCTTGCATGCCCAAAAAGCTTATGCACAACAGCTAGCCCAAAATCTGTTGCAGTAGCAAGACCTTTACTCGTGATCAATCTACCATCAATAACTACTTGGGCATCATCCACTGCACCATGGATCTTGCTGATGACTGAGTGATGAGCTGTGGCTTTCTTATCCTGTTTCCACAGGGGAAGAAGATTTATATCTGTCAAAAAGTACAAAACAGTGATATTGGTATTCTCAAAAATACCTTCATTATCCCTTGTCTTTGTAGGATTGCAGGAGAAGTACACATTGCACCAACCATTCTTCCACCTAGTTCTTGTTCTTTGAGTAAATTTTTGAGAACCTTGCATTTGTTAAGTCTCTCAGCCCCAGCATTTCCTCCCTAAAGGTCAAGAAACAGCCAGCTCTTTAGGAAGGAGGGAAACCAGAAACAATTAAAAGAAAAAGAGAAGTCATATATTCATTCATACTCCCTCCTATCCAAAATAGATGATTGGTTTGCTTTGGATGAAAATTTAGAAGAGTATTTGACAATGGTGTCAAATGTGATGAGAGTTCCACATGCTTTTCTTTTCAAAAGCTGGCAAGAATGAAAATTTAGATAGGAAAGTACGTTTATCTTGAGGATTATGAAAATATCCTGGGCAACCCGGGGTTGCATTCGCTGTTGGACAGAGGGGAGATTGATTTGAACTATAGTTCAGCATATAATTAAGAAAAATTCATTTATAACTGGCAAGATAAGATATACCATTCAAAGGAAAGACCTAAATAGAAGAAGCTGAAAATTGTAATTCGCTCATTTATGACTCTACTTCATCACAATAATGGATACCAAGAGAAGAAGAGCAGTGCTGCCCCCTGCCATTTGAAGGGAGTGAGTGGCATGGAGTGCTATTATTATTTGAATTGACCACAAAAGTTTGAAAGGAAGCTACCCTCACCACATTGGTCAAAAAAGATTATTGTAATGGACACAGAGAAAAATAGAACCTAACTGGCAAAATGATCAGATCATAAATTGCTTCAGCAGCCGAATTAAGCAGTTTGTCAGCAACAATTTTTGTGCCTTGTGATGCCAAAATCTGCAGAGATTTTTCTACTGAAGCGATGATGACGTTTGCATTTGCTCGCCGTAAGATATCTACAATGGTAACCACTTCAATTTCTTCAGAACCATTTGCAATGGGAATGAGAACCTATGACATTTGGGAAAACATTAGTGTCCATAAAACCCACATACACATTTAAGGAAAGGTGCAGACTTGTGTGGCGCAGTAAGTGTGAATCTAGTTTGTTTGCTATSTCCAATGAAAGTTCATTCAGAAATTTGTTACAGGCTATTGCAAGGCTGTGCAATAAACTTGAACCCCTAAAAAGAAAACTTGTAAATTAAGMAAAATGTTCATTTCTGAACAGATATTGAAATGAATTATGTAAGTAACAATTCAAATGCTTCTGATAAGCCAGATAGATTGAGACTATGAGCAGACTACACAAAAAGATGCATACTATTCAATCTATATATTTGGAGTTTTGTAGAGCCTCATAGGACAAGCACATATGTACCTCCATTAGCCTTGGAAATTTTACTTCGTTAAAATGTGAGGACACATGGATGAGCATATAATTCTCCTAATAAATTAGTTGTGGATATTCATCCTGGCCATAATTAGAGCAAACATCTAGAAAAGGCAAGAAGTATGGGATTGAATAGTTTCTTGAGTTGAGTTGCCTGCTTGCAAGTTGGAGTAACATTGCATTCTATGATGAAGAAGCAGACGGTTCTCAAGAATCTCACTATTAACATCATGAGAGCCACAATGAGAAAGAGAATAAAGTATATTCTTTCAATCTTTATCATAGAGAGAAAGAGAGAGAGGCACAAGCAAAATGTGAGATCTGAGAAAAACCAATTTAAAGTATAATCAATTCCACTAAATATTGAACAAGAAAAGTTGCATATATGCAAAAAGCTGTATTCATCTCATGTTCATCCTGAGACCAATAAATAAAGTTAAATGCTACTAACATCACTAACCACGGTTAATCAAGAAGGACGAGTAGAAACTTAAGCAGAAAATGGTGCACTGTAGACTTGGTTAGAGATACTAAGGCATAAAAGTTTAGGTAGAGTAGATGTATGCTAAGAGAATGTTACAAAATTTAAGCAGAAGATTTTTCTATTTCCACAAATTACAAAAGAAGCCTTACATTAGGGGTATGATCAAGAGACCAGTGTACTTTATTGAATTCTTCTTTCTTAGAAGTATCATCAGCAGCACGGATTAGCTATATCCAACAAAAGCAAAAAGAATTGTTAGTTGAGCAAATTAAATGAAAAACTTCAWTTGATTTTAACTTAAAATAGAGCAAAGTATTCAAAATACACATTGTACACTCCCATGCAGTAATAAATAAGGGCTCTTCAAATCCCCAAAGGAAGTAATCTGAYGTGCAAAGCTATTAAACATCAACATAGTCCCATACAAAATATGTTGGTCTAATCCTTTTGTTTCTTCAGGAATATAATGGTTTCAGGATGTTCTTTTTGTCCATAGACCAACCTTATCAATATACAAGAGGAATGCTCCTATCCTAGACTAAAGTTTTCATACATGTACTGAAACTATACTGATATGCTTGCAGCTAGTTGATTAGCTAAGTTAAGAAATTGAGAGGGGCATTCATTAAACATCCTTCTCATAAAATGATGTTTAACCAATCTAGCTGAATCCAGAATTTTTATTTTATTATTATTTTTAATCAATTGCATCAGTAGAACTCCTTAATTATCTCCTTTGCAAGATTACCTACAAGTACAGGAATAAGAATATACTAGAAAAATTGGTAATTCTACACTTACTAGTAGATCTGCAATTTCTTTGGCAACAGACTCGCCAAAGAGTTGGTTCACTAATGATATCGCAAACCGAGAAGCAGTCCCAGGGCCACGACTTGTCGTTAGCTCTCCAGAAACCTGAATATCTGACTTGACTGCCCAGAAAGTGGGGAGCTTGTCCATAAATGCAGGATGACAAGTTGTCTTGCAGGAATTATATGTTTTTATCAGGCCAAAAACCTATCAACATGCAAAAGCTAAATTTGTTAAGCACAAGAATGAAACTCGTCAGAGTTACCTGCTTCCTCCGAAGAAGTCCCCAAGGTAAAAGTGTAACAGCCGGGGCTGCACATATTGCACTATACAACCGTTTTTCCTCTGCTTGCTTGCTTGTGATTTTGTGGAGAATTTCACAATCTCTTAAACGTGCAGAGCCTGGCATTCCCCCCTAAAGAAATTCTGTAAGATCAGTCAAACAAAAATTGACAGAATTCTATACATATTAACCATGATTTCTTGCGGAAATAAATCAGCAGAAGTAACTATGGTCTTACCGGGAGCGCAATAAGATCAAACACTTCGTCAGAACATGTAGAGATAGATGTGTCAGCAACCAATATGGTGCCTCCAGAAGCCTCAACCTCTAGTTGTTGCTCCACAGAAGCGACGATCACCTCCGCACCCGCCCGGCGAAGAACATCGACCAAGATTACAGCTTCCATTTCTTCTGTCCCAAACCCAATTGGCACCAAAACCTGTAAATGAAGAGAAACATTAATGAAGAATTCCAGTAATCACAATACTATAGTATAACTCGACCACTTAATTAAAATCCTGAAGAAAAGTACAGACTGCGGTACCACAATTTAGCTTGATAAGCCCAGTCTGTGASCTAGTATTCAGAAGGAAATCGCCAAAAAAAAAAAAAAAAAAAAACTAATCAATCACAAGAAATATGTACATTTCCAAAAACCTTTAGGTATTTAAGCAAGAGAAAACATAGAGAACAGAAAGAAAACAGAAATAGTAAATTTTACACATTTCTTGCAAGTGTTGAAACCACAAATTTTAATGAGAACATGGATAACAATAGGCTAACCTTCTTCTTCTTGGGAGGATTTGCAGAGGTTACCGCGTCTTGAGTTAATGTAGTGGGTGTTGGAGAAAGGGTTTTAGAGGGTTTTACAGAACGTTTCAGAATAGGTGTTTTTGGGTGTCGAGAGGCTGCCAATACGTAGGAGAATGACGGCCGAATTGCGGTGGCGGAGACAGGCAGCAAAGTCTCGGACTTGGTGTGAGCAAAGAAAGAGCAGAGAGAAGATACAGCCTCCATTCCGGTTGCAAGTTTCATGCCATCCGTCTATGGCAAACGCCGAAGTGACCTATTTTTTGCCAATATCTCAGAATGGATTTTGCTTAGAAATATTGTCAAAATTATCGAAGTAAATATACTTTAAGCAACGGCGCAAACATACCATATCTAGAAGCTGTGCTCCAACCCTTAAGCTTAGAACAACAACCTTCATTATTATATCAAGAAATGTGAACTCAGTTTTTGTTTTCAAGATTTTTCTTTAACGTTGAATTATAAACTTTTTGTCCAAATTATAGGACATGTCATTTTAATACAAGTCTTTGTTTGATTACAATACGTTACTCTACTTAAATGTACTAATATTAACATTTGATTTATTTCTCCAATAAAATAAATCTACTATTTTGACAATTAGATCCACCCACAACAAAGATTTGTGTTGATCAAAATAAGGGAATAAATAACACAATAAATATTATTCTTATCTAGTAAGTAATCAATTTACATTAATACATTTAATGCATTTAAACACAATAATTTTACACTCCAACCAACTCATATAACTTTTTATTTTCATCACTACCACTGAAGCCTTCCATATCTCAAAAATACCCCGACATACTTTCATCTTCTTTTCTTCATCATCTTCACTTTTTCAGTTSCATTTTTGTTTGCATTTTTTACCACTACGACTAATGTTTTTACGATGTTTTGCATCATTTCAACTTCGCGAAGATATATATTAACCTCCATCATCGTAAGGTGAAGACCTTACTTTACATGCAGAATTGAATTTTTCAAGGTTTATGGATAAAATTGTAATACATATGGTAATACCGTGATAGATATAATTTGTTTCTAGCAAAACAATAAGAATGTGAACGAAATAAAATTTTAATTTTTGATATTATATTGGTGAGTGTGCTCATCACAGCAGCCCACCATGGTAGGGATCACGTCACAGTTGGCCAGCTGTGATGGACCTATACAACATAAATATTTATTATATCATTAAAAAGAAAACATTTTTTACGAAATTACGGTTGACACAAATTAAACTCTTGGTAATATATTTGAATATGTGCATCACTGCAGGCCAACGTAATAGGCATATCTATCACGGTGAGCTGCTGTGATGCACATATATTGGTGAGTGTGTTCATCACAGTAGCTCACATGTACGAATAGTATCAAAGAATTCCATTCGTATTAACTTTAATTGAGTAAAAAATATTTTTTAATGATATCATGAAATATCTATGTTGTGTAGGTTCATCACAACTGGCTAACCGTGTTTATCACAGAAGCCTATCGTAGTAGATATGTATACCATGGTGGCCTGCTGTGGTGCATATATTCCAGTAATATCAAAGATTATAATTTATATTAACTCTAGTTCAGTAAAAAAAATTTCTTTTTAGTAATATCTTGAATATTTATGTTGTATAGCTTCTTCTTGCTTTGGTCTCCAATGGTGAAATAGGGAAGAAAACTCTTAGTTTAGAGCCGTCAAATGAGTGAAATGGAGAAAAAAATAATAAGATTTAGGAAACATTTTTTGGCGCATTATCTATTGGCTAGAGAATAGGCCATTAGTATAACAAGATATTATTTTGGTCATTTAAAAAATCTATTGGAATGAGATAATTTAATATGGATGAGTATTTTGGTTATTCAATAATATACTTTCTTTAATAGATGAGGCTTTTTAATAAAGATTAGAGAAATGATGGCCTTTTTTGCCCAATTCATTGGTTGACTAGATTCAATAACAAAGAACCCAAAATTCTAACACTTTTTAATTTTTGACTTTAGTAGTAGAGATAAATATTTTTTATTTAATAAATATTTTAAATTTTAAAATATGATATGTTGTTTAAAAAGAAAATATTATTACAATATTAGGAGGAGAAATGGGAGGGGAGGAAAGATTTAGTGAGAGACGGAAAGGAGCTGTCATAAATTGAATTATCRTTAACCTTCGTGTGAACCAAAGCCTTCTATTTAAGAGGTTAAATCTGGGGATTCTAGGGTTTCAAGGGTGAGAAATTCATTCACCAAATAATTATTTAGAATACTCCCCCTTGAATGACTAATCTATAAAATATTTATCTCATAAAACTTGTTTAGGAAGAACTTAGTAGGAAAAAAAATTAAACCAAACTAAGAAAAATGAGTACAATTGATGTTGGAGTATTAATTGCTGCCTCTTTAAAACCTTGTYAGGAAAATCCAGTGGGAAAAACCYRAACGAAGGAAAAAGAGTATACATACTCCCCCTCATACAGATCACCGAATGTCTTTGATTCGATGCATTTCAATCTGATAAATCAATTTTTTCCACATTATCACTTGATCTATTGAACATCGATTTCGCCACTTTTTCTAAAGCTTGTGCGTGTAGAAGAACTTTGGAAGAATATGCTTTGTTCTATCTCATTTGATGTAGCCTCCTTTGGATTGTGCAATATAAGCTCATTAATTGCAACAATTTTTGAATGATTTTGAGCATCTAACTCTTATAATTTGCTTAACAAATCTTCAGAAGATAGTGTTCCCTAAATAACTATAACTTGTAAGGAGATGTATAGAAATGTACCAATTGTACTAAGGTAGAGTACTTTCAAGATTAAGAATCTTTTCGCCATCTTCAAATAGATAAAAATGACCTTTACCAACTTCAAGTGATCTACTAACCATAAGGGATACTGATGGGTGTGYACTMTTCATATAAATTATGTTGTTACTTTTTTTGTATACTTGAATTGGTGAACAAATAATCCGGCAAACTAAGATAAATTTTTATCTTTCTTAGATGTTTCATYTCAAATTCATTTGATGTAATCTACAGCTTTGTTGAGATCTTCAGRAATCTCAATTAGATTTAAATAAAYATAAACTACGATAATTCTGAATCCAATATATGTTTTTTAATGAAAAAACAAGGGTAGACATATTTATTTTTATATCCCTCATTCAATATATATTCACTAAGATGATTATATCAAATACGTCTAGATTATTTTAATCCATTCAAAGGTTTTTGCGATTTGATAGATTGATTTTCTYAGGTAAATGTTTTGRATAAATCAAATTCTTCAGGAATTTTCATGTATTTGTCCTTGTTTAATAATCCAAATAAACAAAAATAATTATATATATTAAAGCATRTCAAGGTTTTCATGTATTGCTAAATCTACCAAATATTGTAYGTAATTATATTTAGGTGAATATGTCTTCATATAATCGATAAATTGTCTTTGTGAAAAATCTTGAACTTAGTCTTACTKTATATCTTMTGACTTCATTATTTTCATCTCTTTTTGACATATAGATACCCATTTATAATCTATCGATTTTACACCTTGTTATGTTCGGACTACAGGTCCAAGAACCTCATGTTTCGATATGGAGTTTAATAGAAAGATTCAATTGCATCTCTCCATTTTGACCAATCATGTCTATGTTGACATTCTTAATTAATTTTGTTTTCAAGATTCTCGTTATGATCTATGATATCGAGAGCTCTCTATATTACTTTGAGGAATTTGAATCTCTTTATCAATATTTCTTGACTATCTTTAATTTCTAAATATGATAATTCTGATCATATAATCCCATTTTCTTTCGAGGATTTTTATCTTTAGAACCAAGAGATTGGTCATGCTTCTGGTGTGCTCTAGAAACAAGAGGTAGTCACATTCCTGACATGCTTTGAATCACTATCATGCTTCTGTCATGTTTTAGTGTCTTAAAATCACACTAACACACTTGTGGTGTGTTTTATAATTACTAACTAGTATATCTAGGATTTCCATCCGGATAGAAGTAATTATTAATGATAAATGTAATTTTWGTAATTCTTGATGGATTAGTACAAGCATTACACACTTAAATTTATTATTTTCTGTAAATAAATAATCTTTTGAACTTTTAATTCACCAGCTCGTATGTCAATGGTCTAGCAATGGTCTGGCAATCAGTTATAACTTATCAATAGAATATTCTGCTAAACCATTTTGTGTGTGAATATATTCAACTAAACCATTTTGTGAGTGTAACTTTTCGCATGTCTCGTGCTCAAAGACCCGTTTTAAGTCACGAACAACAATATAAAATGGACCACATGCCCAACTAATGAACAAAATTACGCATATGAAAAAGCCAGAGAATGCTGCAAATAGTGAATAGGAAGCATAGCCACCACACTGCCGCTACCTTTTGAAGTGTCATAGGGCACTTCCTATACTAGGGATCTCCCTTGTAGGTATTGGTTCTAAAGCCTACCTTTAAATCAAAACTCCAACCTAAACCTAAAACAAACCATTAGAGTCTAAACTTAAAACAAAACTATGGTCRAAACGAAAGGGGAGGGGAGGTTTATAAAAAGACGAAGGAGAAGTCAGGACTATCATATACTAAATTATCATTAGCTTTATATGAATCAAAACCCTCCATTAGAGGTTAAACCTTAAGAATTCTAGAATTTTAAGAGTAGTTCATCAATAATTATTTATAACAAGTATCAATAAATAGTTAATCAAAAATTATTTCACATAAATAAAAAAATAATTATTTTAAATTTTAAAGTTTAAAATCACGTCGGAGTATATGATATTATTATTTTATAATTTTAATTTTTTAAAATTATAATTACAAAACATAAGATTGATTAAATCATGTTCCGTAATTGTTAGGACAAACAAACTTTAGGTATATAGATTTTAGTTTCACTACTTGGGATTTTTAGTTCTTAGGTCACGTTATTCCAAATTTAATTCGAAAGTGATTCATAAAATGAGTGTTGAAATACACATTCAAATTCGATAAAACTTTCATAAAAAAACGATAAAGTTTATATCTTATTTAGAAAATATCAAACTTTTTTATTATTTGAATTTGCAATAGACGTCTAAATTAAAAATTTAATCAATAATTAATTATTAGTTCTCTCGTGAACCTGCTTTTAATAATCTGATTTATTTTTAAGCAGTTGTTAATTAAAATATGATAAAACGCCCCCAATTTCCTAATTGGTGGCAACCTACTAGATTGAGCAGTCGTGGATATTCACTAAAGGTTTAGGATATGTATGTATTTAAATAGTAGAGTATATATATACTGTACGTCACTTCTATATAAAACTGGATTAGTAAATTAAATTATTCAGTAATTAGCGTCACTTCGAATTTTAGCTGCCACGGCGGATTCAATCGGATATGCATAACCGTTTCGGACAACGTGATAAACAGCTACTACTTTAACAAGGTTTATTTGGGACTAACCGAAACTGCCAAGAAGAAGAAGAGGGGGAAGAATGTTGAGGGTGCTGAGAAGAATTACATCGTCATTGAATTCATATGGCTCGATCCAATGGATGAAGAATCCGACGGCCGCTACATTAACCCGGAATTTCTGTTTGGGAGTCTTACCCGACACTCTGGACCGGAACTCCGAGGCTTTCGCTCGCAACTCAGAGCTCATGGGAGGCCTCATTTCCCAGCTTCAATCTCATGTGAACAAGGTCTTCTTTTTGACTTGTATTTCTCGGTTAAGTTTATTTTTTTCTGTTTGCGTTTGAGTTTTGATTTTGTTAATGATAGGTTGTGGAGGGAGGAGGAATGGAAGCTGTGAAGAGGAACCGGAGTAGGAATAAGCTTCTTCCTAGAGAGAGAATTGATCGCCTAATCGACCCGGGTTCTTCCTTTCTCGAGCTTTCCCAGGTAAATGCCGTTTCAGCGCTTCTTCTTAGTACATTCAGTTTCTTAGGCGTTGCGCTTGTCGAAACTAAGTGTATTTGCTGTTTGTTCTCATTCGAGTTAAATGTAAGACTTACTATACAATAAGCTTTTTTAATTTTATTTTTTGGAGAGTGGGATCGGGGTTATGGAAATTGAAAGGATTTATAATAGTGTTGTCGGTGGCAGTTGAGTTATAGATACTTTGACGTGGGTGGTTGCTCAGGAGTATAAGTATTGCCTTGTGCTTCATTGACATATTCGTCTTGCTCTTGATTTTAAACAAAGGTGTTACCCCTGTTGGTTGAAATCCAATGAACAACTTTTTCCTTCGACCATGCAATCCATATTAGCTTTGGTTCCTGCATGATCTTTTGTTTGTTAGTATGTRGCATCTCTGTAGTTGCTCGTGAAACAACTCTGTCTAGGATCATTTTGTTCCCAGAGAATATAGGTTTCTTCGTCAATTATTTGTCAATGTTGGTCCCTCTGACTTAGTACAACTTTCACTGGATTTCATGTCAAATTTGTCCAGCTTGCAGGCCATAAATTATATGAAGAACGCTTACCTTCTGGTGGAATTGTTACTGGAATAGGACCAGTGCATGGAAAGCTCTGCATGTTTGTGGCAAATGACCCCACTGTGAAGGGTGGAACTTATTATCCCATCACTGTGAAGAAACATCTCAGGGCACAAGAGATTGCAGCACAATGCAAGCTACCTTGTATATATCTTGTTGATAGCGGAGGTGCTTTCCTTCCAAAACAGGCCGAGGTTTTCCCTGACAAGGAAAACTTTGGTAGAATTTTCTACAATCAAGCTGTGATGTCTGGGGAAGGAATTCCCCAGATTGCTTTGGTTTTGGGTTCTTGTACTGCAGGTGGGGCATACATACCTGCAATGGCAGATGAAAGTGTGATGGTCAAAGGAAATGGTACCATATTTCTTGCTGGACCTCCCCTTGTTAAGGTCAGTTAAGTCCCAGTTTGACGACATGTGACCGCTTGTCGTTTTATATTTGCTTTCTGGAATTTTTAGTGTAAGAGACGTGCTTGATATTTTTCATGGTTTTTGGAGGAGTTGTTGGACACTTTGTCTGGTCTATGTTCTATCTATGTCTCTCTAAGCTTGAAGCACATACCTTTTTGTATTATCTCTAAAGAGAAGTTTTAATAGGCTGCCACTGGTGAAGAAATCTCAGCAGAAGACTTGGGAGGCGCAACTGTGCACTGCATGACGTCAGGGGTTTCAGATTACTTTGCCCAGGGTGAATATTTAGTGCTTATAGTTTCTTTTCTTCTGCTTTTCTGATGGCAACAGGTTATAAAATCATGAGTACTCCTTTTCGATCTATCAAAGACATTTCTTTAATTGCATTGCTTCCTGTTGTACTGATGGCATATTGAATTTTTATGCTACCTTGTAGATGAAGTGCATGCTCTTTCTATAGGAAGGAATATCGTAAAAAACTTGCACATGGCTGGGAACCATACCAAATCTCAGTATGGAAGCACTGACTATAAAGAGCCTTTACATGATGTAAAGGAACTTCGCTCAATTGCACCAGTAGACTTGAAGCAATCTTTTGATATTCGATCAGTTATTGCTCGTATTGTGGATGGAAGTGAATTTGATGAATTCAAGAAACTGTATGGCCCTGTGAGGTTTTTTCACTACTCAAATTTCATTTTTATAGATATTTTCGTTCCTTGAACATTGTTTTCGTTCACAGTTTGTTGACAATCCTCTCTTTTTCTAAAGACACTGATAACAGGTTTTGCGAGAATCTTTGGACAGCCGGTGGGGATAATCGGAAACAATGGGATATTATTCAATGAATCTGCTCTAAAAGGGGCACACTTCATTGAATTGTGCACTCAACGTAATATACCATTGATCTTCCTTCAGAATATTACAGGTTTTATGGTATGACGATCTGTTCTGTTGATCMMCCTAGAGATTACAAAAAGGAAAAATCTTTTTTTCTGCATCCTTTTTCCACATAAATATTACATTTGAAGAAAGAAACAAGCAGTTAACAATGTGCTGGTTGACTTAGAGTCAATTCCTTTGGAGAAACTAACCTTATGGAGCAAATTTGTTCAAAGTAAATTACTCTGTAAAGCAAAGATGAAAATCAACAGTCCACTTTCTCTGTAAGGCCTGATGATGTAGAAGATGTTTAAGTCAACTGAAAAAAATAAATAAAAAATTCTTAACTAACCACAGTGACACTTACATATTCTGCTTTAATTGGCCTTCGATTTTGGAAGTTACGTGATGATTACTCTTCATTTACTACTTGGATGGCATAATTCTTTTACTAGATAACCTATCTTAAACTCAAACTGAAGTTCTTACTTGTTAGTTGTTTGATGCATGCTGTTTCATATAGAAAGAATCTCCTTTTCATAATAAGACTTTATTCGATGCTGTAGGTTGGCTCTAAATCAGAGGCAAATGGAATTGCAAAATCTGGAGCCAAAATGGTGATGGCAGTTTCTTGTGCCAAGGTTAGCTCATCGCTTGGTTGCCAGCATTCGCTTTGCCCTTCTACTGCCTTCTTATTTGAAGATGCAGGAATGCACATGTTAAGTCAGTGTTTTGCATCATCAAATATTTTGGGATCAAATTCAATGCTTACAAAATTTCGAACTAAACTACCTATAAATTGTAATAAAGTTCCAAGTTACCATTGCAATCTAGTCATTTTACCTTGATAGTTACAGTCTGCAGAAGTACAAAAAAGAATAATATGTTCTGCTCTTTTTTGAAATTTTGTACAAATAGGTTCCCAAAATTACTGTAATTGTTGGTGGAAGCTTTGGAGCTGGAAATTATGCAATGTGCGGACGTGCATATAGTCCAAACTTCATGTTTCTTTGGCCAAATGCCAGAATATCTGTGATGGGAGGAGCTCAGGTAGCCTGTTGAACAGTTCATCAAACAGTTTACTATACATTTATCAGTTGGAATGCAATTCTTTTGATATTTCAGTTTCTTCAATGGCTAAAAGCTTGTAAGAGTTTTACTCGTGAAGAGAGTTTAATGTTTTGCTTCATCTCATATTGATTCTTTATCTAACTGATTTTCATTACTCATGAACACTGTATTGGTCTTAACTTACTGTAAACCTTTACAATAACGCGGTTCACTGTTTATTGCTGGAACATGCTCCACTGTTACTGATAAACTCTGAGAATTCATAGATTTTATTACCCCTAGGGACTGCATCAGTATTGCTAGGTTTTCATATGCAAGATAGAATTTCTTTGATATTCTATGAAGGGTTCATTTTGGATTGTGTTGTTATGTTCAGTTTTGACATGTTGGCACTGCTGGAGGAGCTGAATTATTTGACCTGTTCATTTATTGCTATTTGCCATGTAAAAACTTTGATATATGCATTTCTAAATCCACAAACCACCTTGAAAGAATTGTAGTTCTAGATTCTGAATTGCATAGGTATGACTTGGGAAGCTGTTATACATCTCAAAGTGACTTAATTTTATTCTCCTGGCATGTTACAGGCTGCTGGTGTGCTGGCTCAGATAGAAAAGGCCAACAAGAAAAAATCTGGCGTTCAGGTAGGATTTCTATTTCAATCTTTTGTCCATTGGCCCGAGTATTCACGGCATGCTCACGTTCCACAGTGGACAAAGGAGGAAGAGGAAAGATTCAAAGCTGAAGTTGCGTCTGCATATGAAAGAGAAGGTAGTCCATATTATTCCACTGCAAGACTTTGGGATGATGGCATTATTGATCCAGCTGATACAAGAAAAATCTTGGGCCTTTGTATCTCTGCTTCCTTGAACCGTGGCCCTGAAAGTACCAAATATGGTGTCTTTAGGATGTGATACTCATTTACTGTGCTAAGAAGAGAAGCAACAAGAAGACATGCTGCCTGGTTTTCTAAAGAATGAACCAGTGTAGGAATACTTGGAATATGAATCACCAGAACAAATGAATCTGAGGAATGTCATGGTAGGATGCCAGAAATCTGTTATTTCATGTGCCTTAAGCAGATTCGTGTAATTCTGATTATCCCACTCTAGATTATTATAGTCAATGCAGTGGGATTTCAAAAAGAAAGGCAGCTCCCTGTGCATGTTTAAATGTTATATATATTATTGAGAAAGATTCTAAAGATCGGTTCTGTAAGGCCTTACGACGGTCATCTGGACCTCCATTCTTCGACGGAGGCGATTGTGGCATGCAGCATACAAGTGGACATATTAAGCTTCATGAAAAGTCATGCTACGAGCGCCCATGGCCTAATGGATAAGGCGTCTGACTTCTAATCAGGCGATTGTGGGTTCGAGTCCCACTGGGCGTGAAATATTTTACATTTTTATTAATTTTATAATTGGCTCTGGGCAATTCCTCCTTGTTTTCTTTTTGCTTCCCCCCGCCCCAAAGTTAAATATGTAAGTTTCATCCTTGAAGTTTTGCCTTCAAATATTCTAGAATACTTCATTCCACATTTTCACCTGTGACTCTAAATATTCTAATACACTTTTTATTATGGTCTATACATTTTCACTTACACCACGATATATATATATAACTCTTGAGATAGAGGGAAAAGAGAATTAAATGAGCTAAGTAATATTTACTTCATTCATTCTTAAATAAATGTCCCAAATGCTTCTTTTTGTTAAATAAGTGTTTCTTTGCACATTTTAATATAAAAAATTTCAAATTTTACACTTTTTTTAATATAATATTGGCATTGATACTCTTTATATACCATTTAAATATTTGGAAAGATAATTAGAGATACATTAATCGAATAATCATATTTTAAATTGTATGTCTTTTTCACTTGATGTTAGAGTAGTTAAGCATGAAAAAATACTAGAGAAGTTTAGCATTATATTTAACTCTTAAAAAAGGAAAAGAGGTGTTAGGGAGTTATATATATATATATATGCGCGCTTAATTGATAGTATAACAAATAAGAGTGTAGCAAATGAGGTATTAGAAAACTTCTCGCACATATGTATTGTAAAAGAAAAAATTTTGAGACCAGACCGAAATATCCCTCGTTTTCAGAGGGCCAAATCACAATTATATCTCATTCGAAAAACTTGCAGTTCTCAGTCGCCGCAGTCTTTTCTCCTCCGGGAAACACTTCGATTGGTCATCGGTAACGGGTCACCCATCCCCACCAGAAACTCAATTTCCACGTGTTTCATTTTCTGGGAAATATATCGTGCATCATTTGTCGTCTTCATTGCTCTTTCACACGCAGACTCTCTCTCGGAATCGAGCATTCGTTTTCACTCTTCCTGCAACACCACAATTCGAGGGCTTTGTATTTCTCCGGAGTTAGGAATATGGAAATGGCTTCGACTTGYGCTGGCTGTTATTCGAATACTCCCTTCTCTACTTCACGTTTTCTGCCTCTCCAAGGTCGCAGTTTTACTTCATTGAGATCGCAGAGTCACCGGCAGCTGAATCACCTGAGTGGGATTTCATTTCGCTCCAAAAGAGTTTTTAGGCTTCGAAAATCCCCTTCTAATTTGCAGATTTTCTGCCTCCGTGACCCTAAAGGTAAGACTATTTTAGCTCAGTCTCACATCTCCTTTCTTTAAGATTAATGTCGTCTATGTATTTTCTGGTTTTTGCGGGATCGGTTGCTGAAGTGTAGCTTCAAATATTGTGGTTATCATGTACACTTTCTATGTTCTGATAATTGGTAGAAGAACCTCTTTAATTGATCAATTGATTCACCACATTTCACATTTGCAACACAGAGTATGAAGGGGTAGCCAATAGCTTAATGCCAGGTGAAGTTTGTTCTGCGAATTTAAATCTACTGTTCGCATTTTCTAGTTTGTATCGTATTTTACCCATCTTACAGTCACTGAGAGGAAAGAAAGGAAAGATGGTTGCTCAAATGCTAAAATGTCTACCCTGGAATTGATTCCAGCACGACCCTTTATGAAAATCAGGATGTTATTCTTATTCAGTTGGCAGCACWGTTTTGGGCTACAAATTGGGTGGTTGAGTGTCTCTAATCATGCTCTATTGTCAAGATTTTGCATTCTCCATAATAGAGAGAAGGTGAAGGAGAAAGAGATGGATCTGGATGGTCAGCTTTTGACTTGAGTTTTTGAACAACATAGTCATTAGATGCAGATGGTGTTATATGGAAGTACCTTTGTGATAATAGAGCAACCTGGATCTAATTCCTCTCTAATGCATTTTCAAGTTTGCACTCCAATGTACCCCACTCAACAGAAGCCTCACTGAGAATTCTAGCTCATGTATATCCCTTTTCTCCATTAGGCTTGATCTAGATTCGAGGATTAATTTTCTGCTCATGCCCAGCTTCTAAGTCTTTTCATCTTTTCCTCATTTCCTCATTTCATTTTTCGTCAGGCTCTTATACTGATGTTTAAAGACTGTGATTTTTCAATTGTACAACAATGAATAATGATGCTTCAGTAAAGAATTGCTTTCATAATTCCTTTTAGTTATGCTTAAACAAGAATCCACATTCAGGACTCAGGAGACTGGAAATAGTTTAGGTCCTCTTTGTTGTGAAATTTGAGTTTTTTACTTTTAAAGTTTCATCTGGCTACCTAATTGTAGCAAAAATCTTCTTGAGATAAAAATCTGTGCCTCTAAGCTGATAACTAGAAGTCATAACGTTGGGGTTACTTCACTGAAGCCTCTTCAGTCAAATATTTTCTGGAATAGTATCCTGCAGTTAAGATTGGGGATGGAATGTCTCATAGTTGGTCTAGATTTCTAAGTTTCAGAGTTTTCTTTTAGGTTTTGCAGCTTAAGTGCATACGACTTAAATTGCCATGTCTCATTTGCTAGAATAGAAATTTTCTGGAGTGGCATTGCACATTCAATTTGCAATGTGCCTCGTCATATCATCATAAACTATGTCATGATCTTTCTTATTATTTTTTTTTTAAAAGCTATTTTAGGTATTTTCTTTTGTCAACTTCAGACTAGACCTAATGCTTGAGAAGTTGCATGTAGACTAACCAAATTGTTCGTCAGAAGACAAATGGAGGTGATAGTGGTGACAAATTTGAGGCCATATTTGTTTGGATGCTTCTGAGGATCAAGCATGCGTCTCTGTAAGTGAGAGAGAGAGAGTGAGAGTTAGAGGAGGCAAGAGAAAACTGGGCACGGGACGGTACTGAATGTCAGACTAAACTTACGTATTGGTGGTTTTCTCAAGGTAAGGTAAATGTTGGGAAGAGCTGCCATGAGAGTGAACTTTGAGATTCTTTAGATGTGGCTTGCCATTTGAGAAGAATTTTTAGTTTAAAGCTGGGAGTTCTCTCATGATTACCTATTCCACCTAACTGGTTGCATCATGGGTTCTTTGCTGCTTTGGCTAAAAAGAGTCTTTTTGGCGTTAGAGGCCAGATTTATATTTGGAAAAGAAAATTTACCTCATTTTCTTGATTATCAAACTCTATTTGATGCAAAACAACTATTGCCTGGTTTAGACTTTAGAGAGAAAATTCAGTTCCCAATATTTTGAGTTTAGTGGTTATGGATAGGTGATGAGGCCAATATAGATACTGGGAGGTTGGACTTGAATGTGCAATTTTTGGCACAGAGGCCAATATCATTTTTTGGTCTGCTTATGCTTTTAARAATTAGGGAAAAAGAGYGGTTAGTAATAGAAAACCTCACGTTACTGATCTTCTTTTTGAAATTAGTCCATCCATGGAATGTATTTGGGTCGCTTCAAAGATTGGAATGCCCTTGTACAGGAGGCAGATGGGTGTTCCATAATTTTGCCTCCTAAATGAAAGTACAATTATGATATAGGTCAACTGTGATCCCTTGGCTATAATATAACAGGCACCCCCTAGCATGATTGCTAAAACTTGCCTTCAACTTTGGAATATTTTCTTGTTAGCAACAACAGATGGTGTTTTCTTCCTCATCAATTGAACAAGAAAGTTTCTGTATCTGCAGCTACAGTTGTCACTGGTAAATCATGGGACAAATTGATCTTACAAAGTGACATCCCTGTGCTCGTTGAGTTCTATGCCAGTTGGTGTGGGCCTTGCAGAATGGTCCACCGGGTGATTGATGAAATTGCAGCGGACTATTCTGGCAAATTGAGATGCTTTGTTCTTAATACAGATGAGGACTTGGATATTGCTGAGAACTATGATATTAAGGCTGTGCCAGTGGTCTTCTTGTTCAAGAATGGTAAAAAACGCGAATCTGTTATTGGTACCATGCCGAAGGAGTTCTATGTTGCTGCCATTGAGAGGGTCCTATCATCATAGCTGCAGATGTTGTCCTCAATGGAACATCCAGGAAGATTGCTCATTCTTTTCTGCATTCGTTTAACAGCTCTGGAAGCTTATCTAGATGATTGCAAAATCAAGATGGACGTCCTTTGTTTCTCCGTGGTGTACCCAGCCATAAATAACATTTTCCACAAGCCGGCCTTTTGGAGTTATGATGTATGCATAATTTGTATAGATAATGCCTATGAAAATGCAGTTCAGTCCCCATGGTCAAAGAGACTCTGATTCGCTGTTTCATAATCCAGTCAATGTGTTTTCTGTTAATTTAACTTTGAATTAAACACCTCGTGTTTACTATCATTTTCTTCACATACCCCTATAGAAGTATCCTCGGGTCCCATTCATTAACGAGGCAGGCTGATATTGTTGGCCTTTTACGGAGACTGAAGTAAGCTTTTGGAGGCCGTTGATGTATGGTAGCCCTTCTGCTAAAAGATGTAAAAGAAAATAATTTTTCTTGATTTCAAACAAGGTCCAAAAATGGGAAAGGCGAAAAAGTTTCACATTCTATATTGTAAATTAAAAAATTGGATTTGGGTGCGGGATTTGTTGAAAAGTTGTTTTGTTTGAGAAAAAAATTTAAACAAAAAGGACGGAAAAATTGAGAAAATTTGGAATTTGAAATTACAATTTGAATGGAAAAGTTTTTATTTGAAAAATTCATTTTAATAGAAAAGATGACTAATAATTTATTGAATAAAAAATGATGAAAAAAAGACACCTAAAGCATCTCAATACCCTGGTATTAAAGACGTGAAATAGTTGATTTTGCGTATCGAAAATGTGAAATAGTTCAATTATTTATTTCAATATTCAAGTATTGTTTAAATAATATCCTAGTATTTAAGATATGAAATAGTTAAATTGTTTGTTTTAATACTTAGGTATTTGTTGGGATAATATCCAAGTATTGAATATGTGATATAGCTCAATTGTTTACTTCAACACTGAGGGTATTGCTGACTTAATACTTGGTATTGAAGATGTGAAATAGCTTAATTATATGTCTGAATATTTGGGTATTGTTGAGGTAATATCCGAATATTCATTTCTCAAAATCATTTGTACAAAAAGAATGTTGATTTTTGGTGGAAAAATATACTATTGACAAATTTTTGTTGGAGCAACATTTTTTTCATAAAAACTCAACACAAATGAGTTTTTTCATTTCAAATAAGATTGCGTATTTCTTTCAAAAGGTTAAATAAATGAGTTTTTTTTTTAAAAAATCGAATTGATTTTTGTTTTAAAAAAGCAATCCAAATATAGCCTAAAACTCTCTATTCGAAGGCTATGAATGCTCAGAGTTGTGAATTGTTCTTTTGTGTTCCTTCGAGCTTGCATAGATTTAACAGGCTTTTGTAAAAAGATCATCCCTATTTCTCTTCTTTTTTAACAATATTTTGAAATGATGATGAGATAGTTCAACTCACCAAAAGATTCTTTGTCAGGTAATAAATCTTGAAGCATCATATTTCGGGAGTTTTCAAAAAATGAATGACCTTCAAGAAGGACGTTTACAATGGACCCTACCGTAACGTCAGTGGCATCATTGGACCCAACGCATTTGAGTAATGCGTTGGAAAATCACCATCACATTTTTTAAATGCCTTTGGTCCATCTATTGCGAGGCAAGAACAAAGGGAAATCGAGGCAGGGAGAACAGCAGGAGGGCCGGTGTTATTGGATCTCAGGAATGCTGACGCCAAAATCTGTGCAGATGATAGAGGATGGTGGAGTCGTGGTAGACAAGGAGCAGTATGAGGATCATCTGCATTTCGATATGTGGAGCTGGCAGAGAAGAAATCAGCAAAGTTGACGTAGGGAGTGGAAGCATCACTTGCCGAGTGGAGAGACGCATTGCTCGAGGGCAGTGGAAGCTGGAGATGGAACAGAGGTTAACATGGTTACCATTATGCGTCGCGCTAGTGTGTGTGGCGGTGCTTGCGCACCTTTGGCCAAATGGTGGTGACCACTATTAGATCTGTGCCACTGACCTGATGGAGGGGGTGAAGCTGCCACGTCAGAGGAAGGGGAGGATAGCTTCGTAACCCTGTAGAACTTGTCGCTGGCCCATTGCGGCGGTGGGTGGAAGAAGAGGGATGGAGTGGTCTTGGCTTGTGGTGTCAGATGGAGTGATGTCGACGATGGGCAGCATTCAGAGAAARCAGGTGCGATGACATTCGGTGAGCCGACGGCATCCAGCGAGCAGCAATGGCGGTTGAGATGGCAGAGAAAGTGGCGACAGCTGGCAAGGAAGAAGTTAGAGAGAAAAGAAAATTAGGGTTTATTTCGTCAATGCATTAAGTAAATGTATTGGGCCCAATGCTGCCACCCTTTTTACATGACAGTTCATTACAGGCTTCCTTTTTTAAAGGACGTCCATTTTGGAAAACTCCCTCGTATTTCCCTACTCCTTTTAGGTAACTTGTTCGGAAGAATGTGTCTGACAWATTATTTGAAACTTGATATATACTATTTATTGGTTGTACAATATTCTTACATCATTCATTTGGGAAATTTTACCTTTCTATTCTTGCAATTTTTTATGATTTTATACCTTTTGGTCAATCCGTATTTTCACTTGTTTGCAAGGAGCTGCAATCAATAAATATAAAAAGTTTAATTTACTAAGAATATGAAATGGCATATATAGGCATGAATTGTAAATGATATTAACAAAATGAGAGGGAAGGATACATGTATCATTAATATTGAAAACTCTCATATTAATAGTAGTGCTTACGATATGATAGAGYTCCAACTATAGTAATACTATTGCCAAACCATTTGTAATCATTAATCAAATAATCATTTGTCCATGCCAATTGATTTTTAATAACTCAGTCGCCTTCAATCACCTTAAAATGCTCATTATGCAAATCCAATTCTTCCCTGTTTGATTTAGTTCTCTTGCTTCAATTAAATAATACTCACATGATGAAACTTTGAGTTTTTATATAATTTAAAAATATTGAACATATGAAATAGTTTTATCATGGAAGTTTAGAAACATTGACAATATAAATACTTTGAACTTAATTTGTTAAATTAATTTATAGAATTTATAAACATTGAACATATGAACTACTTTGAAGATAATTTGCTAAATTAATTTATAGAACCTTAGAAATATTGAACATATAAAATACTTTGAAAAATGTTTACTAAATTAATTCATAGAATTTTAAAAACATTAAACATATGAAATACTTATTAACTTAATTTGCTAAATTAATTTATTAAATTTTACAAACATTGAACATATGACTTTGAACTAATTTGCTAAATTACTTAATAGAATTTTAGAAGGAAAATCGGCATTTCTGTCACTAAACAATTTAAGTTTAATGAAAAATATACCTCAACTATTTTTTCACATTATTTTTCTAGCCAGCTATTTTYGGTTACTTACTTATGCCATTGGGTGGTGAAATCCAGTAGATCACAAAGATCAAAATCATGCACCATGCATGTTAGTATTTTATGCAGGCTATTCTTGTAAAATCACTCACGAATTTAACCCRATTCAATTTATAACTACTTGGACAAAGATTTTCACGAAATTCTCTCTTCTTCTTCCTTTCTTCTTCTATAGATTAGGGTTGTTTATCTTGTTTCCATTAAAAAAATTAGACTAAGTTCATGATATAAAGTGATTCATTATTCTTCCTCAAGGACGATTGCAGTAAGAAATCAGTATCTTAACCGTGGAGATGATTTCTTCCATGATTTTTTGCGTCTACACTTTTTACAGGCTCGTTAACACCCTTAGCACCCCAAAGATACCCCAGAACTATGCGATGAACTATAAGTTTTCTCGAATCCTTGCGTAATTTGGATTGGTTGAGGATTAGTTGGATTGAACTTTGAGTTTATTTATTTATTTATTATTTGGTGGCATATTTATTAGGGGCAATGAATTTTCAATGGACTTGTTTGCTCACTGGTTGCGTTCCTTTTAGGGATTTAAATTAGTGCATTATTAAAATTCTAGTTTATTTATGATGTTGATGTCTTCACTTTAACTTTTTTCTAGCTAATTAGCTCATTCATGCCTGCTATTTGCTCTAAAATCTTGTTGTTCTATCGATGGTTGAATCAACTAGACATGTAATATGGGCAATTATGATATTATAGATCTAATCCATACCTAATAGCGAGGTCTAATTGTAGGTGGAATATTAGAAAGGAACCAATGCTTCAATGGATAGATAGAAGGGGCAAGTGTGGTTTATAGCTTAAACTTTTGACTTCATTTCCAAATAGTTAACCTTTTACGCAATCAAGGACTTGTAACATTATAACATTTAGGTACTTTGAGTGTAATAACAAGTTACTTGCTTGTGGTTGAATGGCATGTTCCTGAGGTCGGGGTTTTAAGCTCCATTGAGGCAATATTGTTGGTGGGATGCTTGGACCTGAGCTATTGGGCAAAYAGTCAGAATTTGATATTTCATGTCTTAACTATTTTCAGATTGGAGGGTTGGATCTAATGACCACCATTTATTGCTTGAATGCCTGATAACCTTGTATTTTGTCAAACGCCTTGTTCAGTAATCTGTTTAATAGAAACTAAACTAATTTATGGTCTTGTTGCATCTTCCATGTTCTACTCTCTAGATGACTTTTATTTATTCAAATGAAATGAGGGCACAAGACGAGGCTACATATTGGACGGAGAAGTACTTTGGAGGTGCCAAGGGTACTCATTTGAGTTGCTCTAATCTCATAGAGCAGAGGCCAGTGACAACTTG
Source organism: Rhazya stricta (assembly GCA_001752375.1). NCBI lineage: Eukaryota > Viridiplantae > Streptophyta > Magnoliopsida > Gentianales > Apocynaceae > Rhazya > Rhazya stricta. The sequence goes on from MEJB01000015.1 coordinate 6,969,676, forward strand.
AAATTTCGTTTGAGCTGCTCTAATCTCATAGAGTAGAGGCTGGTGACAACTTTAAAATTTTGACACTCATAGACCAGAGGCTGGTGAACACTTGGGACGTTAAAGCTCATAGAATAGAGGCTGCTCTAATCTCATTGTGGCATTAGCCATGGTTGCAGCTGCATTTGTGGGATCGGAGCTCAAAATTTGGCATTGAAATGGGCAACAACATTAATGGGTTATGGTATTTGCTAGGTGTAGAAAATGAAAGTTTGATTATGTATATTAATCAAGAATCAAATGGCAAATCTGAAGTATCAGAATTATGGTATAGTGCAAATGTACACCTGAACTCTATTATAGTGCCAACTAGTTGATATAATGCATGTAAGTTGTGGTTTCTTTATTTTATTTCTCATTCATTGAATCATTGGCATTTACCTGTCAGTTGGTTTTAGATGTAGAAAAAATTCATGTAAACTATCAGAATGAATTATTAGGCAAAAGGCATAGATTAAATGAAACTATATTGTAAATGGTACACTCGAAACAAAATGGTAAATGTCAAATGGTAAATGGCAATACAATCTTTTGCAGACCATGTGAACCTGCAACATTTTTCATAGCATAGTATTTGAACAAAATCAACAATTGCTGTCATACAATTGAACAAAATTAATATGAAACCAGTATACAATTGTTAATTTCATAAACATGTCTTCCAATATCCAATTACACACTATCTAAAAATCACCTTAACAAAATACAATTCTAAAGTTGTCAAACTTGAATATTAGATTCAAAGTCACAAGTTCAAAAAGAACACCTAAAACACTTTGTCTTCAATTACAAGACCATCAACCTTAAGCCTCATCCTAATTTAACAATTCGATCTCTAAGCTTCCTAGCCATTGAAGATTGGCAGGTCTGCTTGTTGTGTCCAGCCATGCCATATATTCTAGAACTTTGACCATTGGATTTTTCAGGTTCAAAGAGTCCTCCTTACCTAATATAGTAAAGGTCAATTTAGTTCCTTGTTCTTAATCAAGCCTTAACGCATTGAAACGGTAAAAATATCACATACCACATTCTCTGAAATGTTCTTAATAGAAATATTAGCCTAACTTGATGTTGTATTCTGCTGCATTTCAACATTCTCCTTCACCTAGGCAAGTAAAATTCAAGTTACTTTATTCTTCTTAATCAAAACTTAATGCATTAAAAAAGTAAGAATATCATAAAGCTCACTCTTTGCAATGTTTTCAACAGAAATATTAACATAACTTGAGTTATATTCTGTTGCATTTCAACATCCTCACTCACTAGGTAAGTAAAAGTCAAGTTAGTTCCTTGTTCTCAATCAAATATTAATGCACTAAAATTAATTTAAAGTAAATACCTCTTTCTCTATTGTTCCATGAGGCCCATCCAATTGATTGACATTTGCTTAAGAAGCAAAATAATTAGTCACTTGTATTTAGAATTGAAAATGCTATTAGCCACCTATATGAAAATAAATTATATAGATCATAGAAACTAAAACTTGTAGTGGACATTTATGATGGCAGAATATAATTCAAATCAACTTCTTTTGCATTTTTATTATTCAAATTTTCATGCTGATATGCTTGTGAATTTTCAAACTCACATGTCCTCCTGTTATGGCCAAGGGAACTGCATTTGTTCATATTTGTCTGCACTATTCTTGTTATAGTTTCTCTCAATCTCTCACCATGATTTAGCTCATTCTCAACCTGATTTTCCCCACCTTCTTCTTGTGCAACCTGAATTTGGCAAGTTCTTGCATTATGCCTCTTCAAATTTTCAAGTTCAGATCCTGTTCCCGAACTCTTCCTATTTTTCCTCTTGCTCAATCCAGCCCCATCCCATGCTTTTGGTTCATTTTATGTTGCACTATCAGACCTATTTCTACCCYTTCTTTCATTAAGAGAATACCCAATTCTATCATCTGAGTCAGAGTTCTCTCTCTTATCAGTTCATAATCTAAATCATCTTAATCACCAGAATAATTTAATGCGTTTCCAGTTGTACACCTTAATATGTCCCTACCATGTGCAACCTCTTTCTTTTTCTATTTTTTGACTTTTTCGGTATACTCACGGTGGTCCTACTACTATCTATCCATGTCCATACTACATTATTTCTTGCATTTTGTCCCTGCCACTATCACTTTTTTCTCTTTACTTTTATATTCATTGACAATAGCCTTCCCCTTTTCTTTATCTTTTTCACTATCAACAACAACATTTTCTGTACTTCATCCTCATCACCACCTCATTTAGGTTGCTTTCACTATATTCAACCTTGGTTTCATTACAAATTTCAATTGGTTCACTATGAATTGAAAGACCCTCCAGAAAAGGTAATTTAAAACTCTCATCACATTCATAGACAAAAAACAGCTCAATCACACCCTCAGAAGCCCCAGTTTCCACCATTAATAAGGCATCTTTTTCACCACTGGCATACACTAAATGTTTCTCTTAACCAACTTTCGAAATATTGGACCAATACCCACATGTTTTATACACTAACAACTTAGCCACATGATCAAGTGTAACAAGACCAAATCTATCAATATTATAAAAGGCGTAATAATTAATTTTCCCTTCAACATAGATTCTTTTCTTTCGATCTCTAATTAATTTTTCACCATAGAAAATTTTGACTAAGCTCCACCCGAAAGATAATTCGAATCAAGAAATTTGACTTAATTAAAAAAATTAATTGAATTAAGAGGGCAAGGAACTAAAAAATTTTAAAATTTAAATTTATAATTTGAGTTAAGAAATATTTTAAATTAAAATATTATTAGAATAGGATTCTATTCTTAATTGAATAGAATAATCACCAGAAGTAGGATCTGTTTTTAACAAGTTGTGTCCCAATTAGATAGTAGAAAAAAGACAATAAACCAATGCATAAAATTATATAATAAAAATATATAAAAATTCACTAGTCCACAGGTCCTACTTAGGGTTCTAAAAATTATATAATAAAGCCGTATAAAATGGTATAGTTTCAGATTAGAGTATAGTTTCATAGGTCCTACTTAGAGTATAAAATTATGCAATAAAAACATATAATAAAGGACAATTGAATATAAAGATTCAAAGGTTCGGAGAATCATCCAATAAGAAATTAGGTTCATCTGGAACTTACACAAAATATATAAAATTCAAATAAAAAACACACAAAACAAGGAGCACATAGTAGCTTTGCAGAATCAGATAATAAAAAATTAGGATTTACAAAAGACCTCATTTTTAATCCGATTGATTTTAATAAACTACTATATTTAAGAGATGTAGTGCTTCTAGTACTTACTATATATAGAATCTCCTAGATACTTGCTTTAGTTACTTGCTTTGGTTCTGTTCTTTTCGAAGATACAAACTTTTTCGCTAGTGTGTTCTACTATGCTTATGAGTAGGGCTTAATGATCTTATTTGTTGATAAAAGAGAGATTTGTCGATAGGTTTATTCTTCTTTGCATTCTGAATTAGGGAAATTGGAGAAGTGCTTTAGGAAACTTTTTGTTAGCAAGAACGGTTTAGAAAAGGTATAAAAKAGGTAAGAATGATTTTGGTRAAGTAGCAAAATGGTAGAAGACTATTAAAGAACATGGTTTTTACTTTGTGTTGGGGCGGGTGACTCAACATATGCCCAACATATAGAAATTTTGGTTGTCAAGTAATAATTTTGCAAAAATAGTCTTCATAAAATATTCACGTGCATGGCACATGATTTTGGCCTTCAAGATCCGTCGGGCTTCGCCATGCAGTGGCATAAATAAGTACCCAAAAATATCTGGGTGGCAAAAAAATGTGAAAAATAGTTTAGGAACATTTTTCATTAAAGTAAATTGTTTAGTGGCAAAAAAAACTAATTTCTCATTTTAGGAATATGGAACATATAAAATATTTTGAACCTTGCTAATTTCAATCATTTTTCAATATATTGTATCTATTGTCCTTCTAAATACTCAAAGTAAGGTTATTAAATATTAAAATAGAGCATGGGATAAAGTTATCTAAAAAATTATTCTCATATATTTTAATATTTTAATATATTATAGATAAATTTTGCATGCAATCACTCTTTCCTTTCGATACAAATTTTATAAAATAATATTTGATTAATTAATAACTTTTATTAAATATTAATATTTTCGATAATGAATGGAACTAAATAGTTAAATTAATAATTTTGATAATATAATAATATTTTCTGAAAAAATTACCTAATTCTCTAATTCCATACATAACATAAATTGTTATTAATAGTACAATATAATTATATATATGAGTGCTGTTTTTTTTAAAATTTTAAATATACTTGAAATCTCTTTAAATTTTCCTTGGTGCATTTGACAGTTTTGGATTGTAATTCTCATATGACAATATTGCGAGGATTCATTGATACTTTGCATGTTTCTTTCGTTCCATTATATTAGTGATGCTAGCAACAATTCTTCTAAACTTCAGATCTATGACCTTATATCATTTTCACCAAATAATTTAACGCGTAGTTCACATATATTTTATCAATATTTCAATATTAATTATACTTGCAAACCAGGTAGATAAGGGTTGCTCTATGTTCTTTAGATTCTTACCATCCTTTTATTAATAGAATAATTTATATTTTTCTAATGAAAAACTTTACGGTGGGAGGGTTTTAATTTGTTAGCAGTCTACAAGTTATACTCGAGCCAATGGTACGAAATCACATGTAACTTATTGGCTTTTGTATTTATCCAGTCAACAAGTTATATTTGACTTCTGCATTACACGTGACTTCATATCATTTGATTGTGCATAACTTGTAGGGTGCATAACTTGTAGGCTGCCAATAAGTTAAACTTACCACTATAAAGCTACTCGTTTCTACATTATTAATTTAGGAGGGGCTAAATCCACATCTATAGATCCTAAATCCATACCCCTACTTAATATTTTCTTTCGATGGTCACTAATACCCTTCAACTTTTGTCATATTAATTCATAAACTTTTATTATATCAAAATTGTTAGTTTATACAACCTAAATAAAAAGACATTCAAATCTACCTTCTCAGCTCAATCTAAATAACGAAACCTTTAATATTGGTATGTTTCACTTTTCTTGGGTTTGGATCTCAATCATCGATATGGAAGGTCAATAGCCTTAATGAATTTAGGGTCGTAAAAGAAACTGAAGGAAGCCATCATATTGGTTGATTCTCTTTCTGAAAAAGTGATAAAATTACAAAAGCGCAAAAGGGATTTTCCACACATAAAGACCTCCTTTCGAGGTTCATGTGCACCATTGATGATGATATAGTAGCCTCTTCCTTAACCTATCTTTTGTAGTTATTAGCAGAAAATCCATAGGTGGAGGAAGAAATCTGAAAAGATTCACGTCTAGTCATGGGACAAACACAGGGCCTTGCAAGCTTTTCACTGCAAAAGATGCCTTACTGCACATGAACCTCATTGTCAAGAGCAATTTATTTAACTATTAATATCGAATTTTTGAATTTCACCCATTTTGCAGCAATTTATTATTCGATGAGAAGAAGCAAGATCGAGCCCTATAATTAAAAGCGCAACTAGAGGTAAACAAAAAGCTAAAGGATTGATATTAAAAAAATTAAGGGTATTAATGACCATACAAAAAATATTAGTTAGTGTTGATGCCTAAAAATAGCCGATGTCAACGGCTAAAGTAGGAGGTTAGCCGTGCAAGACCAAATCAGATAGGAGAAGGAAAAAGGAGTTGAAATGGCTGAGGAACCCAATGGCCAATGAAAATCAGGAAATGAATGGATGATAGGACGACCGATGAGTGGGAGGAAAAAGTTAGTCGAGTTGGTAGAAGTGCCGAGAAACCAAAAGATCGGCTCAATATTGTTGGCAATGGCCTTTTTGTTTACAGAAAACCCTATCCAGAATGAATAGACTACGCAGCTGTTATGCCTTGAGGGTACAAGACGCTTGAGTTTTTCACTTTCTCAGGAGATGATGAATAAATAACAATGGACCACATTGGCCGATTCATGGCTCAGTGTGAGCAGCAACAGCGATTTGCACAATCTACAACTCTTCTCGTTGTCATTAACTGGAGCTCCTTCACATGGTATGCTAGCCACCTCCTAATTCGGCCAATAGCTGGGCCGATATGTAACGTCTATTCCATGAGAGGTTCTATAGGCTTGTCCCTGAGGTATCTATTGCAGATTTACTAGCCATAAAACAGCATGCAAATGAAGTTGTAACTAGTTTCCTAGAGAGATTTAGGCGAATGAAAGGAAAATGACCCATATTGTTGCCAGAAGCTGAGTATGCTAGGATAGCAATCAACCATATGATTCCACAACTAAAGGAGAAGCTTATTCTATAGGAGTTTTCAGACTTGTCTAGGCTACTTTCCCATGCAAACCATGTAGAAGAATTCATCAAAGACGAAGAGAAATTTCAAGCAGCCAAGTTTAGTAGAGGGCAAACCATGATTTTAGTCATCAATGACATAGCCAATTTAGAGGAAGATGAATAGTCCGAGATCATCGCAGCCGAGCTACTGAAGGGGTCACTATACACTTGCCCCATGATGAAACTGTGCGGGGAAAAAGAAGAAGCCAAGATAGGAGACTAGCCGAGTTATGCTTTTGACATATCAAAAGTCGACAAGATCTTTGATCAGCTACTGAAAGATAAGCAGATTAAACTCTTGGCTAGCCGGATAATTTTCTCTTTTGGAGAATTAAATGGAAAGAGGCACTGTAAATGGCAACTCATTTACTTATGGTACTAATTATGTTATGGTGTTTAGGAACACTATTYAGAGGGCCATCCAGGAAGGGGCAGTTCTATTTTTCAGACAAAAAGTCCCAGGAATCATTAGTGGACATAACCCCTTCCCAACAGCTGTTGCAAGCATGATGGCAGTCGTTAATATGACTAAGAAGCTGCAGCTGTAAGAGAAGACATCACAAGGTCATGAAATGGTAGAGAAATGTCTATCCAAAATCACGAAAGCATCACAGTAGCCGACCACCTCGCCAAGTGCAAACACCTCATCATTTGTTCGGCTGGATGGTAAGCCTTMTGTATTGGAAAGATTAACTTTGGGCAAGGTTAGAAGTATAACTAAGTTTCATCTGAAAGAGGAAACTATGATCTTAGAAATCCCAATTGCCCAAAAGATTGTCTATCTGTTTCCCCCTCTATACTTGACTAAGACCAAAAAAAGAACAGAACAAAGGCAAAACACCCAGCAGAGAGCTTTGCTCGAAGAGATCTAAGGTCAATTGAGAAATAGGCAAATCAGGGGATCAATTTCGTTAGTCTGCTACTAGCCTATCAATTGAAGAAGCCATGGCTGAGTTGGTCGCACCTGCAACCGATTTCTAATTAGTCAAGCTCCATATGTCTTTCCCTAAACCAACCAAGAAAATGGTGAATCATCTCAAACCTTTACACATCAAGGCTTATTTGGACGTTATCCACTCAGCCGGATTTCTGTAGATGGGCGGGCCATTCTCAATGTCATGCCAATCTCCATGTTGAAACACTTAAGTAAGACATCAACTAATCTCATGAATACTGATGTTCAAAGGACTAACTTTACAAGGGAGTCTATCCAAGGCGAAAGAGTTCTAATTATGAGTGTCATAGTTTGCTCAAAGACCAGTACGACTATTTTCTTTGCAATAGCGGCCAAACTAGCTTATACTTTGTTCTTAGGGCGAGACTAGATCCATGCCAATTAATGCGTCCCTTTCACCTTTCACAAGCAACTTATTCTATGGGATGGTGACGAGATGGAAATTATCTCGAATCATTTGAGTCCATTTTTGGCCAATATCCATATGAGTGAAGCTATTCTCTACTCACCAGAGTTCGAGCCGTTCTGCTTTCCTAGGCTATCCTTAGGCCATGAACTTAGCTGAAGACAGGAGGACCAGCTCAATAAAAAAAATTTGAGCCAGGAAGGACAGACGCTCAGAGCTTGGATAAACTAAAAGCCTACTTAACTGTCTGCAAAATCCAAACAGAGATGCTCGATTTGGAGAGAACAGAAGATGCATTAGAGGTTCTTGAAACTGTATAAAACCTCAAGCAGGCACCCGACTTCATACCTCAAGATCTTCTTATAGATATCAATTTGGTAGATCATGGGGAAATAAGATTAAATCGGCTCAGGGCCTTATTGGATGGGGAACAACAGAAATAGCTAATCGGGTTGATCAAGTAGTATAGATATTGTTTTTCATGGGATTACCATGAGATGCCAAGATTGGATTCGAGAATTGTGGAGCATCACCTACCTATCAAAAAAGGATACAAACCTCATAAGTAGCCAACTAGAAGGTTTAACCTAGCCATTTCCCCGAAAGTCAAGGAAGAGGTTGAGTGGTTCTTGCGATGCGACTTTATTCTGATGGCTAAGTATACCAAGTGGATATCAAATTTTTGTACTTTTCATCAAGAAAAACGGTCAAGTCCTGGGTATGTATTGACGTTAGAAACCTAAATTTAGCCATACCTATGGACGAGTATATTATGCCGATAATAGATATGCTTGTTGACTCAGTCGCAGGAAACAGGTTTTTCAGCTTTATAGATTGGTACCCGGCTACAATCAAATTTTTATACCCAAGACGATGTCCACAAAACAGCTTTCCTATACTAGGGGGCAATTGGCTTGTTCGAATAGGTGGTTATTTCGTTTGGGCTAAAGAATGCAGGGGCAACTTTCCAAAGGACCATAAACATGATTTTTCATAATCTAATAGGCCGAAGCATGGAGATGTACATTGACGATTTAGTCGTCAAATCGGTTACCTTCGCCCAATATTTAGCCGATTTGGAAAGGTCTTTTCTATGGATGTGCCGACACAACTTGAAGATGAACCCTACTAAGTAGGCATTCGGGGTATCAGCTGGGCATTTTGTTGGTTTTTTGGTGCACCAAAGGGGGATTGAAGTCGATGCTAATAAGACTGAGAATACTGGAGGCTAGGCCACCAAGGAACAAGAAATCATTACAAAGCTTAATAGGTAAGATAAACTTCGTAAGGAGATTCTTGGCAAACTCGGCGGGGAAACTCAAGGCATTCTTCTTTTTGCTGAAATTGCCGCCAGTTGAAAGCTTCACATGGGAGCAGAACATCAGGAGGCCTTTGAACAGATCAAGTGTAGCTTTGCCAAACCATCAGTCTTAGTTGCTCCTTGGGGGGATAAGTCGATGGAACGGTACGTAACCAGTACTGAGACTTCAATCGGTTGCCTATTGGCCTAAGGAGAAGATGAAGGAATCAAAAGGTTCATCTACTACATCAGCCGATAGCTCAATGATGCAAAATTTAGATATTCTCCCATTGAGAAATTATTCCTCTCACTTTTTCATGCTTGCACCAAGTTGGAATACTACCTCTTCCCGGTAGAGGTAAATGTCATTTGCAAGGTAGACTTGGTTCACTTTCTCTTGAATCGGCTAGTCTTACAAATAAGATTGATGAACTTAGCTGTGAAGTTAGCAACCATTTCAGTAAAATATGTGCCCCTTAGAGCCATTAAAGGATAGGCGATAGCCGATTTCCTAGAAGAGCATCTATGCCTTGAAGGGGCTGATTCCTGACTAGAGGTCCAAAGTTATGTAGGAGTGAAACCATGGGAGTTGACATTTGATGGTTCTAGAACTAGTTGGGTAGGGAGGGGGGCAGGATCCAGCATCATAGTCACTAGCCCAACTGGTCTCAAGGGAAGTTTCAAAATTGAACTAGAAAAAGGGGGATCCAATAATCAAGGAGAATACAACGCCTTGATCTTCGGCCTTCATTTCCTCCTGTCAATGAAACCATGGACCTTTCAAGTCATGGGAGACTATCAATTGGTTATTCAACAATTAGTAAGAGAGTGCAGGTGCACAAATGCCAACTTGATTGGCTTATACCAGGAGACGCAAGCCTTACTAAGGGAATTTCTCGATGTGATACTTGTACATCTGTCAAGAAAAGAAAACTAGGAGGCTAATGATTGGGCTAAGTACGTATCAAGGTACAAAGACATGCCGCCAAGGGATTCATAATCGCTACTCGAACGATTGGAGGATTGAAATTATCAACTACCTGAAGAATCCGTCGGTAATGTTAGTAAGCAACTCAGGCACAAATCATTAAATTATTTAGTGATTGATACTGACTTGTTCAAAACAAGCCACAAGAGCTTGCTTTTAAATTTCCTAGGCAAGAAAAAAGCAGCTTGGGCTCTGGCAAAGGTCCACAAAGGATTGTGTGGAGCACATCAGGTAGGATCAAAATTGTGATGGTCATTACATAGGCATGGAGACTACTGGCTGACAATAACGGCTGATTGCCATGCATATGGTGAAGGCTATGAGGCATTCCAAAAATATGGACTCTTTTTCAATGTACCAGCTACAAAACTTCATCCTATAGTGAAGCCTTGATTGTGGAGGGGGTGGGCCATGGATATCATCAGTAAGATCTACCTACCTTCTTTCAAAGGCCAGTCCTTTATCTTGGTGGCTACTGATTTCTTCACCAAGTAGATAGAGGCTCAATCATTGACTAAACTAACTCAGGAAGCTCTTATCAATTTCATCAAACATCAAATCATCTTTCGATATTTGGGATCCCAAAGTCAATCACAGCCAATCAAGAGACTCCATTCACTGGAGATAAAGCGGCTGCCTTTGCCCAACAATTCCAAATCAAGCTAATCCATTCAAAGCCTTATTATGCCCAGGCTAATGGACAGGCAGAGGGAACCAACAAAATACTCATTAACATGATCAAGAGGACTATGGAAGATAGACCAGGAGATGGCATGAAGTATTGTGAGAAGTACTATGGGCCTACAGGAACTCCCCTAAGACTGCTACGGATTTCACACCCTATCGGCTGACTTGCAGGAAGGATGCAATCCTACCAATTGAAATTTCAATACGATCGGTTAGAATAGCATTTCAGAATAACATGTCCATAGCCGATTATGAGCAGGCTCTCTTGATCGAGTTGGATCAAGTAGATGGAGACAGATGCATAGCTTATGAAAATAATCTGCGAGATAAGCAAAAGGTGGTCATGGCATACAATTGGCAAGTCTGAGTTAGAGCTTTTCAAGAAGATGACATGGTTTGGAAGACTACTTTGCCAATTGCACCTAATGACCCCGAATCTGAAAATTGTTCGGCTAGYTGGGAGTGTCCTTTCTTAGTTAGAAAAGTTATACTCGGGGAAGCCTATCGACTAATCCATCCGAATGAAAAATGAACGATCAATGACAGGTATTTAAAATGCTATTATCCTTCTTTTTGGGAGGTACTAAAAACTTAAAGTACAAAAGCCCTTAAATAAAGCTTTAATCGGCTATAATTGAGAGATTGGCCTTTAGTTTTATTTCAATAATATCGGGTACATGCTAGGCGAAGTAGCATTTTTTATTTTCAGCTAATAAAGGAAATAGCCAACAAAACAAAATTAGCTCTACAAAGATGGAGGAAGGGTACGCGCGATGTCAATCGAAGGAGTAATTTGACAATCGCCAAACATGGATTTTTGATAGCAAGAGCAGATATTGGGGAAATTTCATCATCCTTGACCAATCATTATGCGCTCAACAGGAGGCATCTGGATAGAAGCTGGCACCGCAGTAGCAGAAGCAAGGCTAGGAGATTCGACTGGATTAGACTCTTCAACCTAAAAACTCGGCTCCGCAGCCAAATGCACCTCCATCAAGCTTAATATCCTCGAGCTTAGATCCTACCATGTAGACTAGCACTCCTCCGGGTTGAGGGAGCCCTCATCTCTCTCACTCTCAAGCATCAATTGATAATTCTCCAATTCTGTTAGCTGAGCAAGTACCTATTGTGCCTCCCTAAACAAGTCGACCAGAACACTTCCTGCTTATTGATTTGTCATCCTTCCCGGCACAGCTGCCTCTTTCAGCTAACAAAAGTTGGATCTCAGCTTCCAGGAAGGCTATCCTATCAGCACGAGCAGAAACACCTTGTTTCAGCACGTCCTACTGACCCTTCTCGGCTACAAAATTAGTACTCATTTCCTAGTCCCTAATAGCAAGAGATGATAGTTCATTCAATTTGGCTAGGGCGTTAGTTTGCAGCTTGTGGCTGATCTCCACTATATACAAGAACCTGGTCAGTCGAACACAAACCATAGAGCACTCAGCTTTTAGCTCAGCCAAGAAGGTTGGGTCGGAGGACCCGGCGATCAATCTTTGAGCCTTCCTTAACTCTTCATAAACAGCCTCTCCTATAGGCATCTCACCCTTAAACATGGCCTCCAAAAAGCCCAAGGCTCTAGCAAGTTCGTCAACGGGAGAAGCAAGTCTGGCCGATTTAAAGAAAGTCACCATATCTTCTATGGCACGGCTAAGAAGGAGGAAGGAGAATAAGGGGACACCAAAATTGCAGGAGTAGCTTCTCAGACCTTAGCTGAACTCCCATGTTTCTCCTCCTCCTTGGATGATTTAGCCAAAAGAACAAAGGAGAAAGTAGCTGAAGGAGACTTCTTTTTCTCTGGTTTCTGCAAGACAAAAATAATTAGCTAACTAGGTATTGGAGGACAATGAAAGAAGATGAGGTAAGTTACCTTCAAGGCAGCTAACACAACACTCGCATCTCTGAGCCATTTTGACTTCCTCAGACCAGTTGCAGCTATCCTAGTCTGAGGAGTATCTGGAAAGGCTTCAATGTCAATTGGCTCGACTAGCCCTGTAAAAAGAATTACAAGATAAAGATGAGAAACTAGCTAATTCAGCTGATAAAAGTTAAAAATTAGCCTATTGACCAAAAGTGGCATTCTTGGGGTAGCCTCCTCAGCTCTTCTTTTCTTTTTTGAAAAGAAGCTCCAACCAGTGGAGAAGCAGCTGACGGATGAGCTCCTCTTTCTTGAAGTGGCCCYAGCAGTCRATTTTGTGGCTGAARGAGCAGAGGAAATGAARGGGTGGAAGAAAGGTAGAGTTTTTTAGAGTGTTCAGCTAGGACAGTTGAAAAGAAGATAGTTTCCACCTGGTCACACCATAAGTCAAAGTATGCAGTTGTTAGGGGAAGCAACGAAAATCCTGCAAAAAATTTTTTTCAGGTTTTTCCTGCAAACCAAGTTTCAAGGACCTTACATTAGCATCGGTCAGCTCTAGACAATTGATAGGCGATATGCCAAGGTTGGGATCGGTTGGGACGTCTAGCATCAAGCTAAACTGCCTCATGTAGCAGTGTGGACATTATGGCTCAGCTGAAATCTTGTTGTAGTGAGCAGTTGGTCGAATCCCATTGAGCAACGCCGTGCAGCAACGAAGGCGGGCCGAAATGGCCTTCTCCTTCGCATGATTAGAACCATTTGGGCTCAACCATAGCCAATCAGGACCCTCATCCCGCCTAGAGTATGGGAAGGAGTCGATGGTGGCCACCTTAATGTAGTATAGTCATTTGAAAATTTCTCGGCTAGACAGCTGGTTGACTATCACTTCCCTTAGCCGATAGCCAGTGACTTCTTGGGCCAATCTTGCTGCCTCAACCGATAGACAGCGGACCCCAAACTCAGAGAGGTATTGATATAGCCACAGCTACAACCCAGAATGGTGCAGTTACAGTACTGGCATCTTCACCTCCAGCCAGGGTTTTAACTAGCCGATTCAGCCCCCAGTAGATCAAAGACAGAATTAGTGAGGCCAACGGCGGGGATTGATTATTCATCAGCAAGCCGATGTAATATTGGTAATCGGCCACCACGCCGTAGGAAGCTAAGTAGAGGATGTATTGGCAGAGCCAACACAGCAAGAATGCCCATGCTCATCCTCGGAGATTGTAGTCGAGTCGACCGCCTCAATGAATTTGGGGTGGCCGGCTAACTGCTTTCTGAAATTTAGTCGAAACTCCTTCTTGTTCATTTTGTTGTACAACACCGGCACATCAATATTGGTCACTGGCAAGTCAAGAATAGTTGCCACATCTATCAGAGTTTAGGAGAAAATTCCCTAAGGTAACATGAATGCATTAATGGACAATGACCAGAACGGCAAGATGGCCATCAGCAGATTCCAATCACAGCTCAACTAAGGGTTGTAGAGATTTGAATCACATGGAAAACTTTGTATCGCTTCCATACAGCTTCCATGGTTGAGGTTAATTGCTTAGCCGAAAGCTGATGGCCAATAGCGGAAGCTCTTTGGCCACCTAGCCAATGTCCAGTCAGAACGGAAAAAGGAAGGCTAAAACCTCTGGGTTTAAGGAAGGAAAAGGCAGTCACAGAAATGGGTGATCAAATAGCCGGACCCAAAATAAAGAACTCCTTAAAGAAGTCATGGCAAATGAAAAATCGATTATCAGTAGACAAAGGTCGATCGGAAGCTTCACTACGGGAACTGATGTTAGAAGACATGTTGTTTAACAGAGAGTCGGAAGAGGCAACCAGAAACTATTAGCAGGAAGCTCAAAAATGGCAGAAATTCAGAAATAGCAGGGAAGGTGGGAAAAGCACAAATGAAAGCTTGGAGCAGAAGAAGTGAATAGTTTATTCTTTTTTGGCTTATTTTCACGCTGTCAGAAGCTGAAGGGATAGGAAGGTTGTGAGTTCTGAAAAAGGGCCAACTGGCTAATGGACAACCAGCTATCCGGACTTGGCAGTCGATAAAACTCAAGAGTCCCAAAAGCATACAAGGAGGTGGATAATGCCAAGCTTCGCCTAATCTCCAACCAGTACAATTGATTAGGGCAAAGGTGTGGAGGGCATGCGTTGATGCCTAAAATAGCCAACATCAATTGTTGAGGCAGGAGGCAATAGCTAGCCCAGCAAGACCAAATCAGATAGGAGACTAAGAAAAAAAGAGTTGAAATGGCTAATGAAAATCAGGAAAGGAACGGATGATAGGACCCGATGAGCGAGAGGAAAAAGTCAGCC
>MEJB01000015.1:6984805-7094036 GCA_001752375.1 Rhazya stricta
AGAGGAAAAAGTCAGCCGAATCGGTAGAAACAGCGACAAACCAGGAGATCGGCTCTACAACCAAATAAGATTATAACATCTGACCGAAAATCAAGGGGCATAATCAATTGAATGGTCAACGGAGGTAGACGTAGGTCGAGGAAATAGCACAGAAGAAGGAGAAATAGCATAATAGCGGCCGACTTTCTCGGCCACCAGCGGGCAAAAGAATGTTGCACAGTGGAGTATAAATAAGAAGGGAGAAAAGAGAAAAAAACATACCAACCAATCCAACAATCAAGCATATTATCTTTATTTTTATCTATGTTTTCATTTGATAACTAATTCTATGATTAGCTTTTGAGTGCTAATTGATTATTTGCTTTGTTAGACCAGTCTTGTATTCAATTTTTTTTTTCTCAATGTTTATGAATTAGAACACTTATTTGTTTTCTTAGATGATAAGCATTTCTAGCCTTAATAGCATAATTTGTTAGCTTATTCAATTTCTTTTGCATTCTTTATTGCTATCTTTACTGCTTTATTTACAATTTTCTTTATAGCTTTCTAGCTCATATAAGATTACTCAACTTGTTTYGTCTTATTAACTAYATCATTTCTTAGCATAAGTACTTGCTTAGCCTAAGCTAACTTAGTTATAAATTTTTGCTGCTTGGCATCCTTCAGCGTGATCACTTGTTTAGTCTAAGCTAACTAAGTTGCATCTTTCTGCTGTTTGGCATCTTTCAGTATAATTATTCAGTTAACTTCAGCTCTTAGTTGTATCTTTCTGCTGTGTGACATTTTGCAATTTGCGTTTACTTGCTTGTCATAGTTTGTTTACTTTATGATCGGCCAGTAGAATTCACTTTGTTGTTCTCTTAGTCGTAGTAAACACATAATAACTTTTTCCCTGGTTACATAATATACTACATACTTTATGAGGACTTGCTAATGCTAATTTAAAAACCCACATACAAAAACGAGGTTATGGATTCGGTAAGCCAATTACATGACTAGCTAATTGAAACTTAGGTCTCATTGTGTAGAGAAGCTTAATACGTCACATTAAGGAGGCTTAGCAAATTTTACACACCAACAAGTTAAATATGTGGATTTAGATTTAGGAGTCTGAATTAAATCCTCCCTATTGATTTATAAAAATTTTATTGCATATAACATAAAAATAGAAGCAATATTCTAGTGACCATCTAGAGGGGCTTGGACAACGGGACAAAAGTACAAGACGGTGGTAGCCTGCTACTTTACAATCTCCAACCTTGAGAGATGAGGATTGTTTATTCAAAGTCGGTTTATGCTTTGCAGAGACAAAAGATTATTATTTTTATTAGTGAATTTCCTGGTCGGCCCAATTCGTTATCTATATTTCCTGGGTAGAGAGCCCATCKACTCTTTCTTTTCCGGGGCAAGAMGATCCATTAGCTTAGTTTTCAGCAGTAACAAGGAAGTAATGGTTGTTTGTAGTTTGTATCAGTAACTGCTCCACCGATAGCATTGACTTCACCCTGCTGCTCACTGCTCGATAATCCAAGAACTTTTTTCTCCGGCCAGGTTCGTTCTCTATCTCTCTCTCTTGCTATATGTATGTGTATATCTGTATGTATAGTACATGACCCACGAATAAATGTATTTTGTGGATAGACATGAATTTATGGTAAAACAGAAGGTAATTTCTATTTCAGTTCAGGGTTCCTTGTCTAGGGTTTCAAACAGAGAGGGATGGGAATTGACTTTGGAATGGTTTGTTTGTCCTGTCATCAAAACTCTTGGTATCTTAACAAGTTGTGCTCTGAATTTTGATTCAAGAACAACCAAGATCATCTTTATATTTTCAGATTTCCTGATCATCCATTCAATTTGTGTGGTTTGATGGGGTTAGTTGGTCATCACTTTAATATCTGGTAAAAAACGAGTTCTCTTTTCATTTTGGTGAGTCTGGATACAAAAAAGAATAGAATGCTTCAAGCAAGTTATTACCGAGGAAATGAGGATGCCCTTTTATACCGTTTATCTTCTTACAAGATCGTTGTTCTTCTCTTATTATTATTTTTATCAATAATTTTAAGCGTTCCTCTTCCACAATGGGAATTCTTTGTTTATTAATCTTCTGACCTTACTGYCAAACTTGATCTGCTGTTGCTTATTAACAGTGCTTTCTACTTTGAACTATGTCAAAAACTGTCTTGTTGATTTCACTTATCGTTAATTGCCAAAAGTCTGTAAACCTGGATTAGGTTATACCTCAGAATTGTTGTACTCAAAAAAAAAAAAAAAAAAAAATTGTTCTTCAGATATGAATTTGCATATGATGTTACCATTTCTTGTGGGCTGGATGAAGATACTGTCATCATGTGGTGGGCATCTCATGGTTGGCTGAAAATGACAGTGATTTTGTTTCTCATGCATGTAACAAAACCAAATTAGGCTACTTTGGGGGTCAAAGGTACCAAGTCTATCCACGTGTAATCTGGATGATCAGAACTCTTTTCTTATTCCTCATGGCAAAACAACTGTTTTTCTGTGTCCTTTTGGAGTCTTTGCAAGGCAGAGGTATAAGAATGGAAATGACTAACTTGCATGACATGGGAAAATGGAAATGCAAGAAACAACTATGCCCTTGCAAGGGCTGGGGAGAGTAATTCCATTCTCATAACATATTTTATTGAATGAAGTACTGAAGATTTGTCGAAATAGAGAGAATGCATCTCTGCTCTCCCACTTCACACCTCAGATTGCCCCCGTCATTTTGATAAATGCGCCTTCACATCTTCTCAACTCGACATGGAAATTGCTGGAGAGAGTAAAGAGCCCTTCTCTTGAAGGTACTCCCACGAATAGATTCGCTGGAGACGAGTTTGGGCTTATAGCTCAGAGTATTATAGCACGTGGCTATGAACCATGGTGTCGGGGTTTGAATTGCTCCTCGCTCACAACCAGCCAAAAGAGGAAGCACCTTTGCCTGTGGGGTAAAATGATGGGGATAGCGGACCAAACGCTATCAAACTTGGTGTGGGTTTTTGGTCAAAAGGGGAATGATTTAAATAGACTTGAAACCCTAACTGTTACTTACAAGCCAAGAACAATTTAACTAGGAAATTACCAGACCCTATTATTAAACTTAACTAAAAGACTTCTAAACAAGTAATGATTCCATAGTAACACAAATTRTCTTACCTATTTAATAAAATTAACATAAATAACTTAAAAAATTACTAATATTTTCACACTGAATTTTTGAGGTTTAGAAGGCCCTTCTATCTAGCATTGCATTAATTTTTTCCTCTGGGATTTAAGGTAACAGATTCACCTCAGTGCTTTGACATCAGAATTCAGGGGCAGCAGGAGTGGTGTAATGGGGGTTAGGAAAGGTACAACTAAGCTAGACTTGTATAGGAGGCTGGCTTCAGAATGCTAAGTTGCGTCAGGTTGGTGGGTTGACTGGACATGTGTTGCCATATTAAGCACCAGCCTTGCAGGATGAAAATGAAAACAAGTGGGCTTGTAATGACGCTTTGCTGCCTTCTTCGTGAAATGCATTGCTGTTTAGTAATATTTGGCTTGCATAGTACATTATTGAGGTTGGTTAAGACATTATTCTCATCACTAAAGATCTATGTGCTATAGTTGTCTAGTTCTTCAACCAATTATTAAATAAATATTGCTGTGTATGTTTTTAGACACTATATATGTCCTTTTCTTGGGTTTATGATTATGCATGTCTACTATTTCACATGATCCTTTTTCTTTTAACTTCTGCAGGGAGCTTAGAAGCAAATTTACCTATCGTGCAACAGTGATGGCAAGTGAGAGTACGTCTGCTTTAATGGTATCTTCAGAGTCCCTAGAACAAATTGGAAAACCTGTGGGGACTCCAAACATGATGTCGCTTCAACTTCCTTTGCAGCAAAGCCGAAACTCCTGCCAGTGTCCTGTGGCAATACTCTGGGATATTGAAAACTGTCCTGTTCCTAGTGATGTGCGGCCAGAGGATGTTGCTGGGAACATCAGAATGGCTTTGCGTGTCCATCCAGTGATTACAGGAGCTGTCACAATGTTTTCTGCATATGGAGATTTCAATGCCTTCCCTAGGCGATTAAGGGAAGGGTGCCAGAGGACTGGCGTCAAACTAATAGATGTCCCTAACGGGAGGAAGGATGCAGCTGACAAAGCAATCTTGGTTGACATGTTTCTATTCGCTCTTGATAATCCTCCTCCTTCTTACATCATGCTGATTTCAGGAGATGTTGATTTTTCCCCTGCTCTTCACATTCTCGGCCAGCGTGGGTATTCTGTGATTCTTGTCATTCCTTCTGGAGTTGGTGTTTCATCTGCTCTCTGTAATGCTGGTAGTTTTTTGTGGGACTGGCCTAGTGTGGCTCGTGGAGAAGGCTTTTTGCCCCCTGCTAAGGCTTTTAGTTGCGGTAATCCATCAGATATTGCTGCATTTCTGGTTGGTTGCCACATCAATGACAATGGAGATGGTCAAAATGAAGAAGAAGCAATTGTGTATAGAGGTATTTCACAAAGATATTATAATACGAGGGATTTCTCATTGGTCTCACAGTCTTTATCAGAGTACAATAGCAATTCAATTCCCATTCCTAGTTATCCTGCAACTTCAAGATCGCACAGTCTTCCATCTGGTATAAATGAAATCTCTGCGGGAACCACCTTTGCTTCAGGGGACCAAAGTGACTTGATGTGGGTGCAGCCTGGAGATTTAAATGGTTTGAAAGCCCAATTGGTGAGGTTGCTTGAATTATCTGGAGGCTGTTTGCCTCTCACACGTATTCCTTCAGAATACCAGAAAGTATATGGGAGGCCTCTCTATATCTCGGAGTACAAGGCATTTAAGCTTGTAAATCTTCTTCAAAAGATGGCTGATTCACTAGCTGTCGAAGGGAAGGGTCAAAAGAAATTTGTCCATCTCCGGAACTACAGATCTGGACAAAATGCTACTTCATCGATTTTACCTAAGAAGGAGAAGAAAGGAAAAGGTGCCCCCGAGGGGAGTATTGATATCATAACTGGAGCTGGATATTCAGATGAGTTTTCAGATGATGAAAGGGTAGTTGTAGAACAAGATGAAAAGGTAGAAGAAAAGTCAGATCTATGGCTGACAGGTCAATCCAAACTTAGTGATAAAAACCTTGAGAACTTCAAGTATGAGCTTCAAGAGATTCTTGTAAGCTATTCTTGTCGGATTTTCCTTGGTTGTTTTGAGGAGATATACCAGCAAAGATACAAGAGACCTCTGGATTATCAGAGGTTTGGTGTGAACGAGCTGGAGGAGCTTCTAGCTAAGGTGAAAGATGTCGTTGTATTGCAAGAGGAACCAGTAAATAAAAGGAGATTTCTGGTTGCGGTTGGGGGTTAGAAAGAGAACATTATATAACATGGCCGTTACATTGCTCTCTTTAACTTTAACAGATTTATGGCTAAGGTATGAATGCTGCTACCATGTTCTTGTTATCTTTCCATATTCAACCTAGTTTTGCAGAGTGGATAACGGCAGCTGAGAGGGCGTTCTGTCTATCATTGTTGTCCAACTTGGTCTTGTAGATTACTCTGAAAGTTGACATGATACTTGGATGCAATTGGCTTGAACTGACTAATTAACAATCAGTCATCATTATACCTAACTTGCATTTACACATGCTGTAAATTGTCATTTAATTACTTCTGTGTTTTCTTTTTTACCTTTTGGGATTTAAGAGGAGGTGAGTTGTCAATGTCTTGGGCGATATTTATTCTGTACTCTGCTTAGAAAATGTAGTAATTGGGTTTGATCTACTTATCAGATGTTGCATTCAATTTTCCAAAACCTTCAGAATTTGGGCTTTTAATAAGTCACATATCAAATTAGGAGTTGTGAGCGATTTCATCTTGCAAAACTTTTCACCACCGTCTGGATCTACCGGCTCATTATGATAACCAGTTGGCATAAAGGGATTTTTATTTTTCTTCTTCTCTTTTCTCTTTTGAATATGTTGTTGAATTCCTCTGCATTTTCCTATCTGAAGAAGCCTCTGTTTCTGCTGTCTAACACTTGATTTACATGTTCAGACTGAATTTTTCATTTGATTGGGGAACTAGTTCAGCAGACTGCTTTTCTATATGCTATTCAGTCAGACTTTGTACTTTGGCGTGGGAGTTGGTTAAAGCTGTATCTTATCCCTGCATGCATAAGAAATAGACTATTTAATGGAAGCAAATTAATTGAGAACAAGTGATGCACTTGGACATGTTGTGACTGCATTATTGTATCTTGAATTCCAAAAATTGCTAGTGCAAGGGTGATTTAGTTGTGATGATTGCTGCATATTTTAACAAATTACATGAAACAAGGAGTTCATTTCTGGGGATTTTTCATCTTACATCAAGGTATTCAGGGAAATTTCTATTGTTGTGTTTGCGGGAGGCCGCGGGGGGGGGGGGGGGAGGCGCATTCTGTTGCAAGAATATTTGCACTAATTAAAGTGATGTTCCAGACCATAACACAATGGTTGGAATGTGTGACATTCAGTGCTTTCACGTTCTGCTGTTCAGGTCAAACTCCATTCAGCAGTTAACTCTCAATGCATGCTTTCAAAGCAATTGATGTTAGAAGGAAGCTGCCTACATCTAATGAAGATGTGCAGCTAATGCCGCAAGAGGTAAATTTGAACTTCATACAATGTAGATAATGCCACAAGGGCAGAGAGGCTAAACTTTTTGGGTTATTCGTTGGCAATCTGTGAGACTACTACTGCAAAAGATGCAGCTCTCTCTCTCTCTCTCTTGAAACCTACAATGCTGCAAGCCATTTGGAACAGTAAAGGATACCGTTGTTTTTTTTTTTTTTTTTTTTTTCTGTTTTTGGCCGGGGGGAGGGGTGGAGGTGGGGAATTAAATGACGCTACCATCTGGTAGTAATTTGCAGCTTGTCAATTTCTAATTATGCCCTGATAGGTATTCACCAGTGCTGAGAGTGGTTATCTCAAGTAGCTTCTTTTATTGATGCTCAGCTGCTACAGATAGCAACTACCAACCACCTTCTCGACTTTTGATTCAATCTGGATCTGGGGATGTTCTGCTCGGTTCTTAGTGCTCAGTTTAGCTCGGTTCTTAGTGCTCAGTTTATCTCAGGAGGACAAAATGGCATCAAGCTCTTCAGCTGTAGAATGTGTTTTTTGAGCCTTGTGCTTTTTTATCTCATTTATCCATGAAAATTGGATACCCACAATCTCYTTATATTATTATTATCATTTTTGTTTCAAATTGTTGGACAACAGCTTGTGTTTTCTCTAATAGAACGTAGGGAACAACTGATCTTGTGCTGGAACTTAATCTTTTATTCTAAGCAATACTCTATTTCTCTCAGTTTAACTCATACTTGCACTATGGACGTGTAATTTGCTTGTCTTGAACCGTTATTCTCGTGGGGATATCCAACTGCCGACTGTTGAGAAATGCGTATCATCTCCATGTCTAGCGGATTACCTCCCTTGAGGTGCAAAGGCAGAGGCTATAGGACTTCTAACGACGTGTGTACCATTATCCTCATACCAGCTTAAGTATCCATAGTTACCAAAATAATCACTCTCTGGACTCTGCGCCAAATCTATCTCTACGGTCAAGTTGAACGTGGCCGTGCTGTATTTCCCTGCGAAATAGAGTACTGCTGGTTGCACAAGGACCTTCATGCCTGACGGGGCGTAAACCGATGCATGGTATCTGCAATTTGTATCAACTACATTAGTCAGAACCCTCTTGAATGTGTAACTAGTCGTGTTTGTGTTGTTCAAGATGACAATGAACGAAGGGTAGTTGAGATCAATATTGGCTTCACTGCAAGAAAAGTTTGATCTTTTCGTGATTATCTGGATCTCCTTCCTTGTATAATTCAATCCGCACAAGAAGTTGACATAGTCTTCAGCTTGTACATCGTACACAAGTCCGGGATCCACGGCCTTGTTCGGATTAACATGTCCTGCACCAAAGTCAAGAGGGGTCCCTGCAATTCCTGTGGTCATGTCAATGATTGTACCATTTACATTGTCGAAAATCTCAGCAGTAGTCATCATTGCAGAACGAATGGCAGCTGGGCTCCAGTCTCTATGTGTGGCCTTCAGCAATGCAGCTATTCCTGCCACGTGAGGAGATGCCATGGATGTCCCAGACACTAGGAAATAATCTGTTAGCAAGAAGTTGTCTCGGATAGGTGCACCTTCTCTATTTGGCACCCACGCAGCCAACACATCAAGACCAGGAGCCAGTATATCAGGTTTCAATATCCAAGGTGCTGGAAGAAAAGGTCCTCTTGATGAAAAAGCTGCTACTTGAGGAGCTGGCCCGGTTCCCAGAAGTGTCATCTGAAACTTGATACTCGCAGTTGGGTTTCTGGATTTGATTATGTATTTTTTGACCAGTTCACCATCACTTGGGAGTACCGCTACAAATGGAGTGTCGAAGTCTGTGGGTTTCAGAAACTGCCCACTATCGGAACTGAAAATAGCTCCTGCAGCTCCCGTTCTGTACATTTCAAACAGTTGTTGGAATACTGTTGTCTGGTCATTGTAGTCACAAAAGATGTATTTTCCTCGAACATCCTTGGCGTCAAGGGAGTAGGAGTCGCAGATTTCCTTACTTCTATTACCATGACCAAAGTATAAAGGAACCCTGTCTACTAGCAGGTTCTCTGGATAAACGGAACGACCGATGATTGAAACTTCTCCGTTACCAAGTGTGACCCGAGCAGATAAATTGCGATCTACAGTTCCAGCACCTACGGAAGTGAACCAAGGAGCACCATTGATGATAGTGTAATCATGAGGACCACCATTTCCAGCTGAAACTGATACAAAAATGCCTACCTCCATCGCTGCAAAAGTCCCGATTGCTATTGGATCAGTATAAAATGGGGTCTTAAAGAATCCGAGTGACAAGGAGAGAAGATCGACTCCATCTTCAATGGCTTGATCTATGCCAGCTAGTGTATCACTTGCTGCTGCTCCAACGGTGTAGTTGAGGAACAAAACTTTATACATGGCTAGTCGGGCTTTAGGTGCCATCCCAGTTGCTGTCCCATTGGCATAGCCAAAGTGATTAGCAAATGGCGCTTGGCTGCCTGCAGCAGTAGATGATGTATGGGTTCCATGGCCCATATAATCCCTTGGAGAATCATAATCGTCAGTTGTCGATATGTTCAGTCCTGCTTGTTTCATCCCCTTACTAAATTTACGAGCTCCAATGAGTTTCCTGTTACAATTAGAAGAATTAAAATCAGTTCCACTTTCACAAGTACCACGCCAGCGGGCTGGGGCAGGAGGCATTCCATCATCGTTGAAACTCTGGCTTTCTGGCCATATCCCAGTATCGACAATGCCAATGATCATATCATCCCCAAAGTCAGAAATTGGCCACAATGCTCTTTGTTTGCTCAGTCCTAAAAATTCCGGAGTATGAGTTGTGTGAAGGTGGCCGAATGATTCTTCATAAGTGGCAAGATGACCTGACATTTTCTCCAGCTGTTCAAGCTGGGATCTTGATAGGATGGCACTAAAGCCACTGATTGCGTGATTGTAAGTGTAGAGATGGATTGGAGGAAAACCGTCCGATGATGAAAGGGAGGCAAGGGCTGACATGTACCAACCGTGGTAGGTGGAGAATGGTGCTGGCATCTTTGATCTGTCCATGTGGATGATATAGGTTCGTTGATCATCGGATATGGAGGATGACAGGGCAATCAAGAGCATAAAGACACAGAAGAGCAGTCGAGCAGTGACTTGCTTCATAGATAGTAAAGGATTGTTCAATGTCGAATCTCTACATATCAGGAATCTCTTATAAACAGGGGAAGAAGCTTTGCCTGGAGCTATGATCAATGGAATAAGTGTAACAGGATTGGTCCACCGAATGGGTACAATGAGAAGGAGCTATTCTGATCGATGGAACCAATTACGTAAACTGCATGCCAGTTACAGTGTCCAGTTACTAGAATAAAATGAGGACCGACTTTTAGACTTTATTCTTCTTGACGGCAATGGTTATCATTGGTGCGAATTTTTGCTTTGGATTTGCAAATGTTCGAGGATTGTTGTTGTGCCCATGACCCGCGTATTGATCAATCATCAAACCCGTTGTCCATTACCGAGTACTGGTTAAACCCATTGCTATTTGCTTGAGATGTCTGCTCGAGCATCGAATACATGATACTCGAGTAATTTTTGAAGAATACTTGAGTATTCAAGTCACATTTTGTCTGAGTTGTTGCTCGAATATATAGTGTTCGGTCATGGAGATAGAATTTTCGCTCTTTTTTTTTTTCCCCCCATCCACACATTACAAATTTATTTTTTCAATGCCAATGATTCTCAGCACAGCTTCTTCAATTAGGAAGCATATTCAAATTTTAAAATTTTTTTATCTTCTTGCCTTTTTTATTAAAAAATATTTTGAAAAAAACGATTGTATAAAGAGATGAAAATAATAAATACACAGAATATTTGAATATCAAAATAAGGAGAACAATCTAAAGGGCCATCAGATCAAGGATGATTGTAGGAGGAGTGTAATGTATGTCTTCTCACTCTTCGCGGCTCTCATACTCCAATCCAAGCCCTCTACGATGCGTTGTACATGATATCTCAACCCAAACTCTCACAATGTAAAAAGTGGAAGAAGAGATTAGGAAACAACAATCTCAGTTCCTATTGGACTAGGTCCATATACCGACCAACTCCTTCGCTATCATCGCATATCTCCATTTCTTTCTCATATATCAGGTCTAATAAGTAGCATTGCAAGCTTTTCGAGTTAACTAGATAAAATTTGAAATCATCAAACTTTAACTTACTCTCTTTGCTGCATCGGCAAAATGATGCTTCAATCTCATCGGATAGATAACCGAACATGTTTCTTAGAGAAGTATTCCCAGTATTCAATGTGAAGTATGTTGAGAACAATAAACACGGTCTTAATTCCAGAAGACTATATATATAACTTACTGGAACAAGAAAAGAATGATCAATTAACCAAAAATCCATGTAGTCCGTCATTTTGATGGAACAAAGGTTAGTCAAAACTTCTCTAAGACCTACATTCCTATAAAGAGAAAAGAGAAAAAGAAAAAGAAAAATAAGGGTGTATATATTTGAAGTCTCACTTCACTAGAAGCAGCAATATAATCTTTCAAATCCTTGTCTTGATATGTAGTAATTCTCTTCAAGTAGTAGCTCCTTTACTGTGAGAAAAAACTCATGCAATCGTATCCACAAGCTAGCTGGTATGTCTTACCAGCCAAATATGCCACTGCATTTAGGGCCATATACTTCAGTCTGCCAGTGGCTGAGGAGGTGAGGAGACAGGCCTCAAATGGATGGTAGATTGGAAGGGGACTGTGGAGAGCCGGTTTCAAGCAGGAAGCTTCTGCTACAATGTGACCTAGAAGTACTGGAAGAAGAAGCCAGACACCTTCCATCTCCGCTGTGAAAGTTTCCTTCACCTTTATGCATTTTGTTTCTGCTCATCCTTCCCCTCCCTTCTATATCCTCATACTCTTCATTTTCTATAGCTTCAACAAATCCACTATGCAGTGGGTCTGCACATTCATACAAAAGCCTAAGTACCTGCTTGATTGAAGGCCTTGCCCTCCCTTCTTTCTGGGTACACCACCTAACTATTGCTGCAACTGTCTGAAGTTGATCAAAGTCAAAGCTGTTGCCAATTTTTCGGTCCACAAGCTCAGCTATCATTGATTCTGATGTCAAGTATACATGAGACCACTCCACCAAGTTTTTGTTGTCTTGTATTGCTCGTCTTCCAGTCACCAACTCTAATAGTACAACTCCATAACTGTAAATGTCACTTTTCTCAGATAGCTCGCGGGTTACTGCATACTCGGGATCCATATAACCTAAAAATCATGGTGGAGTTTTGTATCTCAACGACATACATATATATACATACATAATTTAATTGACCATATACTCCAAGACAGATGTTTCCATATGAGATTTAGAATGAAGCTCTTGCTAACCTGGAGTTCCCCTAATATCAGTGTTTACAGGCTCAAAGCAGATAGAGCCATCTTTCGAACCGTGTGCAAGACCAAAATCCGCAACCTGGAAAACCATGACTCAAGAATTAAGAGCGTCTTTCATTCAAGCATCTTAAATTGATGGTATATGCGTATCTTCTAGTTCTCAAGGTCAAGGGTTTTGCATGATGATGCAGTTAAGCCTTAAAGGTGAGAAGACACAAAAATTTGTAGAACACAGCTAGAATATGTTGAATTAGTTGCTGATTACTCCATCATATCACTGATTTATGTTCTTTTGCAGGTATTTCTGGCAATATATCAGTACAAGTAAAAATAATGTATTTCCCAGTAGGGATTTTARGCCCACAGAAGAAATGAAATGCAGAATATAGTAGGACAAAACCAAATTCTTTGAAGGAACTTCTGAGCTATCTAAACCGAACTGAGTCTAGAACRACAATGCTCAGTTATTTACCTACATTTCCCASTAGGGATTTTAGGCCCACAGAAGAAATGAAATGCAGAATATAGTAGGACAAAACCAAATCCTTTGAAGGAACTTCTCAGCCATCTAAACCGAACTGAGTCTAGAACTACAATGCTCAGTTATTTACCTTGGCAACAAAATTTTCATCAAGTAATATATTGCTCGACTTAATGTCTCGATGGCACAAAGGAGGATCGCAATAGAAATGAAGGTATTCCTGCAAGCAGAAAATGTTAGGTGTCGAAATTAGAAACCTCATAAAAAGGGAACTCAGCTGTAGAGAATCTAAATTTCAAGAAACCCAGATTGCTTTGTATATCCCGATCATACTAGACATTACCAGAGCATTTGCCACATCAATGGCAATCTGAATTCTTCTATGCCAACTAAGAGGAGTTACACCTGAACCTGAAAAACACAACCATTTAGAAAAGCAATTAGAAATACCCAAATGAACTAATTGGTATCAGTTGTCTAGATCACAATTTTAGACTAGTCATCTAGAATTCTACTTATATTTCCTTTTTCTCCCCTCTTTTTTGGAATAAAGGGAAGTATGGAATAAAGAGTCATCTCCAAAAGAGACAAAATAAAAGGCCATACGGTGAAGTTGATCTTTCAAGCTTCCATTTGCCATGTATTCGTACACAAGAAACCTGTATAATTCAAGTAAACTATCAATGATGCTGGCACTGCAAAATAAATTGTACCAAAATTCTTGAATCCCAAATGCATGTATTTACAATCCTAATATTCAAAATGATAAGAGGGAAAAATATATTGAACTAATATTTACGTGAATTAATAAACCTCTCCTGTTTTTCAATGCAGAATCCCCTTAAAGAAACAAGATGACGATGATGTAGCCGAGCAAGAAGCTCTATTTCTCTGCAGAACTCATCCTCTGCTTGCTCCGAGACTTTATTCATCCTTTTTACTGCTGCCACGAAGCCACCATCAAACTCAGCTTTGTACACTGTGCCAAAACCTCCTTCCCCAATGACGGTGCTAAAATTATCTGTTGCCTTCTTTGTCGCTTTGTAGCTGAATTTTCTGAAGACACAGGACGGACCTGCACATAATTCATGTGACCAATGGCTCAAAAACAAAAAGGATCCAAGAAGCTAAAAAATCACACCTTTCACATGCCAGGGTTTCATCAATGTGAGAAGAGGAAACCATGATGTACCTTCATGTAGTTTCCTTGTCGGATGATGCAAGGTTTTTGAGAATGTCTTATCAAATGTTTCAGAATTCTCCAGCTCTCTGCTTTTCCTACGTATGAGAATAATCAATACAGCTAGCATCATCAAAGCCATCACTGAAACAGCTACACAGACACCTGGGACCAATGTGAGGTGGTAGGGATGGCGATTTTCTTTAAGGGGTGAATTCAATGAAAGCTGACTCGGACTAGCAGCAATGGATGGACTTGGTGGCACTTGAGGTGGAAATAAGGATGGGGAGGATCCTGAAACTAGCATTAGAAATGCAACAAAATAATCATTTCCATATCCAATAATAATCACATAAAAGACCTTGGCATGTGCAAGGCCAGGAAATGATGTTGTTACAAAAAGATGTCAGAACTCGATGAAATAAAGTATTTTACAATATAATTGCAACTATAATTATTTCATATGGCATAACAAGGTTTGTGATTCCTAATTCATCCACACCTGGAGGAATAAGAAGCCCCTGGACGCCAAAAAAACAAGCAGCAATATCAATTGTTGATGCATTATCAACTTGGCTTGCAAGGGCTGCAAAAGTTGCATCCCTGCAAGTACTCAATGTTGTATTATCCGTTGCTCCAATTAAATTGCGGAGATATAAAATGCCGGAATTTAAACACTTCCTGCAATCATCTTTTGCTCCTAATGGCGCTTTGCAATTTTCTGTGATGTCTGCAAATTTTGGAGATTGTAGCATCTGATTAACAGTTGTCCGACCTTGGCACTTGTAATTAACTGGAATTTTTGTCCCAAAGCCACAAAATATTGATGCATTTCTTGGTACTCCATACAATGCCAATGTTTCTGATAATGAACGGATGCAGATCTCAGATGACTCTGAACTAACCCCTAGGTTGCCTGTTACATTTGCATGTTGAGCAATGGAAACTGCAATCAAGGCATTGATGTAGCGACAACATTTCCCTCTATCTTCTTTGCTGGAGCAAAGTGAGGCCGCAAGTGTAAAGTTAGACCCACTTAGATCTAAGGGACAATCTGTAAATAGGAAGGATATACCAACATATAAATGATCATCAAGTAAATTCTTTGATGGAAATCAAATTAGCAGGAGACTTCAAAAGTATCAAATTTTCAGTACTCAACAAATAAGTCCAATGTTTAGCTGTTCTGGAACCTTGATGCTACGCTCATTCTAGTCGGGAGTATTTGATTATTAAGCTTCAATTAAAGAGATTCAGAGTCTTTATTATCACTTCATAGGACCATATACATAAAATCCAATAGGTGAACTTCTTACCTACTAGTTGTATCAACTGGGTTAGTGCCATATTTCCACAGTTATGACTATGATTGGGTGTAACAATTATTACAATTAGTAACTGACCCAAGAATCCTGTAAGCTCTTTGCTTTAACTCAACAAAAGGAACTAAAGCAAATAATAAAAGCAACACTAATTCAAATGCACAAATATGGTTCGACAGGAATCAGAAATCAGTCAAACGGGCAATAATTTCCCAGCATTTCAATGTAGATGCATAACTATTACTATTATCAAAATCCCAAGGGCTAAAGAAAGAGACTGGAGTAATACGTAAGATGCAATTTTTTACGAGTAAAATTAATCGACAGTCAATGCACAAAAAGCAGAGAAATTGATCGCTCAATACGTATATCTAGCTACAAGTTCAGCCGCAAATCCCAAGCTAACATCTATATTCAGGAAGAATTGCCATCTTATAGGTGCATGCCGAACATAACCTGCATTTTAGTGTTCCACTAAAAAACCGCTCTTCTTTCCCATAGTAATATGTTGAAGCTACGGCGCAGTGACTTCAAACTCCATGGATGGACCAGAATATTCAAGTAAACATAAACTCCCAGCAAAAAGAAAATAAATTTAAATATAAAAGTTAAATTCTACGATATTATAACATCAATATTCTCTGAAATTAACTCAGGAACAATTCAGTAACCAGAGTTAAGACACAGAAAGAATGACCAAGCAGAGGTAGTAACAGGCCAGAAAGATAAATTACAAAATCTGGACAAGTTGCAAAGGCAAAATTCATCTCCAGAACCACCATTTATTCCCGACGAACACAACGTACTGTAATTTAAAGAATGTGAAGATTCTCCATACATTTTAAATCATTAAAACATTAAAGGGGCTAGCACTTACCAGAAGCAGACATTACTAGAGGAAGATGCATTTCAAGAAACAGCAGCAGACCGGGAAAAAAGACCAGCCCGTGCAGTGCCATGGTCCAGCAGGAAGAAGAGAGTGGACCAGAGAAGATTGTAGAGCTTGAGAACGGGAGATGAAGAGTGAGTGAATCCGATGTGAGCACCGCAAAGACAATTTTCAACATTTGTTTGGACTCTGTGTGACTTGGAGGAAGTCTTTCCTGGCAGCCAAGAGCGCTAGTGCTGCTTTTGACCATCTTGACCCTCCAAATCCACCTGCACCTGGCCTTCCTAGCTTCTGTTATTTGTGCTTCTTTTCCAAAATTTTGTTTCCAACCGAATATAATGCGTCCTCTGAACATTCATTCCCCTCGTGCAGCCTTAAGGTATACCAGCGGTAGCATAGTGGTTTGTACGGATTGATAAATAAAATATTAAATAAAAATAAATTTCATATTTGATCTTTTGAATAAAAATTAAATCACATAAATGCAAATAAAGTCAAATTTAAATAAATTTTATTAATATAAAAATATCATATCTCAAGAGCAGAGAACTCCTCTCCTCTTGCATCTTTTCAAGGAGTTGGAAATTATCGAAGACGAAAAATGGCTTGAGTCCTGAGGACCAGGAAATGTGAACTTTTTGGATTCCAAGCGCTACTTCCCCAGGCTGTATTATAGAAGAGGAAATGGCCAAATGAAAATATTTGTGTATTATTGTTGAGAGTAAACTTATTAATTTCAGATTTATAGTATTTTTTATTATGATAATATGCAAATCTTAAAATTATTATTTTAAAAATAATTTAATATATACACTACTTCGTTATATCTCATTTATATTAAGGAGGCAGACATATTTTTAATCGAATAGAATTAAAATAAGAAATTCAATTCATTTTTTTATTTTTAATTTAATTTTATTCAATTTAAAATTTGACAAATAAATCAGTTCGATATTCAATTTGACCATTACTTAATTTGGTTAAATTAAAAAATCAAAATATATATATATGTTCTATAAAAAATTGAATGTTGACTTGACTTGACCAGATTAGTTGAGTAAAATCAAATTTTGATTCTCCCACATTAGAACCTGAATTCTAAATTCACTTACCACTCACTGTCACTCACCCTCCCACCTCACGGCTTGCACCTGGCCACCCATCGCTGGCGGCTGCTTGATTTTAAAGAGCCACCCATTGAAGAAGTTCACTTTAGAGTAGTCCTCGATGTAATTTGGGAAGGGTCATGATCACTTCAGAGGGGAAAAATGATAAATCTAAGGATATCTGAATGTAATCTGTTTAAAATTTTTAAATTTTCCTATCTTTGAAGTGTAGACTAGCGAGAGCTCTTTTTTCTTGTTTTTCCAATTCTCTTGACTCACCTGTGGCTCCTCTTTCGTTATACTGGTGTATTAGTGGATTTTGAAGTGAGGTCTAGGGAAAGTAGACAAAGGAAAGTCTGCAAGAAATGAACTTAGATCTATTTGAAGCTCATGCTCCTCCTTGCCCTCCTACTTAAAAATCCAAAGGATTTTACAAGCGATTCAGTATGAATGAAAAAATTTCGAACAAAAAAGTCGGAACTCGACTTTGGGATAATTTCTCCATCTATAATGCAGTTTRAATCGATTTTTTAAGTTAACTTGGCATTGGACATGTTGCTAAAAAATGCGCTTAAAATGAAAAAAATAAAAATTATTTTAAATCAGATCGGTGCTTAATAGATATTTCTATTATTTAGTAGCATAATATTTTTGATTTTCATGGTTATCGTTCTTTTTCAAATTTTGATTTAATTCACTAAATTGAATTTAATCGAAATTTTTTATTTTTTAAAAATTCAATTTTAAGTTTAATTTAATTTGGTTCGATTTTTAAAGAAAATTACAAAAATTAAATTAAAATCAAAACTGAACCTCGACCACTACTAACAAGCCTAAGGTGAAGAAAATAACTCTAAAAGAAAATATATAAAAGAGTGGACTCCAGAATCGAGGAGCAGATGCTTGTGAAGGCCGCAACGCTCCAAAGCTGGCTTGGTTACTACTGCTGGAGCATGTCTGTTTGGCCACGGGCCTTTTGTAACTTTTCCATGTCTACTTTTTCGGGACTCCGCAGTCACACTCCCATACTATTATTTCTTTTTCCAGTAATACCATTAAAGATCGGTCTGTTTTTTTCTCTCTCTTTTTTACTTTTGGCGTGAATATTCTTCTTTTTAAAAGTTAAGTTTCTTGTGATTAACCCTAGAAGATGTGACATTTTTGGACGGCCATAGCCAACAGAGATGTTCGTGTTTTTCTTCTAAAATAAAATTTCCATGCCTTATGGCTTTCTAGTTCTATAGGCTCTGGCGTCATTGTCGCTTGTGATCTACGCTTGACAATGCTGGGCTGCTGTAAGGCCTGCCTTCCTCACTTACTTTTCCAGCACAAGGAATTTTTATGCATTATCCAATTGACATGATTTGTATATATATATTTCTCTCGTAATTACTTTTTTTTTAATATCCAATGTCTTATTTACAATGTTAATAATACGTACGATTTTAAATATTATAATATATTTTTTATTATATCAACTAGAGCATAATATATATATTTTTTTAAATTTTTGAGATAAAGAAAATAATAAGAATATAAATATGTCGTTTATTAAAAGGTGCAAATACTTTCATAATTACTTCAAAAACAAATTTTAAATTATTTTTAGAAAATATAAAATTTCAGATAAATTCTTAAAAATGTTATTTCACCTCTCGAAAATATTTTAAAAACTCTCTACGATATATTTTTCTATAACTTACCTCCAAATTTTTCTCATTTTCTCGTTACTTTAAGCCTACAAACGGGTGCTTGGGATCCAAGATTATCCGAACCGAAGTGAACAGATTGTACCATGAAAAGCATAGAATTAACATCATCCTTTGATAAAGGACCAGCTGAAAAGAAGTCCGGGTCAATTCGGATGGATTGATGCAACTAGATTATGCTTCAAGGAATGTAATGTGTTAGAGATACACATATTGGTAGGAAGTCAAATAGTTGTATTACAATTCATAAAGGTTATCCGTCCCTCTTTAAGCAACATTGCTTGCAAATTCAATTAAAAAATATCAAAATACGTGTTATATATGATTAACTACAGGTACTATCAACCTATCAAATTTCATTAATATATCCAAATTTTATTCACGATGTGATAATGATGTCATTTACACCATCCAACGAATTTCTTCAATCAGTTTCAATATGCAGACGCTCCTAACCCCGGAGGCCCGAACCAACACCGAAATCTCGTTCATTTTCCTCTTTAGCTTTATTGTACAAATAAGACTCCAGGAAACAACGTATTTGAACCAAGGCCAAGGGCAGAGCTGGACGTAACGTACAAGCAGCTGCAACAGCAACCGCCTGAATCATTGAGGATAGGCAAAACAGATTGCTACTAGAACAGAACAGAGCATGCCAGCAACCGCTTGAGAGCGMGGGCAGTAGTCTTTGAAGACTTCACGGCTTCTGTATGATATCTAAATGTAAGGATATTTTCTTTCATTTCACGCGAATAATCATCTCCGTACACTGACACGATACTGATTTTAGAAGGAGAAACTTCCATTTCCATCGTACTGATTTTCTTCGTATTGGACTCCATTCTTACCAGAAACTGAAGGCTTGTATTTGTTCAGGTTTTGTTGTTCTCCAGTTGTTTTGTGCGGAATTGATATATTATAAGACACTTGATTTGCAGAGAATGGAGCTGAATATGAATTCCCGCGGTCAGACTCTGTTTCTGTTCTTCGTCACTGCTCTCTTTCTTACCTGCTCCGCGCTCAAGGTATTTGTTAGTGATTTACTTCTTTTGCTTTTTTATTGACAATCCAAGCTATAGTTGTTTATTTTTCAYAGATCTCTTATCTGTATGTATATACTGGACTTTTTGTACCGTGGCAGCAAGGAAAAATATGTGTTTCAGACAGGAACTGCGATGCAGGACTACATTGCGAGACCTGCCTAGCCAACGGCAATATTCGCCCTCGCTGTACTCGAATTCAACCTGTCAATCCCTTTACCAAGGTTTAAGTAACACAAATATCTGCCTTGTTTATATGTACGTGTTCTCATACATTCTATTTGTGACGGTTTCTATCCGTTTGTGGTGTTTATTGAACATATTGCTCTTTGTAGGTGAAAGGATTGCCGTTTAATCGGTACTCATGGCTGACGACGCACAATTCATTTGCTAGATTGGGGGAGAGGTCGGCCACAGGGGCTGTCATTCTTGCACCTACGAATCAGCAGGACGCCATTACAAGCCAGCTTAATGTAAGCTTCTTCTCAAACTTGCATATTTGTATGTATAATTACGTACGTGTTCTGGAAACGTATATCTTTTTTGGGTTGGGAGTGGACGAATCCCGGTCAGCTGCAACACAATTTATTAATGTAAGCAGAATCTGTGTTCAGATTACTTGTAAAATAATTAGTTTAGCTCTCTGGCATGATTAAAATTTTTTGGGAACTGATATATACTGTGGAAATGGAAAATGACCGCGGATTGTTAGGCCCGTCATTTTGAGAACATTTGGTTCCTAACTACGTTTTTTCATTCGGCAACCAGAACTAAATTTTACTTTATATCTTCAAACCCTAATTGTAATATACAATTTAAGCGTAAAGTTACTGAGGCGTAGCTTTTACATGATGTGAATCTCCCAAGTGCTGATTTCTTAACAGTAGCACATATTGCACCCTTCACCCAAAAAGATGTCCCAAGAGCTTCAAACTAATTGCCCCAGTGGGTTTCACATGTGGCCAGATTGACTGTATCTTCAAACTAGTAGCACATATAGCACATATTGACTGTATCTTAAACTTTCTTGGAATAGTTATTGCCCCCAATGGGTTTCACATGTGGCCATACTACCACAAACATGCGTATGACATTATATTTTCCGTAAGATGAAATTGATTCTGTTGGTTGGTTGTGGCGTGTATGCTTTGATAGTGATGTAATAAAAATATTCTATATCTGTTTGCCATGGAGTATTACGCAATGTTAGATAGGTGTTCGCTTCTGGGTCAAGGTAGGTGTCCGTTGGATCATGTCAAATATGAAGAACTTAGGTAGCAATAAATCATTTCCTTTGGGAACATAAGGTTTACAACAACTAAAAAACTAGCATTTTTTAAGATGTTGTCATAGTCAGTACTTGTGCCAATCTAGACAAAACTGATAAGTCTTGTTCACTTGATAGTTAGATGAACATTTAAGCAGAAGGAATGTCAATGTTCCAGTGCCTTAAAAGAAGTTTCATTTGAACAATAGATGTTAATTTAAAAACATAAATCGATAAAGTCCGATGAACATGGATCCAGAATTAATTTCTTTTACGAGGAAAATATCTGCTGATTTAGTTGCATTTCGTGAGAATTCTTTAAATGGCCTCCCTTCCTTCCTATTTCAAACTGCAGTAGTGCTCTTGAAGGACATGCGTTAGTCATTACTCTTTGCTTTTCCTTGATGGGCTCTATTTTTTCGTTTCATAATTTTAGCTGGCTAGCTAGAATTTTCCTTGGCTCTCGAAGCATCTAACTCTTCAAAATCGAATTGAAAAATTGKAGTAGGGATATATTTCTGTTCGTCTKCTCTTTTCTAGTTTTCACTGTCACAATGCAAATAGTGGCTATGATAATTGCTTTAATATAACTATTTGTAACTTATCGATGACTAATTAATTTAACTTATTCTATATCTGGTAAATGTGACTAAATGTAAACATTTTATCACTGTGTAGCTGTTACAAAATCAGAGGAACTGCTACTCACTGTAGTAAGAGTGGATGGCATTGATTTTATAAAAAATATCAGTATGTTGTCGAACCTCTGTTCCTCTTGTAGATTCTATTTTCTGATTATGATTTATTTAACTCCCTATTATGAGGAGTAGGCTGCTTGAATAAAAAATTTCAGAATATGATTATACATTTCAATAGCTTTCGTTAATTTAGTTTTTTTCTTCTTAACAACTTAAAACACGAGGGAGGAGCTGGTTTTAAGGATGGAAAATGGACAAACATATGCTCATCGCTAAGTTTTGGCAACATGATATGTTGCTCAAGGTTTAAACCTACACAGGCATAAGCGTAGGGAAAATTAATTTTTGTTTGGCCATCATTATCCATACAAAAAATTTAAGATGCTGATGACTTTTGCCCGGCTCTTAATGGTGACTAAACGCTTTAGAAATATTGTAAAATTTCTCTTCCTGATGCTTCTACTTTTTGCCCATGCTCAAATTCCTTCCGATTTTTGAGAAAGCAGAATCCTTCGTGGGCTCAAGATATTATCAAACTGGTTATACATTTCACTGAGATTCTATACTTTTTCCCCTCTCTGGTGCAGAATGGTGTTAGAGGATTGATGCTTGATATGTACGACTTCAACAATGACATTTGGCTATGCCATTCCTTTGGTGGAAAATGCTACAATTTCACAGCTTTTGTAAGTATATATTTTTAGGTTATTAGAATTCATGCTATTCTATGTGAATTTGCTGCCAGTGTAGATCCTTAGGGCTTATCCAAATGGTTTCGTGGATTTTGGTATTAATCCAATTCTTAAAATGGAATTTGGTTTTGGGACTTCTCACTTTTATAAAATAACTCATGAAGGTGCTCGAAGGTTGAACAGATACTGGTTTCCAATTATGTCATTCAATATTGGCTCTTATAATTTGATAGCATTGTATCAAAAATGTCATTCTCAGCAACCAGCTATTAATGTCTTGAACGAGATCCGAATGTTTCTGGAAGGAAATCCATCCGAAATTGTTACAATTATTATTGAAGACTATGTTACATCTCCCAATGGTCTAACCAAGGTATTCAATGCGGCTGGTCTGAGAAAATTCTGGTTCCCAGTATCTAGGATGCCCAAGACTGGTGTAGACTGGCCAACAGTTGATGATATGATCCAGCAGAATCAGCGTTTGGTAGTTTTCACATCTAAATCTTCTAAAGAAGCTTCAGAAGGCATTGCTTACCAGTGGAAATACCTAGTAGAAAATCAGTGTAAATTCATTTTTCCTCRGCTCCTTAGAATATACATGGACATTCTTACTTTTTCAACTCATGCATGTTGAAGAAAATTCTGAAGTAGTTGTATACTTGGCTATACATATGCAGATGGTAATGGCGGGTTGATAAATGGATCATGTCCCAACCGTGCTGAATCATCTGCAATGAACACAAAATCAAGGTCATTGGTCCTGATGAACTACTTCCCAGATGCTCCAGATATAACTCAAGCCTGCAAGCATAATTCAGCTCCATTGTTACAAATGGTGAACACTTGTTATGAGGCAGCGGGTAAAAGGTGGCCCAACTTCATTGCTGTCGACTTCTACAAGGTATGTGATAGTTTGTTATCTCCAGTGCAATTCCAAACATAAAAAATTCGCYGTTCATTCTAGTTTTCTTAAGTGGACTTTGCAGAGGAGTGATGGAGGAGGTTCCCCACAAGCTGTAGATACAGCCAATGGTCAATTGATTTGCGGATGTCCAAATATTGCATCTTGCAAGGTTTGCAATGGTCACTAACATATCAAATTTTATTTTTCATTTATTTTTTTGTTGCGGGTTGGACTTTTAGATATTTCCTATTTCAATATATTATGCAGGAGAATAGGACTTCCGTATCATGTGATCTACCCAAACCTGCCATTGCCCCAAGCATAGCAGTTAAAAACGAAACCAGCTTTGGAATCTTAAATGCGGTACCACGTCAATCCCAGTGGCTGCTTGGGGTACCTTTAGTAACCATCCTTTTGTCATTGTAAGCGAGGTCCTTCCAATTTGGAGTTTCCTCTTCTGAAGTGATAGAGATMGAAAATGGACATCATAGTCRCTGGGAGCACATGCCGAATTATTGGTAGCCTGTGATCATTAGTGCGAGAGTGAACATTTGTCTGGTATGCTTGCTTGCTCCTCGTGCTTGAATACTTGATGGTTAATAGGATGCTTACTTTGGTGTGGGAATTAGGACTTGACATGTTTTGTTTGATTTAACTGTGACAAACTGCATTCTAGATTGCTGAAAGCAGTGTATTCTTTATTTTAGATAAGTATAGTTAGAGTCAAAGGGTTATTTACATTAGGGCCAAGAAATTCATTTTATCAAGTCAACTTTTGAGGAGGCCTGATTGGCATTAATCCCATATCATGGGCTTAGTAAGCAATAAGTTAACTATTAATGAGTCGAACTCTAGTGTAGAGCTACGTATTTGGGCTTTCCATGAGTGTCTATGGGCCCATCTTCGACCCATCATGAATGAGATCTGCGTTCTTAATACTACCTTAACAGTGAAACAGCCCAAAGGCCCAATATCTATGTCTAAACTTTTAGCAACACTCAAGAGGTCATATATGATATTCGAATTTTTTATTATATTTTTTATTATATTAATTACAACTCGAGTACATATATATGTTATGTTTTAATACGTGTTAAAAAATACGCAATAAAAAGTGTAAAAAAAAATTATTAAAAGATCCTCGATCTCACCTATGTCACGATAATGCACAAACTAAACGTAATTAAACTCTGACTCTGCCTTGCAAAGGAACCACGGAAGTACTACTATGAAAACAATCTCCTTCCGACAGAATGCAACATTATATAATTGGAGGGCGCACGGCTCAAGACACCGCCATTTTCTTAAATTAGGAAGTTCGAGGCTAAATATACGGTAAACCTACATTAAGCTTGCCTAAATCCTAAAACAGCTCGTTAATCTGAACTAAGTAAGTTTTTAATTCTAAGGCAAAGTCACGCAATGAGATATTAAGATCAGAGTTTGTAGGTTGGTATGAAGAATCCGGGGGTGGAATATGTCCTCTATGTGTGGAAGAACATAGTAATACAAACCTGGAATATTCCAATGTTTGATCTACATTTTTGTATGGATATAATTAGCTCAGCAAATACCCTAATTAGGGTCGTAACCTTTACTATATGAATCGAATAAAGCATTTTTTTCTTTTTTCTTTTTTGTGGTCAATGTATCAAGGAAAAAAGATGAGAATCAAACAGTACAAATTGATTAATTTCCTTCAAATTGCCTCTTCTTTAGTTTTGGCCAAACCATTATAACTTTCTCGTTTCCCTTTAAAGTAGAGAATTGAGTTCCTTGGATTGCGGGCAAAAAACTTTTAAGCGACAATGATGCATCATGATGACAACCGGACAATTAATTTAGTTGGTTCAATTTCTTTTTAAAATCTATTACTCTTCCTGTTTCATAACATAAATTATTTTAGATACGTTTAAATCGATTAATATCATAAAATACAATGATATTTTTTATCTAAAATTCTTAATATACTCTTCATCTATCTTTTTTAATTCTTTTACATTTAAGGTCAATTAATTATCATTCTCTCATTCTCTCTCTTATCTCTATATAAACTTTCAATCTTATTTAAAGCTTCTTAAGACATACAAAAAGAAGTCAARCAAGTTCATTTTCAAAACATATGGATAGGGCTAAACTTGGAATATTTTTCTTAATATGTAGAATCACTTACATTGTAAAGATGGATTTTTGCCCTAAAATAACTTACATTGTGAAATGGAGTGAATATAAATAGTATATTTGATTAGTTTAATGTGTCGTAAGAAATTTTTCTTCTTGACATTAAGAAAATCGTGTAGGTTCRTGTTAAAATTTTTAAATTTGTGATAATTATTTATGCAAATCTCTCGTCTTCAAAATATAATAAGAAAAAAAGAGTATTAATCTTATAAACTTGATAAGACAAGTGTTACAATCTCTGAAACATTCTCGTGGTAAAAACTTAATTCCTTGATTCTTCTCTTTAGAATTTTTTTCRAGGGTTTCACGRATTGTTGTTGAAGTTTGTGAGAAATTTGAAACTCTTTCTTCTAAACTTCATTCGTTGGTGGACATTAATATGAATTTATGGACTTCTTCTTTTTAAACTTTTGCCTCTATTTATAGATAAAGCGAATTGATTTGCTTGGTCGAAATCATATTATAAACGATGTGGCGTCACTTGATTCGTGGAGCTCCCTTCTTGATTTTCATTGGTTGAACATTGTCATCATTAACACGTGTTACCATTCCATTGGTCAAAGTGTCATATATCCTCCAAGTTAATGAGAGCATTTAAATTAACTTTTAATTACTTAAATAGATTATGAAAATTTTCAGATCTACAATAATATTTAAAGAATTTTTTCCCTTCAAATATTATTCTAGATCAAATTTCTATAATTTTAAAGATAATTTAAAATATATTTTAATAATAAAATTCTTTCTCGACAAACATAAACAAATAATGACTGATCTAAATGGTAAAAGTGTTTGGTCGTCCCTAATAAGATCTCGATTTTGAGTCTTGTCAATATAGTAAATCATGTTGAGAAAGATTTGCTTTTTAATTGGTCCCTTCATCTTGAACTTAAAATAGTCGAAGGAAAAAATTCAAATACCGAATATCTTAAATAAAAAAGATATATTTTTGAAAAATCTGCTAAAAAAAATTCATTCATGTGTATGTGTTTCACCGACAAAATAAATTTCAGATATTTTTTCCTACCAGATTTGATGACGACACTTATGGCCAATAGTGAAATATGACATAAAACAAGTCTTTAATTTAATTATTGTCCTGTTCTCACGATACCCTTTAAAGCGCATGGTTAAGCACTCATTTTAGAGTTCAACACCAGAATGAAGATTTTGACTGGAAAATTTGTAGTCAAAAAATGGGCAAAAGTTTGTTGGGAATACATGAATGATGCCATACGCCTGGTTTGACTGCGTGGATTAAGAATCACGCATCTCCCCTAAATATCATGTCCATAATTTAATCCTCATGCAGAGTATGGGTCATGAACCCTTCGCCTTGGCTTTTAGCAACAAATCAAATTTCATTGTACCCTTTCTAACCTTGTAGAGGAAGGATAAGATACATTTTTCTTTCATGATATTAATTTTTTCGTCTTAATTTCTTTACTTTTCAGACTCGATATTTTTATACTGATAAAATTAATTAAAATTCGACTCAAATTGCGTTTTGTAGGTAAACTTGATGGGATAGTTTCTTCGACATGACGCCACAAGTAAGGGATCAGATACGATCTCACTTTTTACTTTAACAGTTCACTTATCAATTGCTCTAAATTGAACCGTCATATCATCGTCTAGACGCAATTAGAATAGAAACTATGACATCATTAGTGAACTATAAAGAGAAAGTGTTTCTTCGGCTAGATCTAATAGATGATATACAATAAAAAAAAATAACCAAGATTTTACCCTTGAGCTGAAAAGATATCTATCTAGTAATTTTGGATGTTTGAACTATTCAACCTACGATTCTTTTCAAAGTTAATATATCAAAATATATTTTAAATGACATTTTAAAGTGAGAGTATCAATCAAAGTAAAAGATTTGATAATTTTGAATTAATTATCGAATATCATATATATTTAACTAAGATAAGTTTAGAGATCTAGTGGATGAAACGCTGGCTTCCTAGACAATGAATTAGAAACAGCACATCTATAAGAGGATAGCAAATTTCCTCCATTGAAATTGAATCAAAATCCACCAAAGCTTTAGAAAAGGCGTCCTTTAGCAAATACTGTGACTTGTGTGGCTAAAAGCACAATAAATTATTTATACTTGGAGATCTATTGTAACTTTCAGACGTCATTTGTGGACCACGTTGGAGATTTCACAATTGAGGGGTCGACGTGTTCCGCCTCACGACGACCCACGTGGAAAGTTGGACTCAATTATTTCACTTATCGGACCACGAGAGTGCATCCCATAGACCGAATCGCCAAGCCAACTGGCCTCGCCTTCTTTACACTCTATTTGCGCATTACAATTTCCTCATAAAGAATGTAATATTTCCTTCTTAAATCCTTCAAAGTAAACAGTATCTTTATTGTATCTCTATCTATACATACATTGCATGTATACAACCATAAGTAAAGGGTACAACCAAGTTTCGAC
The DNA here is from genome assembly GCA_001752375.1 of Rhazya stricta. Taxonomy (NCBI): domain Eukaryota; kingdom Viridiplantae; phylum Streptophyta; class Magnoliopsida; order Gentianales; family Apocynaceae; genus Rhazya; species Rhazya stricta. The sequence continues at coordinate 7,012,755 of MEJB01000015.1, forward strand.
CTTTTGAATTCAACAATAGCAAGGTATGAGATTCGTACATAGAAATAAATTGCATCAATCCAAAGTACTGACATAATTTTATCTTACATTAAGATTAAAAGTAACCAGAAGACATAAAAGAAAGTTATCAAATGAGATTTGTTAAAAAATGAATCTAGACGAACCYTATCGTYGATACAAATAAAAAGGAGCGGGAGAAAATAACAATTTGAATTTTTAATGTTTTTAAGCTAAAAAACAAGAGAAGAAGATGCTACTCCCGTGACATCAACAAAACATGTTGGGAGCCACGTCAATTTGGATATTGGAAATTTGCCTTTAAGAAAAMAATTGGAGCTTTTCTTTTTACCACTTTAAATTTGACCTACAAAAACAAACCCTTTTATCCAAATGAATCTTTTTATAGTGTGCTAGCTTTGGTCTTATTGGTGGTAAGGTAGAGTTATTAATATATGTTTATCATAAGATAGAGTGGAAAAGCATGTTAGAAAACGCATCTTTTAGGCAGCTTTTACCTTCCCTTTGCATCCTTGATGGCACAAAAGAATAGATTCCTTAAAGATGAGCAAAGGAATTTTTCAATCCTTGTTTCTAATCTGGCAAACAACTCAAATGTTGTCGACTACAAATGCTCCTCACGTGAGCCAGCCTCGTATCGTTTGGCTGCTACACACAACAATTAAACAACAAATTAGATTACTCGAGACAACAAAGCTGAGCTTTTGTGAGGATTTTGTGTATTGCTTTTTGGAGTTGTGTGTATTTGACTAACCAACATTAGACCCAATGTGATTAGTAATTAATGAGATAGATATCTATTAGGGTTATGGTTATTCAAAGTATAGGGTGGCGAGAAAGATATCTTTAATATATTATCTATTAATCTTATATGATGATTCAAATTGCGAAACATATGTTTCAATTAAGATATACATTAAATTGATTCCCACTGCAACATATAAGTATACTTGAGCTTACCTTTTTTTTATGTGCGAGTTATCAAAATTTTATTACACTAATCAGTACATGACGTACACATATTTCACGTGATCCGCTTGATATTAGGGAGTGTGCAGCAAAGAATGTAATGGAGAAATTCCACGCGTTGTTTTTTCACCACCTTCATGTGCGGCTTTTGATTGTCATGATATAAATTTTTATCAAATTATAAATAGTCTTTTGTGATGTTAAAGTTTGAAAAAAAAAAAAATAGTAAGCAGGTGTAAAAGAAGACCATTCTTCAAGATTTTATTAAAAAACAAAGCTATAGATAAGATCAATATCTTGCCTTGATAGAGAGTAGAAGATTTTCATGGCAATCTGATCTTGACATGAATTAGCAATACCCTAATCAATCATGATACTAAATGACACCTTCAATTGGCTTCAACAACCATTCTGCCCATTGATTTAGCATTGAACAAAATACAAAGGAAACTACATAGATATATTAGCTCATCAAACTTGAAAAATGGTGGAGACATGTCTGAACTCTGATCCAAATTCCTTGTTTGATTTTTAAATGTCAAAAGCCGACCACCAGAAAACATTGTTTGATTTCCCTGTCTCCCTCTGTAATTGTTTTTGCCTTTTATGAATCAGGAATTTTACCCGTATATTGAAGGAAACTAGTGTAGAATACTACTACTGGACGAGGACCCAAGGGATATGAAACAAAAAATTTATAAAAGAAAAGGCGAAAATAGTCCACTGGCACAGGGAAGTGAGTAAAAAGCCTGGGGAATTCCGTACTGAGAGAAGCAGGAGAAGACGGCGACTCACAGAGAGAAGAGTGTCAAAAACAAACAAACCGCTACGCTTAGCTGGGAACACGTGCGGAGTTCGGAGCAGCACGTGCATCGGGGAAGCAAGGTTTTAAGCTGTACCGGCAATTTTGCCCGGTTGACCACAGACATAAAAGGGTCCCCCCGCACCACCTAGGGGGAGGGGCTCATGGGCCGCACTTCTCCCTCTATCTTTCTGCTCCACACGCGTGACGCTATACGACACTATATCTCCTCCTCGTGGTCACTCGACGGCACCGCCGGTCCACCACCACTACCAGGATGAAGAACGGCGGACCACCGAACGAAGCATACATGTGATGGATAAAAGAGATTCGTCCTGCTCCGATTTTGTATGATGCAGATGAGATCTAAAAGCTTTTTCGAGGACCCCACTTGATCAACATAGTTTCTTGTGTGGGTCCCGGTTACGGTCTAAGGCCCAGATCAAATCATACATGTGATGGATAAAAGAGATTCGTCCTGCTCCGATTTTGTATGATGCAGATGAGATCTAAAAGGTTTTTCGAGGACCCCACTTGATCAACATAGTTTCTTGTGTGGGTCCCGGTTACGGTCTAAGGCCCAGATCAAATTCCCCCTGTTGTTATCCAAGAGAAGAAAATATGTTTCACGGGGGTGGGGACGACGAAGGCGCTCATGCTCGAATAAAGAGGTTAGAAGGAGAGAGAAAGACAACCTGGCCCCCCCGCACATTCCTCTGTTCATCTTTGACCTTTGACTAACCACCTCATCACCCTGCTAGTAAATATCCAACCAACAGTATTCAGTTTGAACATTCACCCCTATCCAAATAGTAGTATTTGTTTTACTGTTTGCGGGGTCCATTTAGATTGAGAATTTTTTCTTCAAACATATTTAGATTAGAAGGGAGACGTATAATAATGATTAGTATTATATATAGGTTTTACATGTTGGTCTTATAGAATTTTAAGATATTAGTGTAAATATTTAYATAATTTAATACTTACGTCTAAAATAAAATAATTTTTCCTCTCATAATTATAAGACAATTGGCTTCTTTTAACTATTAGAAATAATATTGTACACTTCACATTTCAAATTATCTATTTATAGGTCAATCAAAATACAATATATATAAGAATATACAACATTTTTTTTCTTTTTTATAAAGTTTTATATACATATTGTGCTTGGACTGATGTGGCAAAGAGTGTAACACAAGATTAGAAACCCACTTTAACTGCTTGTTCTAATGCAWTATTAGAGGCTTCATTGAGATTATCAGAAAAGTAGGGGATATTCTATAATACTTTGTACTTTTTTTTTTAATTTTTCAAAGTATGTCATAATGGGGTTAAACATTCTGAATAAAGAAAAGAAAAATTTGTATAAAATTATTATTGAAGTAATATATTTACTCGTATATTAAAAAATAAGAGAATTAATTGAATGAAAGATAATATATTTTAGGTAATAGTTTGAAAAATTAAATAAGAGTSATGATGAAAAAATTATTTAATGATTTCTTGATGAATGAAATGTGATATATTTTTAAAATAAAAATAATAATCATATTATGATATATTTTAAAAAATGAAAAAAATATGACATGCTCTTTAATCTCTATTATATCAATGAAAACATGATATATATAATCACACTGTCTTCAGTAAAAATTTTACTTAAAGGTTGGAAATACATGTTGTCTTCGATGAACATGAAACATTTTCAAAGCCGTACATTAGTGCGTGGTTGATAGATTTGCTTGAATGCACGTCAATTTATTAAAGCGGAGCTCACTGTTATCCAGGTATTGTTTTTAGTTATTAAATTATTGGCGTATGAGTTAATGAGAAGAGCCCTGTGTCTGTGGAGCATTTACTTTGGGGTTGCCAAAATGAGTGGATTATTCTGGTTCTTGACCATGCCCGGAAACTTCCAAGGATAGGATCTCTATATTCATACAACTGGTGTCTCTCCATTGCTCCAATGCCATATCTTAAAGTTGTGTTCATTTGGTTWTACGAGATTGGTCCTCTCAACTTCTCTGATCCTTTCCAAAATCTCTCTACTTTTCCCCACATAAATGTTGCACCTCCTAGTAATTTTGACCACAGACATCGATTCCATTAACCCCCCAACCGAAAACCTTGCTCATTTCTTGCTTCACTATACTTCCTACCATTAGAATCCTTGCTTTCTCAGCCCAATAATTTGTCACGACAAATTTTTTTTATTTGGAATTTCAAAATCTAAGTTGTTTTAATGAAAAGATATTTGGTCATATGCCAATTTGAAATTCTAGCCAAAGAATAGTCTGGAGAATGAAATTATAGCACAAGACAAGGAAAAAAACAGAAAAAGAAAAGGGGAAGAATCAAATTATAAGTAGCAGCTAAAATTGATATGAGCAAGAGTTAGATTTGGGTCCCACCAGCGTTTCAGTCGCTTTGACCAACCAAACCAATAACCAAAGCATAGAAGCAAAACCCCACTCCCCGGTTAAATTGAGGTACACTCCAGGCTCCAGAATTAAATAAGCCACACGTGTGGAGCTGCAACGTAGTCAGAATATAACCCACAGCCAAGGCAACCAGAGGAGAGAAGAAGGTTAACTTCCCCTCTCTCCCTCGTCCCTCTACGGCCCCTGGCCCTGCCTGCTATTTGTGTCCCTCTGTTCCATTTCGTATAAGTCCTCGCAGCATATCCTCCCAACATGTCGAAAGAGAATTTCCAGTCCCTTCTTTTTTAGTATCCTATTCTCCTTCTCTCTCTAGTACTTTCCTCTTCGTGTCTTTCTGCCCTTTCTTCTGGCCCCAATACTATTGCTCATACACATACATATATAGGACTCGGGTCTTCTAAACTGAGAAATCCGGGCGGATCATCTTTCAGGGATGCGGGGAAGCTTAGAGCCATTGGATATGGGTGTCCAGATCCCTTACTATTTCCGATGTCCGATCTCGCTGGAACTCATGCGAGACCCTGTAACAGTTTGTACCGGGCAGACCTATGATCGAGCTAGCATCGAGTCCTGGGTGGCTACCGGCAATACCACCTGCCCAGTCACTCGTGCTCCGCTTACGGACTTTACTCTCATACCTAATCATACTCTTCGACGGCTTATCCAGGACTGGTGCGTTGCTAACAGGTCCTTTGGAGTTGAGAGAATTCCTACTCCCAAGCAACCGGCTGACCCTGCTCTTGTACGCTCATTGCTGAACCAGGTTTCATCTGGTTCCAGCCATTTGAATTCCAGAATCTCCGCTCTAAAGAGGCTCAGAGGTCTGGCTCGTGACTCCGATAAGAACCGCTCCGTGATTTCCGCTAATAACGTATGCGAGATTCTTCTTTCTATTGTGTTTTCTAGTATTAATACTGATTCGCACTCGGAGGAGTTAAATCATGAGGCCCTGGCAATTTTATGTCTTTTCCCGCTTTCGGAGACCGAGTGTGTGTTTGTCGCTTCCGATCCGGACCGAGTTGGTTACCTCGTGACTTTGTTATCTCATCCTTCTGTTGATGTTCGAGTCAACTCGGCTGCTCTGATTGAGATCGTAATCGCAGGGACAAGATCGTCGGAGCTCCGATCTCAAGTCAGCAATGCAGATGGAATATTCGAGGGAATTATCGGAATTCTGAATTATCCCCTAGCGTATCCAAGGGCATTGAAAATCGGAATCAAGGCTCTGTTCGCTTTGTGCTTGGTGAAGCAACACCGACACAAGGCGGTAACCGCAGGAGGAGTGGAGGCGCTGATTGACAGGCTGGCGGATTTCGAGAAGTGCGACACAGAAAGAGCTCTTGCCACAATAGAGCTCCTCTGCCGGATTCCGTCAGGTTGTGCGGCGTTCGCTGCCCACGCGCTTACGGTTCCCCTGCTTGTGAAGATCATCCTGAAAATCTCAGACCGCGCCACGGAGTACGCCGCCGGGGCACTATTATCTCTGTGCTCATCATCGGAGCAGGCACAGCGAGACGCGGTGGCCGCCGGAGTCTTGACGCAGCTGTTGTTACTGGTTCAAAGCGATTGCACGGAGCGGGCTAAGAGAAAAGCACAAATGCTTTTGAAGCTGCTTCGCGATTCGTGGCCTGACGACTCCATTGCCAATTCTGATGATTTTGCTTGCAGCGACGTCGTCGGCTTTTGAAGATTGCTTTGACGTCTCTGCTCTTTTCTCTTTTTCTTTTTGGGTAGTAGTAACATTAGAAGAATCCAGTGAAATTAAAATTCCAAAAAAATGGGGAAAAAGACATTGGGTTAAAATGAGGTTTAGGTTGGGGGTATATAGGGCAAGTTGTATTTTTGTGTATGTAAKCTGCTTATTTTTGTATGTAAGAATTTTGGCTGGAACGTTCTTTATTAAGGACAAATTCAAAAAGAGTTTCACCCCGTGAGGTTTTACAATTTTTATTTTTTTTTAGTTTGATACTCTTTTTTTATAGGAATGTTGGGTTTGAAAATAAGACAGTTTTTCCTTTTTTAACCCTATCATTTTTACCTTTTCAATTTTTTTTAGTTTGATACTCTTTTTTTTATAGGAATGTTGGGTTTGAAAGTAAAATAGTTTTTCCTTTTTTTCTCTCTATCAATGGAAATTACAGCAAAAAAGTTACTGCATTTTTCTTTTGCATGAAAATGTTCAAAAGGAATGCTTGCCTAAGATAAGAAGAGAGGATTATTAAAAGATTTTTAAGATGTATTTATCGTATAAATGTGTCTAAAAGTACACAAATCAAAATAACAATGCATACAAAGAAATCATTACTATAGCGGTACAGGGTAAAGTAGTAGTAGCAGTAACGCAGCTGAAATGGGCATTTGCAGCATTTGACCAAAGGCAAAGCCCGTGAACTTGACATTCAAAAGTAGATCATTTCTGCGGACGTGACATTAGGGCCACCAGGCATTACATTCATAATGGGGGCAGCAAATTGATTGTTCAACTTCTTTTGACCATTAATCTCTGGAAAAATTGCTTCCATGTTAGCTTCCTATCCTCAACAAAAGGACATGTTGTACGTGATCACTTGAGTAATTTTCACCACAAGACGTAATAATTTAGCTCCTACTTAGGTAGAAACTTTTACGAAATAAATCATAAAGAAATTAGCCTCTCTTTCTCACTGCACTACCAACAAATTTCATTTTTATGGTGAAGTGTCTTTAGGACCGGTAGCTGAGCCACATGGAATAAGTTGAAAATATATACATTTTGGCCCTTCAAAAATTATAAATATATTTATTAATTTTTTGGCTTCCGTATTGCTTAGGACATCACTTCTCTCAAACACATGACATATGCCCTCTAAAAAAAGAAAGTTTCTATTTCTTTGAGAGAGAGGGGGGTTGACTATCAGTTGACAATTTTAGGGAATTGTGAGACTTGGATCCACTTGAATATGGATCACACAAATACAATTTAATAGGCTCTCAACTATGAGGCTAGTCCTGGATTTCTTTTCAGGTTTAAAGGCCCTTACTGGGCTCAAAGGATGTTTTATGTGGCCCAATTGTCAGTTAGACGAAGAMCAATAAATTTTGAAAGCAAAGGAAGTCCCTATTTCTCATATATGATAGGTTACCCGTTAAATAATAATACAATTTATCACTTCACACTAAATGAATTATGATTATTTAATATTTTATTTTATAATGTCTTAATATATACGATAAATACTTTTTTAATTCCTTTTATAACGTTAGTAATAATATTCAAATCTTAATATATATCGATATTAAATTGTTGAGTGATATTATGGAAGATTATCAAATTAGGATTAAGATTTATATGTTACAAAGTAAATTTTTAACTTTGTAGACTTTAGAAAACGGGGCCTTATTCTTCCGGTTAGAAAATTGAATATTATTCTTATTTTAAATTTGTTTAAAAATAAACTATGAAAACTAGCTACTTTTTTATTGAATGACACATTGGTCTTTATCAATAACATATTTATTAATAAGGCTAAGACCGTTAACATACCTATGATGCAATATTCTCCACATCTTTGAAAGACACATAATTTTATAATTTGGTTTTACTATTTTTCCAATATGAATTTTCTAATACATTCTTTGCTTGCTACAGGTTAGTTTCTCTACTACATGTCTATATTTAACTCTTAAGATATAAGAGAATAGATGTTAGAGGAGTTAATATATATATATATATATATATATACACGTCATATTTTAATTAATCTATTAGTAAATGGGCAGTGGATGTCTATTAAAAGGTCTTTTAACCTTATAGTTATAATTGCCAGATAAATTCAGCGTCCTAGGATAGCAAATAACAAGAAAAGAGATCAACCAATAGATGTAAAAAATCAGTGTAGCGAAAAATTAGCATATGGCATTTTCCTTCTGAAATTCCACAGGTAATGACTTGCGGTGGATAGCTAAACATGTTCTTAAAGAGTTATAATAACTTTAATAGGTTTTGAGGTGAAAATGAAAATTGGTCATTTGGTATAGACTGCTGATACCATAATCACATATCAAAAGATGCTACATGTTACCAAATCAACAAAGAATCAAAATAGGCTACAACCAAAATAACCATTCCTCTCAAAAAAGGCACACGAGATTCCGTGTGTGCAGCTCTTGAAGATCCTGAATACTTCCTAACAGCATGAATCAAACTTTGTCATTGAAGGTGAAAATTGGCTATATAAAGCCTTCTACAACAGCACAAGAAACAGAATTCTCCGGTTCTGTACAGAAACAATAAGGGATTGCAGTGACGGGCAGCAGCAGCTAGAACTGATAAAGAGATCTTTCCCTRGTTTGAGCATGCAAGTTCATAAGGAGGAGATGTAACTCATTATCTCTGCTGCAGCCTGCTGGAAYATCTCATGGACTGGGAATGACTGTGAAAATTGATCAAGTATTCCATTTACCTGATATGCAAATCACATTTTCAAAATTAGTCAACAAATCAGAGTTCATTCAAATTGTTTATATACAAGAGATTCTCTTCCCCCAATCTATGCTAATTTCTGACTTATCGAAAACCCTAGTCAGTCCAATACCAGAAACTAAAACTGTTCGAGTTCAACTGATAAAGAGTTTCAAACGATGCAACTTACCCGGACTTGAATCATGAACATGCTCTTGTAATGATCAGATGAAACTTGAGCAGAAACTACCTCAAGCTTATTCTTTTCCAAGAAATAGCTAATTGCGCTAAAGAGTCCGAGCCTCTTTCCGCAGCAAATATTGATGTGAGCGTTGTCACCACAAATATTGAGGACCACGTTTGGAGAAGCCCAAGTCCTAAATGCGGTTGGAGTCCGAGGAAAAGAAAGTTGGTTTGAAAGGTTAATCGAATTAACGTTGTTTGATTGACTTGAAGATCCCTGATCAGCCAGAAATGCTTCCCTCGAATCCATTGCTAGTTTTTGTGGGTTGATTAAAGACGAATCATAGCTGATGGTGGTCACACCATGGAGCCTTTCTAGCTTTTGCTTCTGGAGTTTCTGAAGAGTGTGTTCCAGTGTTTTAATATAGCTTACCGCTTCATCAACAATGGTAGACTTGTCAGCCTGTTCAAAATTCAGTGGAAATCAGATCATAGTGAAGAAAAAGGAAAGCAGAAAACTTTCCCAGTTCTCATCAAAATCTAAGCTCATAGCAACTTCCTGCCTCGTTCCAACAATTAAAATTTGATTAGAACTCTCAAATTTTAGTTGTACGTCTTATAGCACATTCGGATGCAGGCTGATCTAAATAAAAAATGAATGAGGAGGAAGCAGAAGGAAATCGGTGAGGTCTGAAATGAATGTCCTGGTGAAGCTTGAGCGGTACTGAGCTTGTTTTAGTGTAACCTTAAGAAGCCAACATCAGATCTACTTCCTTTTCCGTAAACAAAGAGCCATGTACTAAGATATGTGACTTATAGAAGAAAGAATTCAGTATTATATATGTTGATAGCCAGATACGACTCAAAATGAGCAACTGAAAATGGTGAACATGCTCTTTTTTTTATTGAATTTCAAAAAACAGAAGACGAGCCTTTTGTGAAAACAAAGATCAAGAAGAGCCAAAAATAGATCCACCAAAGGAAAGAATGATTCTTGAAGGGATCATTCTTTTTACTTACTTTTAATGAAAGAACAAAAGTTTGAAGTCGAGGAAAACTCGGTATATGGGTCGTAAAAGGTACAGTTGTATCTCTTTAAAGTTTAAAGCCATAACTGATCATTTCGTCCATCAAAACTCAACTACACCACGAACTGASAGCAGGAAGAGGAGAACTAGTTAACAGATGGGATGCCCTAAAATGAACAAAGTTGAATTATACATCTCGGAGGAAGTTATGGTGAGAAAGACACAGAGAGAAGAAGAATTAAAGAGGCGGCAACAAAAAAAGAAAGATAGTTAAACAGATAGGATACCCTAGAAGGAAGGAAGGAAGGATGGCTATGATAGTCATCGAGATGTATGGTATGAAATGGAAAAGAAGAAACCACGATCGAATATTAGTTATACCTTGGGAGGAAGTTGAGGAAGCAAAGCATGAAGACTAGCAAACATGCTTCTCATCTTCTTCCTCCTCTCTCTTTCTGTCCATATGTGCATCTCATGGTCAGATTCAGCACCACCTTTTCCTTGCTCATTCCCTTCGCCACTTCCCTTCGTCCTGCTCCTCTTCCCGGTAACAGAAGGCCCTACCCCCGTGGGCTTTGGTGTCGGGAAGTTGGAGTTATTGGTCTCCGGCAACTTCTTCCCGGGATTTTCACCACCTCCTCCTGAGTTATCAGAGTTTGAAAACACCCAAGATTCATTTCCCCACAAGAAGCCATCCTGGCCAGCCCCTTCAGCCATGGCCTAAAATCAACTGGAGAAACAAAAAGAACAGTAAAGATGATCAAACTGCTTGTGTAGCCTTAGCTAAACGGACAAGAAGAGACAATCAAGGAAAGAGGGAATGCAAGAGAAGTATATATATGCGAAGAGAAGGAGAGCCACGGCTGGTTGGCTCGCGAAGATAGAAGCGTTTAAAGGGTGGCAAAGGTTGTGGAAACAAGGATGATTCGCTGGCAGTAAGCTCCTCAGGAACAAACCAAAATACAATCATAAGCCAATGCCGTTACTGGCTTCAGTACAAAAAACGGCAGCTACACCACCACAAAAATATACAAATCCCTCTATAGAGGGACCCACGCGCCTACCTGGGATAACCGTGGCCCGACAGACTCACTAATCTTCAAATATTACACTAATGTAAGACTTTTGATTTTTTACATTATTTATAGTATTTTCACTTTGGTAGCCTAAAACTTATTTTTATATCACTATGTAGTATTCTTAACTAAATATTAATTGTTTTGAAAAAAAAGAAAATCTAAATATTAATTACGTTAAGTTTTTTTATTTCCTTTAAGAGCTATTTGTACCTTTAGTTTAAGGTTTAGGTTTAATTTCAATTCGGTATAGTAATCTTGACTTATTATAAATCAATGACGGACAATTGCATCCTCATTTGTTTTAATTAATTGTATAATTGATGTAATCGAACAACAATAAACAACTTAAACATATATAATATTTTCTTTCGTTGGAGATTTTATCTCGTTAAAAGGATCAATGATCCAACATTTGAGACTACTAGTAGTTATTGGGCTTCCAACTATTGAAATGATTCAAAAACAATGTTAGGGTACTTCAGTGATAAAATAAAATATAAATTGCGTTAAATTTAACAAAATATACTGAACTAATACAGGACAAATGTGAGGATACTAAAGAAAAATATTCCTAAACGTTAAGGTACTTTACTGCAAAATTCACTAAAAGAATTTATGTCAATAACTCTAATCATCCAATACTCACATCAATACCGACAATAACATGTCACGATGATAATATTACCTTTTACAGAAAGAGCGTATAGCTAATCAATCCAACGCACTTATAATGTGACTAATCCTATCTGTAATCTATTATTAAGCTATCAAAAAACATGAATATTACGTGTAAAAACGTAATGATTAACTGTCCAACACAACCCTATAACCGTAGCTCCACCGACTTCCTAATCTTGAAATATAACACTAATTTGAATTTTAACTTTCAAATTCATTCACTTTAGTAGCCTAAAATTATTTTTATATCACTACCGCGCTCTTAATTAAATAATATTAATCGTGTTAAGAGCTATTTGTACCTTTTAATTTAATATGTACGTTTAATTGCAATTTAATACCATAACATTATTTTATCATCATTAGAGCATCGACTTATAAATTAACAACAAACACTTGGATCCTAAAGTACTTTTATGCTCCTTATTTATTTTAATTTAAAGGAAATAATTGCATAATTGATATGGACGGAATATTTACTTTTGCTAGAGATTTTATCTCGTTAAAACGACCAATCACTCACCATTTGAGACTATTAGTTCGTTGTTGGGTACTTTAGTGATAAAACAAACTACCGATGGCCTTGTTGTCAAATTACGCGCTAAATTTAACAAAATATACCCATCTAAAACAAGAAAAATGTTAGGATGCTAAAATAAAACTATACCTAAACGTTAAGGTACTTAGTGCAAATTTTGTTAAAAGAATTTATCTTAATTACTCTGCTCTGCAATACTCATTATCGTTCATCAAAATTGACGATAACACGTCACGTTGATAATATTTCTCCTTATAGAAGAGCGTACCCATTCAATCCTCGGTTACATGCTTGTAATGTGACTAATCCTATTTGTAATCCATCATTAAGATATATACAAGCATTATATGTAAAAATGTCATAGTTAACTGTTCATATGGAACTCTAGTCCTTCACAAATCACGAAATGCATAATCTTTCCGTTATTCRAAGAGGAGCTTCTTATTAGATTATATACCTCGCATTCTTTTAATGTGTGAATAGTCATATCTGTACGTAATATTATTATAGTATAAAAACACGAACGTTTCATGTAAAAACCTCATGATTAACTGTTAAACTATTGCTCCATCTCACTTTTAAACAAAGTAAAAATATTTTATTGTGACTTGAACCAACCATTGCTTGCACCTCCATGTTTTACTGCCACCTCCTCTCTCTCCCTCCCGCTGCTCATCCTCCTCCTCGCGTCGAATGTGAAAGGAGAGCAAAACATGTGCTATGGAAAAAGTGAAACACATTTTACCTTCTTTGAGGGGGGGCGGGGGGGTTGGGTGTTTGTGTGGTTGTCGTGGCGAAGAATATGAATTTATCCGCTTGCTTCTTCGTATGGTAAAAGAAACATTGGAGTTTCTTGTGAAAAAAGGAAAAGTATTTTCCGATGACAGTGCAATTCCTGGTGTTTGTTTTGCTACACGTGTCCGTAACCAAAGTGAGCAGAGGTTGCGGATGGGCGAGCAAGAAAAGACGAAGCCAGTGCTCCCAGCACCGTGTTCTTTTTTGTAATAGAAGACACCACAGCGGCCGTTTAACTGATCGATTATCTTATTACAACCCATAAATTAAGCATTCTCCGATGGATCAAAAGATGAACCTTAACGGAGAAGAATACAGTAGTAAATCCCTTTAACTTGTGTGAGAAGTAATTTGCATGGAGCTGCGGATTAACCATCTAAATAGAAATATACTAGTACTAGGTAGGGGTAGCCACCAAAATCTCAAGTGCTGCTAGTTGATTGATCTTTTCAAGGCCATGGCCGGCTACTTGTAAACCAACTCTACCCGAAAAAATAAAAGTGCATGGCGCTGCCTATTCTTTTCTTTCGGCAAATATAGGTATTATTCTTTTTGTTGGATCGGCAGATATTCTACTACCTACTTGGTGTTTGTCTTGACCAAGAACGGTTCTGTTCAGCCCTTCTTCTTCCTCTCCTGATACTTGGAAACACTAAATTTTCTGGGATTTTCCGATAAGAGGAGATAAGTTTCCAGTTTTTGGCCTTTTTACTGTTTTTCCATATWTAAAATATTGGAAAAGTCGAGACCAGGACCCAGGTGTCATTCAATCCCGAAAAACTGCTACGTACGGACAAAATAATGATGGATATTTGTCGGGAGCATCACCTGATCAGTGTCATATATAAGCCTAACTCAGATTCTTTCTTCCCTTTTTTGTTTTTTGGTTTTTGTTTTTTTTTTACTCTAAGCAACGAAGATCATGCAATTACTAGCCAGTATCAAAGTATCGAATTTCAGTGTAAAATCAAATCCTAACATATATATATGTATATATATATGTATATGTATATGTATATGTATATGTATATATATATATATATTGGAATGATCTCAACTGATAAAAGAATCTGCAGAATGGGAAAAGGAGAAAAGCTTTGGAGATCGGAATGACGAAATATGGAAAACAGCAGGCGGGGCGTTATAGGCTTTTTATATTTATATATAAGAGTGAAACGATGAATGAAAGAGTAGTTGTCTGTGGCGTGACGCGAATGGGTGCAGAATGTGGTTGGAAGATTCTGAAAGGTTTCGAGGATGGGAATACTGGGGGTGGGGAAGATGACTGCTTGCGTTTTCGTAATCATGATTTTTCGTCCGTTTGCGGTTTTTGGGATCTTCTTCTCCTTTTCTTTCTCTCTCTAAAAGCAAACAAACAAATGATATGATCATCGACTTACTAGTTACTACAACTGCTACAAAATGCTCAGCTTTGGTGATCGATCGCCCACCTCTTTACTTCAAACCAACCTTATAATACTCTTCTTCCGGCCTTCCAACGCCCSGAAGGTCTCACATTACTTCTTCCGCTCTAGTACTAGCTTGTATCGTCATATTACTCACTATGGCTATCGATTCTCATCGAGGAAGAAGGGAAGCTGCTTCTTGTCTCCGTAAGTAGCATACATTGGTTCGAATTCAAACCCATCTACTCTTTTGAATTCATTAAATAGCTTTTCACATGCAATATAGTGATCGTAAACGAGACGAATTTATTTAGGTTCAGCTTAAATACGTTTRAGTCTTAATCGGTTCAAATAGATATTATAATAAAAGTAAATTAGATTGACTTCAATTAATAAATAAGTAAATCTCRAAAATTYTAACACGTCAACTCATCGAGCTCGACTCAACTTGCCAATTTAACGATTGATTCATAAATTATATAAAATCTTTAATTATTTTTTATTTTAATAAAAATATTAATTTTGAAATAAATAATTTAAAATTAATAATCACTTCCTTACCTAAAATAATTATACGCAAGAAGGATAATTTAAAATAAAGCTCAAATTAAGAAGTAAAATAATAATTATTATTTTCAAATAAAATAATACTAAAGCAATGAGAACCAAATAATAAAGCTTCCAATAATCACAAGTGAGGGTCCATTTACAAGTAGAAGAACCAAAACRCGTAATGAGAAATTTTTTCACTTCTCTATACTTTCTCAATATATATCGTATTATAGTTGTTTAAGGCACTTTTTTAAAAACAAGTTGTAGATATTGCACTAACAAAATCAAAATTATAACTCTCAAGTTCATCAAGAAGTCAATTGAATCTAAGGCCTCCTTTGATAAAATTAAAAGCTGATATCTGAAATGAAGTTAATTTTATAAATATTAAAATTTAATTAAATTTACTTTATACATTTAATTTTAAATATTAAATTTAATAATCTAATATGCAATTCAACAACTCGCACGCTCGATACGGCTCAAATTTTGGCTGCGTCGAGCTCAGCTCGATTCTAACCCAAYAAATCGGCTGATTTGTCATTGCTTAGAAAATAAATACAAATTTTATCARTTATACTTTTATACGAATTTCACCAAAAAGTTCTAAATTAGTAACTCGATCTTCTCTCCCTGGCCTCCTTTCTCCCATTTTTGAGTTGGAAATGAAAAAGTTTGATTAATCAAAATTTTACCAAGTCAATAAATTAAAAGATAAAATAAAAAATTCAATAAATACTTTATTAATTTTTTAATACGATGTGTATTTTAAAATAAATAAAAAATAAAGATAACATAAAATTAGATAGTGCTAAGAAAAAAGGAGGGCGTTTCATTCATARTTGCTGAAGGCCAAAATAAACTTCGCTATCAAAGAAAGAACCTCTTCAACGATACCCGACGGTCATGCAGTTTCAGCATTTGCCGAGGATGGTTCACTGGGTAACAACTAAAATGACAACCATGTATTTGAAGCAGGGATGAAACTTTCAGAACAAGTCGATGATCATTTTAAAGACAWTCGAATCAAACTATCAATAACTAGAAGCACCCACCACATCGACACCCASCCCTAGCAAAACCTGGACAATCCAGAACAACGATGCCAATAACACCTACCTTCGCCAGTAATTTCTTTCGCAATTTAATTAAGAGCAAGTGTAGTTTCGTTATTCAAGTCTCTAGTAAATATGTTATTGTTTTTTACCCCTCAGCAACACAAGTAAAATCCCTATCAAATCAAATCCTTCTGTGCCCGAAACAGGGAACAGTACAAAGCAAGTTACACCAGATTTCCACATCAAAGTCTTCTAGCATTTTTACTACTGAAGTAAAGATAATGTCTATATCAGAGCAATTACACTCCTTTATATAACACAAACTTTCGTTCTTTGGATCCCTGTTGTTCTTGGACAACAAAATGGGGATCTTTTATGACTCCGCAACAGAATGCATTCTCAGAGGTTTAGAAATAACCTTAAAAGAGAAGGGATGACCTCACTTTCAAGTTTCTAAACCTGTCATTTTACAGATTGGACACAGATTTTTCAGCGTTAACCACTGTTTAATGCAATTTGTGTGGAACTCATGCCCGCACTGCAATGTACCAATATCATCTCCAACAATGTATTCCTCCTRAGAAACCAYACAAGCAAAGCACAATTTTAGCATCTGAATATATGAAAAAGATAAAAGATAAAAATCTGGCTCAAATATTATTCCTYCTTTGGCAACAGATGCCCCACTTTGTCCAGATATTAGAATAAAAACAGGAGGAGCTCCCAACTCTGTGTTCTGAGATCAATAGCTGAGGTATCTCACCTGACATATACAGCATGGTTCCATGTTTGATGAGGACTCCACTTTGACAATTTGACATTTTCTCTGATTCATCAACTGCAGTATGGTTTCCTCGCTCAATCCTGTGCTCACATTCCCAATGCGTTCTTCCAAGGCCAACAACTCCTGGTATATTGCACTATCATGAAAAAGCTTCTATGAAGAACCAAGGATGGTTAAGGAGATTACAGTACCTCATAGGACATATTATCAACATCAAGCCTCATATCTCTATGCCTGTCATGCATCTCAGCAACTCCATTGATAAATGGATCAAACAGCATATAATCCTAAAGTATTACGCATGAAAAATAAGATAAYGACAAAGTTAGCTCCCATGTTACTGCCAATTATCATTTCCTTCAGCAACAGAAATGTATTTTAAAAAGAAGACAAGATACAGAAGCATTCAAGCTTTGGGACCATTCAAGTGAACTTGATATATATACGTAGAGATCATTCACTGCTAGTTACCATCAAGCAAGCAAATGAAGATTAGATCACTCGGTTCAAATGATTCAGCTTTGGAAAATCCCAGATATTCAGATCATTATTTGCCCATCCCTCCCAATATTCAGAGTTACAATGTAAAGAAGTTATGTACTCGGTAAGCCTACAGTCAGACCAATTCGAAAGAAAAGCATACATCATACTGCAGACTACATACATTGAAAGACTACCTCAATTATTTCAATATAGTAAATAGTCTACAGAGCTAATGAATTGCAGGTTGGCTATTTTATCTTGAGATTGTAAGGTGGGGAGAACCATTAAGAACATATGCTTCAACTCTAGAATTTGCATAAGGCATAGTTTAAAGTATGGCATACAATCAAACCAGATAACTTGAATAGCCAAGCATTGGGCGAAGTTTCCTAAGTAAAGTTCTCCCTCATTTTCGTCTCAATTAGTTTCAGGCATCATGCAGAAATGAAGCATTCTCAAAATCCTGATAATGAGAATAAATAAATGAGCAAAGCACATCAATCAGCAACGTCATGATCTGGATGCTAATGAGCAAAACAACATTGTTTCCATTCTACGAACCATATACTACAAAAAATTTATATMACTCAAACGTGGTAAAAATGATTAACATCAAACCTCAGCTCGCAAGTTCTCAGCCCTTCGCATCGCATTCAGGACCTGACGAATCTGATACACAGAAATGATGATCATCCCATGGGAGGAAAAAGCGGGGAAAAAAGATTCAAAAATTCCAGGCAGCAAATGTCATGTTCACATATCAGTTAAAATGTAACATTACTGAAACACGTACAAACAGGAAAATAGAGCTACCATAAAAAACAGAAGCTATACAAATACAGCATTCTACCACAATTTACTAGGAATTAAGCCATACACGAACGGGAAAAAAGAAGGAAGAGACAAACAAAAAATAACGAAGTGCTAAATACTTGAAGAAAATATGAAAACACGCATAACAAACTTCGGACAAATAAGATTAAAAATGACATAAAATCTTCCCCTGCCAACCCAAAAAGTTCAGTCAGAAGAGAAAAGCAACAAATATAAATAAAAATTTAAAAGGAAGACAAAGATAGTTGCATAATCCAATCACATTAACATTAACAAGTMATCATGCAGCAATAGGGCATAAACATGTAAATATCAAACAATTAATAGAATGATGCATGATGGCAAACCTCAGATACAAGTCTGTGTCTCCCTTCAACAGCAGATAAGGCACGCCAACCATTCATGTCATCGGTGGATGCCTCCATCAAAACTGACCTGGAATATGGTTGACTTTGTGCACCACTGCTCGTCCCACATGACATAGCAGCCTCCTCTGAGGATGAAGGCGCAGAAGGCAATGATGAAAAGTGACCTCYATGACCTCCGGGTTCAGCTTCAAGAGGTGGGAAGAGAGACCATGAAGAAAAGTCTGACAATTGCTGCTGATTATGTGCAGTTGGGTTCTGATGAGGCACCCAGACAGTAGGGAAAGACCTTGAACCAGAACCAGGGTTAATTCGAAAACTAGAAGGAACATTTCTGGAAGAGCCTGTGTTTGTAGGGGCAAAACTCCAATTAGGTGGCTCTTGTACCAAATGTCTTGTCTCAGGAACAGAAACAAAACCAGAATGCTCTGCATTACTCAGGGAGTTCCTGAAAGTGGCTTCATCTCGTAATGTGCCTCTTTCACCCGAAAACAAGAGTGAACTTGATGAACCACCACCTCGTAAACTGGGAGACCCACTCCAAGGATATGGAACTATACTCCTTGCAGAACCAGGAATTTGGGTCAAATGAGACTGATTTGGTGCATTACTTATTGGATGTGAAAATGGTGGTCGCACTTCTGAAGATTCAGTTGTTGAGATCAGCCTTGCTGGGTAGWATGTACCATGACCACTAGAATGTCCACMGTCAGTCCCTGCTGTAGATAAACTAGGCAGAACTGATTCCTGTTGTCTATGATGTGCTCTAAGACCAAAATTTCTTAGTGAGCTCTCCCCAACATCAGTAACACTTAAAGGAGGGAATCCATCAGAAGGAAGTGCGCTCACACCAACCCCAAGTCTTGGGTTCAGTTGTCCCAGATGGTTGACGCTAGACGAGTTCAGAGGTTGTGCACATATAGTTAAGCTCCTCGAAGGATTATAMTGAGCAGGAACAGTGTGCCTGGCAACATGTTCATCTCGGAGCTGAGTGCTAAAATTGCCACACGAAGACGACTGTCCAGGACCACCTTCAAGGGCCTTTCGTTTACAAGACAAACCCCAAGTGCTCGAAGAAGAACCTGATCCATCATCATTTTGAACAAAATAATTAGAACTRCMAGATGGAGCACCAGTGATCTCAGAAGAAGCCCCAAGAGGTGGAAAATGCTCTGTCCCTGATCCCCCGGGCTTGTATAAGTTTGGAGATAACCCGAATCCTCTACCCTGCCAACCATYGCTATTGCTGTTGGTGCAACTCCTACTTATATTTGCACTCAGCGGAGAGCGGGACGAACCAGKACTGCTTATGTTTAGAGGCCTGTGTAAATAATTGCCACCATAACCACTGCTACCATTTTCTTGAAGCAGTGAATTAGGTGGTTCAAATCGCCAGTCTGGTGGTCTTGTCTCAGCCCCCATAGAAGAACTCATTGAAGAAGGCCAACCATGTCCTATCTTTAATTCATGGCCATCTAACTCGTGAGCTGAATTTGCACTGGAGCTAGACTCACCACAATCCCAGCCACTGAGAGTTTGAGCATTACTGCTAACAGGATTTGTGCAATTAGCATTTCCTTCACCAGAAGAAAGAGCATAATTTGATAACCGGTTTTCCACTGGATTTAGCAGATTGTCCCAAGCAGCTGAGTGATCCATACTAGCATTATTGGAAGCTGATCCCTGGTTCAGATCAATAGTTTCAGGAAAGGAATCTAGTATGCTCCTTTCCCCTTGCATATAGGGCCAAATCTTGAAAAGCAGAGGAGCTTATCAATATACAAACACCAAGATGTGCAGAACTGTTTTCAGGTAGAACAAGTTTCAACCTGTGAAAGAGAAATAAAAACAAAAGTTAATCTCGTTGCTGGACTTCATAAGGTACTGTAATTCACAACTTCAGAGATTCTAGATGCTCAAACTTTTTATTGAAACTGATTTCCTAAAGAAAAGAGAAATCCAATTGTATTCCTATATCAATTATAGCTGCTTCCAGCTCATATTTCACCAACTAATCACATCATTAAGTTAGATGAGACAAGAAAGAAAGATAGAAAGCACAGAAAAGGGGCAGCAGTAAGTATATGCGAATTGCGAGTCATGGAATTAAATTTGTTCTAGCTGAGAGTATCACCATCTAGAAGCTGGTAGGATATTATAACAACTCCAAGTGTMTCATCATCAGTGGTTGAAACACAATTGGAAATAGGAGAAACATAAAAGCCTCTGCAACTCTTAGTTTATACCTTAGAGAGAAATACCTGAAAGTTTACAGCAAAAGATCTATAGTGACATTCACTAACAAGTAAAAGCAATGTGTGCTTTTGTAGGCTAAATGTATAAAACTAAGGGAGTTTTCAAAGGAAGGAACTGCATGCAATGCAGGATTCTAGGGCAATGTGGAAAATGACTTTTTAGCTAGAACAACTTCAAAACATGCCTTTTCAAAGAAACTCAGAAGTACTTTAGTGCTCGTAGTTTAGGAAAAAAATACAACAGTTTTAACTGGGTAACACCCTAAAAATATCTTATTTCAGAAGAGACCATTGACAGTTAGATGTACTAGATACTTGGACTCGACATAAGCAATTGAGTCTTCAATATATAGCCAGAAAATCAAGTAGGACATCAGCAAAGAGGAATAAATAAAGCAACCAGATTTTTCTTTGCTCGTAGAAGAGACCATAAATAGTACTAGTAAGAGATGTATGTTTCCTCTCCCCAACTTTTATAAGCCCACACACATACCCCAAAAAAAAAAAAAAAAAAAAGGAAAAAGAAGAAGAAAATGCATGGATGAGGTTGTTGACCAAGCATCATTGCACTGTGAATGCAATATAATTGATAGAACACCTTCAGATAAGCTCTTTCCTAATTTAGTTGAAGTAGACAGGCATGACAAATATGTCGATTTCACTGAGTAAGAAAAGTTGTATTCACAAAGTTCCTAACCAGCACAAGGCAGCTAATCCAACTAGTTGGCCAGTCAGCCCAATGCCTTCCAATCAGCAATAGTGTGTCGGACACTAAAGCCATTTTGCTTGAAAAGAGGCACCRCATCTTCCAATTAGTCAAAATTGACCACTCAAACGAGATTGTTCAACTGTCATGAACCAGCTGCCTCTTGATTGTGATACCCAACAAATCTTCACCTCTGTTCCTCCAAGTTTTGCTACCATTTCCAAAGCGAAATATATGATTTTATTGGAATCTTTTAGCCTGAATATGATTCCACTCCAGCACCATTTCTCATGAAAGAAGATGATATTGTTACAAGCTGTAGTGGAATATGATAGCAGGGCCAGAGTGAGGTGARTCATAGAAGGTTTTCCAGMCAGACTACCATATGGAAATAGTAGTAGAAGATACTAGACCTGATTTGAAGAGTAAGAGATAAATATTTTGATTGATGATTGCCTCACAGTTTCCCAAGAAAGTATATGTATTTTGTCGGTTCATATTACTGTTTGTTCAACCTTCAGAGAAATATTTATGCAAGGGCAGTTATACTTACRGCAGTAGTTCATCCAGTATCCTTACTTTTTCTTCTTTTTCCAAATGGATCTTGTTTATGAAGAGGGAGAGAAGGAACATAGCACTCATTTGGTAACTGGAGAACTGGCTGTTCTCCAAACAATCAAAGTGTATTCAAATCCAAAGGATCAAGTCAGCCCTGTTTGGGAATGGGTATGGAGTCTGCTATGGGAGATTATTTATGGTTCCTTGTGAAACAATTGATTGAATGTTAATCTAATAAAGTATGAATGTGAGTATCATCTTAAAGAGATCAAGTCCTTGAAGGTGTGGGACCATAGACGGGAACTGAGAAAWATGCAATTTTCTAATCAGATGCCAACTTTTTGGTTTGATAGGATTGCACGGCACAAAAGAAYTAAACACCAAAAGCAGAATTCCAAGTTTGAAAAACAGTTGATGGAAATCTYACATTCACAAATTTAAAATCAGAAAGCAGCATATAGTGATTTTGTTTGTTCATAATCGCATAAGTTCGTGTTCAGTTCAAATGTTCATGTGCCAATTCCAGTACCTACAGTATATGCTACGAAGCGAAGCAACAACAGCACATTCAAATCCAAACCTTAATCTGCAATTATGCACAAATTAGAGCACAAAATAAACTTGGAAATTGGAACTTGCCCATAAAATGAAATGCATACTAGGAGAAAATAGTGAAATTAACTCATGAATACAATATATGAAGTTTCTTATCCTTTAAACTTCCCTTATTCCCATTTCCTCATTTCCATTTTTGTTCCGGGGAGCTTGTATTTAAAGTCGGCAACTTTATCTTATCCTTCTTTTAAAGAAAAAGATGGTAATTAAAAATCATACAAAAAGAAGGACATTAATGCGTTTAAGGTCCAGCATAAAGAATGTTTCAATCTTGCACGGAATCAAAACAGATTAAAAAAAGACAGAACAAACATAACTTTGTAAATACCACCAAAACCAATCTCTCTGACCAACTGATTTTCTCAGAGCACCGTATAAAGTTAAATTTTGAATATCCCACAACAAACATATGCAGATGAATCAATTAAAACCCCAGATTACAGAATAATAGAAATTTTTTTGTTTGTAAAAAATTGGTAGAATTCGCAAAACCCTTTTCGGTTTCACAAAAGAACACAGATAGAGTAAATAAAAAATCAAGATATCTTTACACGTGCTGGAAATCTGAAATTCATCATAACCGACCGAGATAATTCCGATTAGGGGAAAAAAAACAACAATTGGAGGCAAAAAGATTAGATAGGTCACCTTCGCAGAGGATCCGGGAAGGTATACAAATCCTGGTTTCCAGGTCAATAATCAACAGCAAGCAGTGCGTGTAGAGACGAAGAGGAAGGCGTTTTTATCATCTCATTATATATATATATATTATAATTATATAGATAGAAAAGAGGTCTTTCTCCCTTTATAAACGACGGTTTCGCATAGGTGGTGATGGCAAAGAGAGAATAGAAAGCACACGACAAATAGGCAACTGAGCAATAAAATGGGTTAAATCCAAGGAGGTGTGGATGTCGTACTAGTAGAGAGGAAGGGAGAGAAGAGACCACCGTGAGTGGGGGCCCGTAGGAGTCTGTGATGGAAGAGATATATTAAGCGGTGATGAACGCTTGTTTACCTTAAGGTTGTGTTTGGGTTAGCTGCACAATGACTTTTTCTTCTTATTTTCCTCTTGCTTTTTTTTTTTTGTTTTTTTTTTGAATTGGAGAATATCTTTTTCCTTCTTATCAAGATTAACAATAGAAGTTTATATTCAACATTCTAGACCTTGGAATTTTTTAATTACCTCGAAAGCATWGTTATTGGTATGTTATATCAAAGAATAGTTCAATAAAATATAGTGACATAATCCATTTAAAGTATGTAAATGGTTAATGATAAAAGTTGATCACAAAGGAATTCAYGGATAGGATTGACAAAATTTATCAATGCTATGAAATGAACAATCAGAGAATGAATCGTTAAAGAATTTATGAAGTATTATAAAAGTATTCAATACCGATAATATTTTTTTATAATTGATGAATAGAGATCTGAATAAAGTGTGAGCAAGTAGTAACGCAATGGGTAARGGTCCTGCCATTGGAAGATTCAAATCTTTCCRTCCCAAAGCATATTCATTATGTTAGAATAGAATAAAAATTTTATTAAACGGGATAAACTCTAATGTTARCAKTACACATAAATCTAAATACATTGCAAGAGAATCTTTATCATCATGATTAAGGTTTCAGATGATTAGTTAGTTCCCAAATTCTAATGTTGTTCTTTTAGTTAGTTTATTATCTCCTTTCGGACTAAATATTATTTAGTTTTATATTTATGTTCCAAATTAAGGAATATGTAGATTCGGATTTTTTTAAATTGATATTAGTTAATTTTCTATTTTATATTATTTTAACTTATCATTTAAGATTCTTAAGTTATTTTTTAATCGCTAAATATGACATTTATCATTTATTGAAAATTATCAATTWTTGTCTTTCTAAACAACGGATGAAGATAGTACAAATTACATCTTAAAAATTTAAAATTATTGCGATGAGATTCACATCACAAAATAAGAAGTAAAAGTCATGTTATTACTTCGACAACACATGAATATCTATGCATAATGAAATTAACTATTTAAGTATAATATTTTTTAAAAAAATTAAAATATATCCTATGAAATAACTCTGACAATTAATAATAAAATATATCAATTGTAATGTATTTATTTATTAAAAGCATAAAAATATAAAAGTTCTTCATAAATACACAGAAAGTAAGACAGGATGAGAATTTCTAAAGGCAAAAAAGGAGAACATAAAAGACTTCATACTTTTCTACGGGGGAAAAAGGAAACAAGTGGAGTGGAGATGATGTAAAGATGGAAGGAAGAGAAAAATACATTTACGAGACATCCAAACACATCCCTAGATTTAGAAAGAATTAAGAGCGTAATGGCGTGAGATTAGAAGAGAGTGGGGCCATGGAGTGATAAACAGTGGGGATTTAAAGAGTCTAATAAAGCGTATCTAATTGCTGACTTTGCATTCAAAAGCGGGGTTGAATTGTGATAATGATGACGAGGCTGATGAGATCAGCCTTTGTCGAGAAAGGCTGAAACGAATCCGGGATCGACGCATTTAACCGATACGGGTAAAAATACACATATGGTGAATAGTTATCTCCACTTCASTTGTGAGTCCCTCTTAAAGCTTCGGTAGCTTCCAAGTACACTAATACGTGGCTAACAGTGCAACCATTTCTTTTTCTTTTTTTTATCTTTTTCTATTCGGAAATAAGWAAGTAAATGTTTGAAAATCRGATTTGAGCTTTTTACTGTTATTTTTATTTATTTTATTTTAAGATACATGCTCTAAAAAAAATCCATGGATTGAATTTAAATCCTTAAAAGATTCATTTTTTTTATTTGAAACACGTAGGATTATGAACAAAAAAAATAAAAAAATCTCTGTTTAGGTTACATGTAATATTATATAATTGGAAAGAAAATTTATATTTATAATAAATTATTCAAATTAACACTCTAGGGTAAATATAATAGGACTTGAAGAAGTGAAGCTTCCGACCAAGCAATATTAACCAATTCTTCTTTTTTTTTTTTTTTTTTTGGGTTGTGAATGGATCTTATATTATATCAAAAGAAAGAAGTTTACAGACCTGGGCTATTTTGCCCGTCAGCTAACCAGAGGTCACTCACGGCATACGGGTGTGTAAATCAGGGGGCAACATTTTGCCCTCTCCAGATCCAGTAACAACCGAACTGAAAACATCTGGCCAAGTTATTGTCGAATTATTTGGAGGATTGCACTGAATGTTTCAATCTTTCCATTGTCTCGCTTCTATATCCTCTGAAAGAAGTTCCTGCCAATGCTGAGAGGGACAACTTTGAGCCATAGATGTCTAGCCCATGAGCAATTGCGAAGGGCGTGAAGGATGGTTTCTTCAGCTACACTAGGCACAAACCAGTTTCAGTAATGCCGCGACGAAAGAGTAAAGAACTCGTTTTCAGGCAGGCATGACCAGCCATCCACATGAGCAGCGGATATGTGAGAGAGGCCTTCTGTTTCCATAATATTTGCCATTTATTTTGGTCTACAAGGGGAGACTTTGGTACCAGATGGTGTGCTGACTTGTTACAAAACTGACAAGATGTCGAAGCATCCCACCAGAGAGAGTCGTCCTCTGTAATTCCACCAAGTTGGAAAAGTTCCAGTTCAGCAACATTGGGATGGTAGGAACTGCCTTAAGAGAGAATGACCACCCCACCCATAGTGCACAATCCAATACTYTCTCACCCTTCGTTGGTGATGAGTATGAGGAAGAGGCTTGAGTCGGAAATCTGCTAATTTTCCAATAGGTTAGCTAGCTTACCATTGTTTATGCACCAGTTGCGCTCCATAATGAACACCTCTCCATATTGCCGAAGAATTGTGTTGGGTCTTGTGTTCTTCRGATAGGTCTTTCATACCATATTTGGAGAGAAGGACTTGTGCCCAAAGGGAATTCGAGTCTGTAACTGTTGCCAGCTTTGCCAACATGACTTGATTAACGTTTTCAAGTTTCCTAAGCCCCAACCCTCCAKCTTCTTTTGTAGAAMAATATAGTATCCCAATTTATTGTAAGAAATTTCTTCTTTGCAGAAGTGTCTCTCCACAGAAACTCCAATTGATCTTCTATAGTYGCCCAAGGGTGGATCTGAGGAGCCACGCAGTCAGCATATTGTAGGTGCCAATAGTGGAAGTTACTGTTTCGGTGAGTAACATCCTTGCTCCCATTGTCAATTATTTAGTCTTCCAGCCACTCAGTTTCCATTGCATTTTTTCAACCAAATGAGAGTAAATATTGCTATTGATCCTCTTATGGCTGAGARACACTCCAAGGTAAAGCCCTAGGTCTTTAGTCAAGGAAATCCCACATCCCTCAGCTAATCTGTTGGCAAACAAAGTAGAGATGTTAGGTGAGACATAAATTTTAGTCTTAGTATGGTTTACCTTTTGGCCCGATTATTCACAGAATCGGGCCAGAACCTCTTTCATCACATTTGCTTGTCTGTAATTAGCTTCACCGAACAAGATAAGATCATCTACAAAGAAAATGTGGGATAGGTATGGTCCTTTCCGAGAGACACCGAGTTGCTTTCCAATAGCCTTCCTCCATAGCTTGATTAATTTGTTGACCTAATACTTCCATGCAAAGTACAAAAAGGTAAGAGAGAGTGGGTCTCCTTGTCTAATAGCCCGGGTAGGTTTAAAACTTGGGAGGGCGCCTCCGTTCCACAAGATTGAAAGCTGCGTTGAGGTTGTACAACTCATGATGATATTAGTTAGAGTATCACAAAAACTCACAAACTGTAAGATATTTTTGAGAAAATTCCAGGCGACTCTATCATAGGCTTTCTTCAGGTCGACTTTAACCACCACATGTCCTTTCTTAGCCTTTTRTTTCTCAAGGTATGTAATACTTCCTGGACCGCCACAATATTAGCTGTTGTCTGYTTGCCAGGGATCAAGCTGCTCTGGGTAGGACCAACAATTTTGCTCATGAGAGGCTTGAGCCTATTTGTAATAACCTTTGTGATTATTTTGGTGGTGACGTTGGATAATTCTATCGGTCTAAATTGCGAGACAGTCCTCGGATGATCTTGTTTAGGGATAAGGCAGATAAGGGTCTCATGAAGCTCCCCTGGAATCTCCTCTTGTTTGAAGATATGTTGTATATAAGAGTATAAAGTTGATCATACAATGCTCCCGTATTTCTGGTAAAAGAGAGCTATCATTCCGTCAGGCCTGGAAGCTTTATAAGCTCCTAACTCGAAAGTTGTCGTCTTTATGTTCCGTGTCTGACGCTGGTCTGTTGAGCCATCTAAGGTCCATATGCCCCAATCGCGAAAAGGTCCAGTTATCTGCGTTCACAATAGTACACTGGTTAGCAGAATAAAAGATTAATGTAAAATTATCGTACCTATTCGTTTAGCTCATCCGGTTGGTTGCACCATGTTACGTCCTTCCTCATTAGACGAAAAAAATCTACATTTTGCCTTACAAATAATTGCAGTGGCATGGTAATAACGAGTGTTCCTATAYCCCTCAGCAAGCCATTTGGGTYGGGATCTTTGGAATCAAAATAGTTCATCTTGCTTCAAGGTCTCATTACATTCACGCAATAATTCTTTTTTCAGGGTGCGAATGAAATTAGAACCGCTATGTAAAGAGCTTTTGAATTCTGGTGAGCCACGCCAGACACCTCTTTTTTCACCAAAATATATTGCTGAACACCTCTCTGTTCTATTCAGGAGCTTGTGAGGTGAAGGCCTCCATGGCTATTGGAAAATTGTTCTGGGATCTACCCCATGTAATGCTGAATGTGCTCCTCGAAACGAGGATGGAGGGTCCAAGCTGCTTCCAATTTAAATGGTTTAGTACTGGTCTGCTGATCCATTCGCGGTGTACTTTCGATCAAAAGTGGATGATGATCAGAGTGGTTTCGGGCTAGATAATGAACTCTTGCTTGGAGAAAACTAATCTCCACTTATCATTGCATGCAACACAATCCAATCTTTCTTGGATAAGAGCTCCTCTATTCCTTTTATTGGTCCATGTGTATCGAGGTCCTCCAAAACTCAAATCGATTAGATGACATGAATTAAAAGTTTTGGACTGATTAAGCCTGATTTTGCGACCCCCTTGCTTTTTTATATCATAGAGCACTTGGTTAAAGTCACGGACTAAGAGCCACAGGCAATTGATGATTTTACTCAAATTCTGTAAATATATCCATAGCTTATCCCAGAAAAAGGCCTCGGGAGAGGCATAGATAGCTGATAATATCCAAGGACTGCCATTAAGGGCTTTTACTTACATATGGATAATTTGTTCGTTGATGGTAATTGCATCCATGGTGAAGTTGAGCGTTTTTCACAATATCCAAATTCCACATGCAAAACGAACAGCTTCGGAGGCAATAAAATCATAAAAATATGACAGAAAAAGGGACTTAAGCATTCTGGAGCTTGGGATTCTAGTCTCCACAAGTATAAGGATTTCGAGCTTATGATTGCCTAATAAATCAAATAAATACCAGTAGAACTCGTCGGATGCGGCTCCCTGACGATTCCACACAAATAGCTTCCCAAAGAAACTAATTTATGTCTTGGCTGGAATCATCTATCAAACTGGAGGTATCAATTTCATGTTTCTCCGTCAGTTCTGGCATTTACTACTATTTTGGCTAAGGATAAATCCTCCCAATAATGATTGCTAGGTCCTATTTGGATGCAATGACAACTAGGATGTTCGAGTTATCACGTGTAATCACTGAGCCTTAGTTGGTGAATATTATTGTGACRCTTCGCCAAAGTTGCAAGGTCTCGTGGTTGGAAGGGAGAGAGGGATTTGTCATCTTCTGCTGGTACTAAAGCTCTAGATCTTCAACCACTCAATACAATGACAAAATATTTAGACACAAGAAAAATAATTTTAAAAGATATATTAAGMAATATTTTGTTGTATCATTGAAATGTTAATTAAGCATAATTTAATTTTTTAAGGAGGAAATTATAAAAAGTATGAATTTTCTTTAAAAAGATTGTTTATTAAGTTATCAGACAAGAAGAAAGGGAGAGGAGTAGAATCCACCATCGTGCTGTTGAATGATAGAGACGCAAATGTCAATGCATGCATAGAAGAGTCAGGGAAAAGAAAAGAAAGAGAAGAAGAGAAGGGGGGTAAAAATAAAGGGTAAAGGAGGGGGAAAGTAGAAGAGGAAAAAGGAAAAAAAAAAAAAAAAAAGATCTCTATCCGTCAAAACGAGGCGCTCTAAATCTCTAACTGTCAAAATGAGGGTCTCAAGAACTCTAGTATACTTCCATACTATACCAATATAATTAGAGCACCACAAACATATATTTGAACTCCTAAGATAGAGGAAAAGAGATATTGRAGGAGTTAGTATACAGAACGTGCACTATTTGATGGATAGAGGAGTACAGAGCGAGTAATAGGAAAGTATATTAGAAGATTTTCAACTCAAACGAAGCCTAATGTTAACAATTAGAGATTTTTTAATATATTTTTCTTTTACACTCCATGCTATATATCACCTAACATTAATTAAAACACAAGGCGTATATATTTTTACTTCTACAATACTACTTCTCATCTATCTTAAAATTCAGAGCCAATGTTAAGTTCAATGAACGATAAGATATGAATTCTTTTATTAAAGAATATTAGATACATTATTTTAATATTTTTAATTTAACATGTCATAGACGTAAGGATAAGAGAACACTTTTGTTAAAATTCAAAATAATTTTTTTTGGTCATTTTAATTTAAAATTTTATAAAAAAGGTAAAAGTCTCTTATCCTATTTTTATCTTCTTATTTTCCATTTTTGTATATTTTCGAAAATTCTTGAATCTTGAAACATATAAGTATTCGATCATTGAACAAAGTTTTTTTCCCCCTCTTTTCCTATTTGGCATTGGGATATCCTCTTTCTTTGTTTTCTTCATTTTTTACTTTCGTGGTCATAATATTGATACGGCTTGTGGAGATTATGAAATT
The DNA here is from genome assembly GCA_001752375.1 of Rhazya stricta. NCBI lineage: Eukaryota > Viridiplantae > Streptophyta > Magnoliopsida > Gentianales > Apocynaceae > Rhazya > Rhazya stricta. The sequence goes on from MEJB01000015.1 coordinate 7,043,323, forward strand.
AATGAAATACATATGTATATATTAATTAAACATAAAAAAGTATCTTTATAAACCTATACAAGATAAATATCTAACTCCTAATTTGTCTAGGTAGGTAACTTCTTGAAGTCGAGAAACGCATCTACAGTGCCATTGAAGACAAACTTAAGAGTTGTTGCTTTGTCAATCGTGCTAATATATTATTCAAATGGTCAAATATTCAAAATATATGGACAAAGATGCAAAACAAATTTTTTACCAAAATATATTTTTTATTTTTTATTAATTATCGAAATAAAACCATATGATATCATCAATTTATGAAATTAATCCGAATTGGAATAGAATCATATTTATATAAAATCTGACTTTTATTCGAAAATATTTGATTCAGAATTCTCTTAAATAAAAGTTAAATTCGAAATCTTCAAATGCTCTAAGTAATTGGATTAAAATCTGACCAGTTTGTTTCCTATTTATCTTGTTCATTATCGTAATTAGGCGTAGAATTAGTTGCACAAAATACGCACAAAACCAGAATATATTAAACTAAAGAAGCATTAATTTAATGAAGTCTAATGGATGCCAAGAGATCTTCAACTGCCTTTTTGAATATACATTCTTGGTTTTTTTTTTTTTTATTTTTTTGGCTGTTATTATGTCTTTGCGGAGGAATATCCCCAAAGTATCAGATCTAAAGGCCATGCGAACATCTCTTGTCATCCAATAGAATTTAATAAACTAATGATCGACGATCKCGAATTTTTTCTTTTTTCCCTTTGAGAAATTCTTGAAATTAATTAAATGCTGCTCCTAATGCAAAGGATATTTATTCCTTTTTTGAAAATCCTAATGCAATAATAATTAACGTATCTCCTACTTTAACCGTTTTGATTATGCTCAAACAAAATAATAAATTCTATTTTAATATTCTCGAGCCAATGCAATTATTCATTTATTAAATTTATTTTTGCAGAATCTCCTAATTGAGTAAATAAGTCTCGAGCTTTACTTGCTGGATTTGTGGGTCTAGTGCTAGATGCTCTCGCTCGTTCAGACATTTCTAYTCTCCTTTGTAATAATTTTGGAGCTCCAATCATAAAGTACATTAAATACTCAGCATATATAATATGGAAAAATCCCATCTTTTCGTACAAATGCTGATTTTTCTCTTATTCTCAACAAACCATCTCGATCGAGGTCGTACGTCTCAGGCTCTTTGTATAGCCARTTTGGCACGTGGAGTATTAAACCTGATTTTATCTAATACTAGTAATAATTATTAATTTTAGAAAATCAGAATTAAAATCTAATAACATAAAATAATGTGATAATTCTTTGAAGTAATAAAGTTACATTGAGTCACGTGCGAAAAACGAAACTTCGGAAGGGAAAGTTGATTGGCSGGTCGTACTTAAGGGTTGACCTTGAAGGGTTCGACCATCTCTGACAGACTCTGATTGCACAGACATCGAAAACCCCAATTCCCGACAAAAGATAAAACATGAGAGAGAAAATGTCCTTGGCTCCCTTACTTTCGTCCCTAATTTCCCAAGTCCTCTTGCTTCTGCTGCTCCTTTTCCCTTCCTCCGACCCTCTTTCATTTCTGCACTCATTTTCTTCCACTCCCCACCAATTCATTTTCCCTCTTCTCTGCCATTTTATCTCCACATCCGAAATTGCCGCCACGCTCTCCGTTCTCCCATTTCCCAGGAAACGAAAACGGACCCATTTAAGAGATTCCGGTGCCCCGGACGATGACGAGGAGACCGGCTCTCGACTCGGAAGAACCCACTCCTCGGTTATACCGAAAAGTCCGGACTCGTTTAAGCAGTTTTTCAGGATGAATTCTTCAACCTTCGAGTGGCTTTGCGGCCTTCTTGAACCCCTGCTTGAGTGCCGGGACCCGGTGGACTCGCCTCTTGATCTCCCCGCCGAGGCTCGACTAGGAATCGGTCTTTTCCGACTTGCCACTGGCTCAGATTACCCAGAAATATCACGTCGGTTCCGAGTTACAGAACAGGTTTCAAGATTCTGTGTCAAACAGTTSTGCCGTGTTCTCTGCACCAATTATCGATTTTGGGTTGGGTTTCCGAGTGCGAACGAGCTCAATTCTGTCTCAAACGAGTTTAAAAAGCAATGCGGAATGCCCAATTGTTGCGGAATTATCGGTTGTGCTAGGTTCAAGATCACTGTAAGCAACGGGTCTAATTCAATTATTAAAGAAAAGTCTGCAGAAGATACTCTAGCTGCTCAAATAGTATCCGATGCATCATCAAGGATTCTAAGCATAACTGCTGGCTTTCGCGGAAACAGGAGTGAGTATATGGTCCTGAAATCATCAGCTTTGTACAAAGATATTGAAARGGGACTTTYGTTGAATTCGGGAACTATTTTAGTCAACGGTGTAGCTGTACCTCAGTACTTTGTTGGAGGTAAAGAGTACCCTTTGCTTCCTTGGTTACTGATTCCCTTCGATGATCCTTTGGAAGGGTCGTCAGAAAAGAATTTCAACAATGTGCTTAATATCATGCGCATTCCTATGCTTAAAACCATTGCAAGTTTGAGGAATTGGGGTATTTTGAGTAGGCCAATTAATGCTGAGTTTAAGGATGCAGTGGCTTATATTGGTTCTTGTTCTATACTTCACAACATGTTGCTTATGAGAGAGGATTTTTCATCCTTGTGTGATGAACCAAGTGATTTGATATCATGTGATCAGGGCTTCCATTGCACTCAACAGGGAGATTTAAACGAGAAGGTCTCTACTATAAGGAATGCACTGGTCACAACAGCAAGAGAACCTAATAAGTAGGATAATCAGTGAGAATCTAAAAACTGAAATTCTGTTGCAGCAGCAACGATCTTCCAATTTGAGTTTYGAGGAAACAGCGATGGTTCTGCTGCCACAAACAATTTTGAACAAGGTAGCTAAGCATTTGTTTCATTGATTACCATTTTTCTTGTTTCAACATTCCGGCAATTTACTCTTATGTAGATAAAGCAGACTATTCAGCCAGTTATTTTTTTGTTTCTTTTGATGTAGCTAGTTMTCTGTTAATCAGTTGTAAATGTCCTTTTGATAATTCAATTTCTTGAATGTAAGTGCAYGATCATGATTATTTATTCTTTCTCAATATATGATGTATATAGTTGCCATTTTTTCTGATAATTTTACTGCAATATCCACCTTTATATGTCGATGAGAAGTTGAGTCATCAGTTCATGTTTATGCTATTTATCCACTAAAGGAAATGTAGAACCTTTTCKTTTTATCCTMKAGAGAGGGAGAGAGGAGAGAATTTTGTGCTGCTAGTAGCTGGTTTGCAAGTATCAAAAGAGAAATTACTCAGACATGAACTTGGTCATAGTTATGCCACTCACGACTAAATAATCCAACCATCCTGAAGATTGATATCTTCTCCACAACCTCCCGAAAGAATTTTATTGTTGTAGACATGAAGGAGCATGCGTGTTGAAAGATTTCTCTGAGAAATCTAAGGCATCATCTAGTTGACCTTTTTAAAGTTGATTCCTCAGTAACTGAAATATATAAGGTATTGCTATTGGCTTCTCCTGACCAGAGTACCATATGATTAAAAGTTTCTTTCCAAGCATGGTCTAGATGCAATAAAATGGGATAATATGGGTACTAAAATAAAGCTTGAGAAACTAAGTAAGGAGAAACGAAAAATATTTGAGAAAATTCCTGGATATTCAGAGAATGCAGTAATGTCCTAGTAGAAAAGCAAGTAACATTGAGTTGGATGGACAGCTTTTGGTCATACAGTTTCAATAAAAAGGTTAAAAAAGTAAAAGGAAATATTAGAGGAAAGAAGGAAAAGTGAAGGAAACTTGCTGCGTTAAGAAATGGTCCAACAAGACACTAAAAGTGTTTGCAAAGTTTTCATACTAAAAGTGTTTGCAAAGTTTTCATACTTGAAATTCTTGACTGTAAAGTATGAAGCTATAACAGCATAACTGCTTCCTGATCTCCGAAAGGGGTATGTTAAAACTGCGAAATGCAAACTCTAGCTATGCAATCTGGGGCCATTATTGCGTTGCTGGTGTTCATTTAGAAGGAACTAGGATGAAAACATYAAAAAACCTCATTTTATARTTTTGTGTGTCAATTATCTGGTGTTCATGCAATCTGATTTTGTTACGAACAGCCTCAGGATTCTCAATTACCATTGCTATTCATGTTTACATAGGTAGTGTGGCAACTGAGCATTGCTGGCCATAGTTTAATTTTCTTTCCTTATCATATGAAAACTTTGTTTTCCATCCTATTATCTGCTTCTCTTTGAATTCATGATCTTATGATGCACCACCAGTAATCTTTTTAACTGGTAGCTAGGCAGATCCTAAAATTTGYTCTACATGTGCAAAAGGCAATGAAGGGTTTTGAGGTGTTAATTCACATGAATCATGAACCTAGAAGAGGRAGCATGTATAGCTTATTGGTGCACATCTTGTTGGGCCGATGTTATATGGGTCATTAGGATATTTGTTGACTGTGACTACTGAATTATTATCTGATGGGTGATGAAAAATACAATGCAGGAAGCTTTATTAATTTGAGCTTCTACATAGAGGAGATCTTAGTGTCTGATACAGACAGTGCTTTCGTTTCTATGAGTTTATTTTCAGACTTCAATTTCTGTGGTGATCTGTTACTCGAACACATTATTGAGATGATGATAAGAAAGAAAGCACCAACTGAAAGGTATGGTACTCCAGTTCTCCTTTATCATCTCATGTGGTCTTTTACTCCGGATAAATATTTCCTGATTCTAATTTATGAGCTACTATGTGTGCTTACAAAAATATAGTGTTTATTTTGGTTACCCCCAAAAAAAAAAAAAAAGAAAAAAATTCTATGTTAAATTCTGAAGCTGCGGCTTTATCAAGTGGATGTACATTGTGTATAATGTTAGGAGAGTTGCGAAGTGCAGGGTCAGAAGTCACACTGATCGTATGCCTCTATTAGAAATTMGAATTAGGCTTTATGTAAATACTTTTTGATATTCCAAGCAATCGCATGCAACACTTTTGTATGATCATCGGCCATTACCTCCTGTGCCAAACTTTTAAATGGTCTGGCACTTCAACATGACTTAGCTGCAAAATACTGACTTGGAACTCTTCTTTGATACCAAGTATTTTTTAGATTTCAATAGATTTGCTGGTTAAGGGTTTTTTTCTTTCTCCCTATCTCTTCGATGTGTTCTTAAGACTAAGCTGCTTCTTCATGTATGTTCTTTCTAATTATGATCCCAAATAGCAAGGAATTGTTCATATGGAAGTAAGAAATATCAAAAGAGACTGGTTTCTGGAATGTACTTGGTATTTTTCTATCACAAATTACTGTGTTGTGAAAGTGATTCTTTACTAGTTGATTGAGAGTGAAACTAAAACAGGTAAAAAGGCTAATAAAACCATTGGGAACGATATTAGGAGAAACGTGAAAAAAACTCTTAAGACACAGGTTGTGTCAGTACTTGTCTTTAGACTTTAGGCTTTCCTATTCCCTAGTCTCTTTGAGCACCCAGTACCTCTGACCTGAACTGGAGATCATTCATCATACTTAATTGTTGAAGAGGTCCGGTAAATTTTAACAGTCCATGCTGAGTGAAAGTGCAGAAACTAGTTGATGTCATTTTGCCTTTGAAAGTTTTCTAGTTTCTTGCTTCAGTGGCATCCTATTTGTCTGTGGTAGAAGGATTATTATTGTTATCATTGTCTCATCTGAGGAGGGTTTTTCCTTAAATTTCAAAGCATCAAGAAAGATAGCATCTGATTGATGAAATGTGCAGTTCTGCTCTAGATCGTTTAAGACTGGGCGTTTCTCCAATTGCCATCGCGCTGTGTTGCGCATCATTTGGACGAGTTTGATTGTGAGAGGCAGGCCAGTGGAAAACTCAATGATGCAAACTCTTTACTCTTTGACCCATCTGACGGTGTCTACCCCCTAATTTATCCAACCGCATGTCAAAGTATCGAAAACAGCCTCAGTGATGAGCATATAAATCCATCCACCGATTCATTTGTGGGGTAGGTATGTTAGGTAATGCAGGAAGAGTTCAAATTAGACTGATGAGAAATTTCAAAGTCGTGAACGTCCTCCCCATGAAACAGTCATCCATCCTCACCAAACTCAGTTCCTCTCTTTTTTAAGTAATTTCTTGGCTTGGGGATGGCTTTAGATACCACGTACCTACCCAAACCTSAGCGATGATGATCGGGATGGATGCTTGACACGCTTTTCTTTTTAAATGAGAATTCTGTTGAAGTTGAACCCCTAAGAAATGTACATTTTAATATTCTCTTCTTATTCTTACTATTTATTGCTTCTGGTCATTTTATGAGGCTATCAATATAACATATTCACCATAGGAGTTTAATGGAAAGCATGGTGTGACTAAAGGAATGAAGCTTCATGCCCTTTTCACCCTTCAGGATTTATTTTTTTAACCCATTCGAATAACTTAAACTTGTTTAATGTTTATATAAAATTAATTTTAAAAAAAGTGTTTCATTCCCTATCTTGCATTTAAAATGTTTAGCAAGATCCTTTTGGTTTCGAACCTGAAAGATTCTATATATGAGATGATATAAAAAATCATTAGTGTATGAAATATAGTTTTGAAGATTAATAATGATTAGGCGAGGATTTTGGAGGGGAATATTTATTGTATACGCCTTAGGGTGATGATTGCCACCAACTCCACACTATCGTGGAGAGAGATTATTTTCACCAACCTTTACCCACTTTCTTCAAATAAAAAGAAAAAAAGAAAAAAGGAAACGTCTTACCTACTGACCTTTGATAAAACTATTTAAATATGAATTGAGATGTGGACTTTCTAAGACACATCATCAACAAACGGGGCCACTAGTCCTCTTTGGTAGACGAGGGCCCACCTCATACTTTGCATTTTGCCAACTTGAAGTATTTCTACCACAGTGCAAACTGTGGAGTCCCATTTATGGGGTCCAGTCACCAACCTCCGGCCGGATTGACGCCTGGGGGACGGTCATAAAAGAAATATCACCGGGTTGAACCGGCTTCTGCCTCTCTATATATCTAACGTCATTCTTTTCTCAAATTCCCAGGCATCTCGGACATCCATCAATAAGCACCTTCAACTGCAAGTCCCGAAGGGGAAATACACAAAGAGAATCTCAGTAATGGCACAGAATGGTGGTGAATCGAATAACTCGCAGAATCTCAGGCACCAAGAAGTTGGTCACAAGAGCCTTTTGCAAAGTGATGCTCTTTACCAGGTACTGAAACATTTTGGCTCATATATATGAAGTTTTCTTTCTGGAAACAATTGTTGCAGATTGAACAAGCATTCTGACTTTAAATTTCTWTGCTTTTTGGCAGTACATCTTGGAGACTAGTGTATATCCAAGAGAACCAGAGCCCATGAAGGAGCTCAGAGAAGTCACTGCCAAGCATCCGTGGTGAGTTTCTTCTTGATTTCATAAATTCTTTGCACCAATATTTGCTGGTGTTAAAGGACAAAAGCCCTACATAGATATTGAYCTATCTAGTTATAGTGGGCTTGAGTTGGATGTCTATATTCTTTTAAGAACTGGAACAATCTAATTGCCTTTCATCCTTGACTATGTATGCTAATTTCATTCTAAAACTGAAATATATAGGAATATTATGACAACCTCGGCTGATGAAGGGCARTTCTTAAACATGCTTATTAAGTTGATCAACGCCAAAAACACCATGGAGATTGGCGTTTATACTGGTTACTCGCTCCTGGCCACAGCCCTTGCTCTACCAGAGGATGGAAAGGTACTCATTCTTGTCTACAATTTTGGGACTTCGAAAGTTTTATGGTCATTTCTTCCTCAAGCGGCACACAAAATTGAATTACTAATTACCATGATTTGTTGCAGATATTGGCCATGGACATTAATAGAGAAAACTACGAAATAGGATTGCCCATAATCGAAAAGGCCGGTGTTGCCCACAAAATTGATTTCAGAGAAGGTCCTGCCTTGCCTGTTCTTGATCAGATGATTGAAGATGTAAGTCTCGACAACCAAACACTTCGATCAATTAATCATATAAACTAAACTAATTCTAGTGGTGTCAATCTCATTCTGACTCCTCCTCGTGTTTACACCGTCAGGGCAAATACCATGGTAGCTTCGACTTCATCTTCGTGGATGCTGATAAGGACAATTACATCAACTACCACAAGAGGCTAATTGATCTAGTGAAGGTTGGAGGTTTGATTGGGTATGACAACACTCTCTGGAACGGGTCAGTGGTTGCTCCACCAGATGCTCCGATGAGGAAGTATGTTAGGTATTACAGAGACTTCGTATTGGAGCTCAACAAAGCTCTTGCAGCTGATCCAAGAATTGAGATTTGCATGCTTCCAGTTGGTGATGGGATTACTTTGTGCCGCCGTGTTAGCTAAACCATGAAATGCAGCAGCCCTCAGACCAACAACTTTTACCTTTTTCTACTTCTGTATTTTATTTTAAATTTGTGAAAAGAATGTATTTTGCATGTATTTCATTGTATTTTTGGCTAATGAAAAAAAGAGCCTCTATATCCATTAAAAAAATAAACTGAAATATTACCAGCTYTTTCTTTTTCCTCCTTTTCAGTYGTCATATCTGATTTGGATTTATTTTGACTTAGGAAGAGAATAAATAAATCTGAGGACTCTAGTAGGTAATGGGGATACGGTTAGAGATGATTTGTCTTTGGCAGCCACCCACTCAACCATCCAGAAAGAGGTTTTGAAGTCAAGTCATATGGCAATGGATTCTGAGAGTTGTTGAGGTTTGGGTTGCCACGAAGATCTCCGGGAAATTCCTCGGCCATGAGTGATGTTGATTGCCTTTTTGAATCTTGAGCAGTTTACCAAAATCGTTTAGTACCAAAATTGAAATGGCAGGTCGTGATTAGGGTTACCAGTGAAATTGTTGATTGATTGGGAGCAATATGCAACTTATAACCTAACATACACAATATGAGGTGACGGTGAGAAAATCAAATAGCGAAACCATAAGGGTTTCTTTTAGAAAAACCTAACAAATTTAGTATCGATTGATATGGAAAGTAAAAAGTCTGTTAAATAATTGATTGGAGCTCTGGTAGAGAGGCCATGAGTCATAACAAGCATATGGTCACTGATAGAAGTGATGTGTTGCCCGTTCTAGCAGGTTTGAATTTTGATTCTGCTGAGGCATCAAAGTTGTTACCAAAGACGCCTGGGCTTACTCTCATCAGAAGATAATTAACACAAATGTCGAAGTCTTGAAATCGAAGCTAAATTCCCTTTGTAGAATTCACTATCTAATGTGTGCTTTTTGTATTTCTATTTTTCTCCTCAACTCTAAACTCTTTTTTGGATTTTTTAAATAATATACTTCATTAATTTAAAATCGAGTGTCCTCATCGATTAGTAGGGATAATATTATAAATTTATTCAGAATTGAATGTCCAATTTTGACCTGTCAAAAAAAGTTTAGGAGATTTTTCAGGAAAAAAAAAAGGTTTAGGAGAATATTGGTGGGACATACTTAATTGTGGATATGTAAGAAGAAAAAGAAAAAGAAAAAAGGAGTGCAATGTTATAAAAGAAATGTTGCTGCCCAGGATCGAACTCGGGACCTTCGGCTTGTAATAATGACGTGATAACCACGTAGGAGTTTCAAATATTTAAATATACAATTAGTCATCTCATTTTGAACTTGAGACATACGTCACTATGTCGATAACTACAGGCCCAAGTATAGGACAGTTGATCCGCCTGCTGTTTTCCAACCTTAACGGGCTTTTTTCGTAGTACTGTGGTAACTCGATGGGCTGGATACATTTCCTAATAGCAAAATGTTGGTTCAATCCAACTCCATGAATGAAGTTGTTTGATACGAGGATGTTGTTGGACAGCCTTTTCCCAATCCCCAAAATAAATATATAAATCCCAATTCCATTGAAGAATTTGTGTTTTAATTTTTGCTTCTTCAATGAAACATATTTCCTATTCTTGAAATCCTAAAACCCCTAGATCAATAAATAGAGGACTTTAATTTACATTAATATTAATAATATTCAGCCTATGATTCTCTCATCACACCTCTTCAACTCTCTTCTTCTCTCTTTTCTTCTCAATCTATAACATGTTATCAGCACTAGTCTTTACCTCTCATTGATRGCATGACTTTTTATGCCATTTCTCTTTTATGTCATTTTTCTTTTATGCCTATCATTCTCATATGGCCTTTCTCTTATGCGATCTTTTGCATCTTTTCATAATTTTTACCATCTTTTTTATGTGCCATGTTATGCAATGTTAATTTACTGCTCTCTTTTTAGGTGCCATCTTCTTTGAATGAATTTTATAATTTAGATTTTATTTTATTCGTTAATACTTCTTTATTTATTTTACTTCTTTGTTAATTCATAGAACATATGCGTCTTCATCTTTTTATTTTAGTTATTGTCTATAATATCAATATTCCTGAAGAATATTGAACTATTACTTTTCAAGTAGTAATAGTTTAAATTGTTAAAATTATATGTTCTTGAAGAATATGATATGATAATTCCAATATTCTTGAAGAATATTAAGTAATTATTTTAAATTAATATTGTAAACTCTTGAAAGGTATATTACAATCTATATGTATTTGATAGTATGCTTGATTAAAATAATCTTTGCATGGATTAAAATAAGTAAACTATAAGAGTTAGATGATGCTCAAATCATTCAAAAATTACTGCAATATTGCATAACCCAAAGGAGGCTACATCAAAGAAGATAGAACAAAACATATTTCTCTAAAGTTCTTCTACACGCACGAACTTCGAAAAAATTGGCAACATTGATGTTCAATAGATTCRATCAAGTGATAATATGGAGAAAATTGATTCATCATATTGGAAAGCATCAAATCCAAGGCATTCAGTGATCATCTATATGAGGGGGAGTAACTATACTCTCTTTCCTTCATTTAGATTTTGTCCCACCAAATTTTCCTGACAAGGTTTTACGATCCACATCAATCGTATTCTTTTTTTCTTATTTTGATTTAATTCATCAGGTTTTTTCCAAATAAATTTTTATAAGGCAATTGTTGTATAGATTAGTCATTCCATGACGAGTGTTGTAATAATTATTGGTGAATGACTTTTCTATCCTTGAAACCCTAGAAGCCCTAGGATTTAACCTCTGGGTTTTGGTTCATATCAATATCAATCAATGTTAATGATATTCAATATATTATTCTATTAATTTTTCATTAAATATTTTTTCACTATCAAACAACAATCTATCGTAAATATTTATTCAACAAAATTATTTTTCCATCSAAACGAATTTTTTTGTTTAAAAGATATATTTAAAAATTTAACGATTTGTTCTATTTGGTATTTTGAAGCTATTTTTTATTTTACAAAAATATTGAAAACATGTTCACTTTATTCATTTCCTGAAATGCATTTTGAAGGGAAAAAAAACATTGAAAATAATAATTTGTCCTTTTTCACGTTTTCCAATCTAATTATGAGGAAAATAAAAACATGGAAAATAGCTTGTTGCAATTGAGTTTTCAATTTTCTCTTCACCATCTTGAAAACATGTTCACTTTATTCATTTCCTGAAATGCATTTTGAAGGGAAAAAAAACATTAAAAATAATAATTTGTCCTTTTTCACGTTTTCCAATCTAATTATGAGGAAAATAAAAACATGGAAAATGGCTTGTTGCAATTGAGTTTTCAATTTTCTCTTCACCATCTTGCTCCTTCCTCAATTCCTCTCTCCCATGTGATAGCCGCAACTTGGTGATCGATGACTATCCCTCTGCAAGATCGATCAAAATCTATAAGTCATAATTCTAGAAAAAACTTCATTTACTCAAAAATTTTGGCAAATCAGACAACTCAGTCATCTGGGCAACAAAATCGAGTGTTACCAGACAAAATTTCTTATGGGTTTTTCTCATCTCTTATGCATTTAACCTTTACTAAGAGGAGAATTTTACTTAATAGCTACATAATTAATGGTGTATGTCTCGGGTTAACATTGATACCTTTTGATGGATTTTGTAATATCTTTACTAATATGTGTATTTTTTTCAATTTTAATGTTGTGGAAGATTATCTAATCAGAACTTCGTATATTTGTTGATATGAGTGCGAAAGCTTATCTCCTTTGGAGATAATATGGTTGGATTTAATTTTATTTTTTTTTGCTAGAAGCTAAGTGAGGTTAACATACTGACAACTAAAATGGCCTTTGCAAATGTACATAGTGCCAGAAATATACTGAAAATCTTTTCTTTCTGACTATTTGTTTGTGTTTGATTTTCTTGAATGTTGAATAGGTAGAATTTTGAGTAGAGGTGCATTGACCTATATTTTCAGAAATATAAAGATAGATTGTTATACTTGCCATTGTAGCAGCAATCACATGAATGGAAAAACTTGAGAAATCATTAATGATTGTGGCCAAAGTATCAAAGTATCTTAGTATCTTAGCACACTATATTGTGTCATTTATGTTCAAGTGTTGTGTTGAATTTGCGACCCAATAACTATTGATCACTATCTTAATTATTTGACAAGATGATTGAACAAAATTAAGTGGAAAAGAAAACTCTCTCTATGAGTCTGTCGTTGATGTTTAATYTATCTAAAGTATATCATGATCTCTATAGACCCTCAACTCCCTGATGCTTTAGAGGATGACAGAGTATCAATAATGATTTTTTGCTTTATAATGTTTCAGTTTTGTTTTTATACTTCTTTTGTAATGTTTATTGATTCAAGACTCATTTTTTGCCTTCTTTTTTTCTATTGCTTCATTTTTCTAGTCTACTGGAATGGAATTTCCTTCAAAAGAAGAAAATAATRTACCATTGTTTACTCCASCACAAAGCCATCCAATAGTACACCCTACTTCAACATACGAGGAAGCTGCAATACAGGTTGCTCTCAATTTGATCCTTCTGGACTAAGGTATTAAATGTGTATATACTTTCAGTTTGTGAAGTAGACCCTAATTGGATCTATGTATGTATACATGCTTGATAAATGAATGTGCTGCTTTATAAACTCTTTACTTTAGTCCTAATTGGATTCACCAAAAAATTACTCATGTAGTGACAACACCACATACCATTATGGTAACAACACTTGTTTGTTTGTTTGATAATTTTCCTTCTATTAAGAGCATAGGACTTGATGGAGGAATGCTTTTGTTTTATGCGCTTGTTGACTATCTTGCACTCATGAGACTTTGAGTTTCCAAAAAATAGATTAATCACTATAAGATCATAGAACAATGTTAGACAAGTATAAGCTTTATAATAACGAATTTTAATTTAGTTTTCTTGGTGACTAAATATCTCAAAAGTAGTTGTGTATTCTACATAATTGTTATCTTGAAAGTTAGAAACATATTACCCTGGGGTGTTTTGAGTTGTTATGAATTTTTTATTCTTGGAAAGTATGTTGCTTTAGGCACAAAAATAAGTTTAAGGAACCAATGACATTGTTGATGTGAATAAACATACTTTTATCGGAATTACGATAAGATGAAATCAAAGTTATTACAATGCTCCACATTTACAAATGACGAACGGGGCAAGATCAATGATGTTATGAATTATGAATTTTACTGAATTTTTATGATAGTATGAAAATTTCAATTCTCTTTCCTTCTATAGATTAACCAGACAAAGTTCTCTATCTCAAAAAGGAAGCATGCACACATTGGAGAGATATTTAGTAGAAGTACAGCTATTAGAGTATYGRGGATGGCCTCTGCTCACCCTCCACCTATATYAGACAAAGAATGAAAATGGAGGATAAATTTCTGAATAACGGAGTGCATGTTCATGTTGAACATGATGATGAAGACAGTGATTACTTATACTCGTCAATATGATGAAATTGGTACAAGTAAGGAAGGTCGACGTAAGAAGTGTAAAATTAGTAAAACTGATAAACTTGAAGCTTGTATGGACTAGTGATCATCTGAGTGACTTCAAGAGATGAAGAATATGAACTTAAAGAAAATCTATTTAAAAGAGAAGTTTTAGCAGTTACAAAGTATATCATCCAACCAATTGGACACTAAAGCTGCTAGTTAGGATCCATATTCTCTGGCAATTTGTTTAGGCAAACAATATGAAGACGTGTCTAATGAGATTTCTATGGAAACTTCTTCTCGTGGGAGGAAAACTAACACAAAAAATGATGTTGACATGTGACTTTCATATGAGATACACGTTTGTATATATTTTGGATGGGAAGGTACTTGTAATGATTCACCGGTATACATTGATGCAATCACAAGAAACTCAAATAATTTTTCAAATCTATGGGGATGTATGTTTTTTTGCATCACAAAAATATTACAATTTCTAAAACATAGTTTCTTTGACATATCAATTTTACCTTGTTGATTTTGGCTATCTGAACATGTCTAGATATGTTACCCCTTATCGAAGGCGAATATGCTATTTGTGTCGTTATACTGAACAAGAAAGACTGCACGAGAATRAATAATTGTTTAATTAGAGATTCTTCCTGTTGTAACATTATTGAACATTACATTGGTATAGTTATACGAGAAGAGCATGCCTTAGATAGGTTGTCCGTTGAATACTCTATATAGTATATGGTATTTGAACGCAGGTCAGAGTCAATTAAGAATTCATGCTAGTCAAATCACTCGAATGAGACAAGTCAGAGATTAAATYGCTATGCAAATGTTGAATGACTACTTGAGGGGGCATACATGACTTTATGAATTACTTTTTATTTTATGTATAATGTGGTAACAGACCGTCTCTAGGTAGGATTGGGACAGACGTATAAAATCAATCCTATCTCTCTATAGTCAATAATTAATTCTCGAATATAGACATATAAAACTTAAATAACTAAAGGGAAACATAAACTTGAAATAATATACAATCCATATAATAGTCAGTAGTAGTATCTTGAAACACATTTTTTTAATAAATCTGTGCTTACGAAAACCAGTAATAGATCATGTCAAAATCRCTACATCGAATATCGAATATYGAATATCARAAGTAAGTTTCAATAAAACTGTACTTTATGCACATGTCAAGAGTGAACAAGGTCGCTATATGAAAAACTTGTCAGCTTTCAAAAATAGCAACTYGATTCACAAATTGTTACCGCARAGTTAAACTCTTACAGGTCAATATTACCAACCTCACCTTGTCAGTACGCATGCGATTTCAACCTTATTAATTCTTACAAACAGATGTACTTGCTAGTAAGGTAAAAGGAAGTCAATTGGCCTCGGGTTAAACCTGCTAACCAAGAATATGAACATCTACAATGAGCCATGGGTGTTAGGGCGCGACCATCCGCTTGATACGTTCCTAGTTTGCCATAGAAAGTATCACCGATTTTTGGCTAAGAGTGGCTAACCGCTGATACTATCATCTGAATGGCTCAAGAGGTCCTCATACAGGGACTAGCCAAGCAGAATATTTTGCCCGCTAGACTAGTTATTCATGGTTGCCAATGGAGAACTCCATTTCAAACACAATTCCAGTCATAATCAAGYCTCATATTCAATGTATTTCCAGGTATATAAATTCCGTTTGATAATAATCAGATGTYAGCTTTTAGAAGCCGTAAAATTGCTGCTATTGAAACCATGTTAAATTTGTATCAAAATCATTTCATAAGAACAACAATAAACTTCAGTTGCAAAAGTCATTAGTTGTTTTTCATATTCAATTAAGCATCATCTCTTTTTCATGCTCTTTTAATAAAATTCAGTTGCAAGATGCAAGTAAAATAGATTTGTCTAAAAGCATATTTCAAATGCTTAATAAAATAAAAATTCATAGAAGAATTCGAAAAACACTTTTAGAAATAACTCACAAAGATATTTCTGCCGAAAACAATTTTAAGAGGACTTACTGTATGAGCACAATTTTCAATTATACCTCGAGATCTAATTCAAGTAATAGGGTGCCCTCAAAGAGTCAAAATTCGAATCATATATTCTAATGCTCTAAAATACAGTTAGCTCTCAAACAAACACTAAACAAGTTCCCATTTGATCCATTTTCGCATTTCTTTGGCTTAACCATTGTTGCAAGCAAAATCAATGACAAATCTAATTTCAAACAATATACAGAAATTCCAAGCCCGGCTAAAGGTTACAACACAGCATGGTCAAAGCAGTGAGTTTAAATGCAATCTATCCACAACTTGGCCACCTTGACCACTATTAGTTTTTACTTCATAACTCGGTGTAGACAAGGGAAAATCTAAAAAACTTGGTCTTATTTTGTTTCTAAGACAACAAGGATTCAACCATATAAATATCAATACCTATGGATGTATGGTTAAATACCAGAATGTATCACAATAACCAGGTTGTGAGAGGAAAAAGCTAATATGACATGGTCTAAATAAATTGATCATATATTAAGTTTCACTAATCCAAATTGAGTAAAATTGGTCTTGAAATATTCCTAAGACAGTAATCTTTCCAACCATACATCTCACTTGTATTTTAACACACGATTAAGCCACAACCAATTCAAAACAATAGGTAAAATCCATGTTATATTGTCTAGTGATTTTGCCAAGTCCATATCTTATGATTTATGAAGGCTATAATATTGATTTATTCCTTGTTTTAATCCTAAGAACTAATACTAGCATTTAGTGTAATCAACACCTAATTCACTTATAAAGCAATCTTTGACAAAAAAGGGCAATAACAAGATGACACAAAAATTTTTAGCAACATGTATTTTCAATCTTTCTTAATCTTTGCTAATCATAAAGCTATATCAACATGCCAATAATACCAATTTGCAACCCTTAAATCAAATCAATAGACATGTTAGACGCCATGAAAGCCACTTTAATAGACATGCTTAGATGCCCAAAACCAAAAATTCAAGACCACGAATACTCTTCAACTCGGCTAATACAAACATTATTCAATCATGTTCATAATCTATATACCACCATCATTATAAAGCTATAAATTATCTACACATGCTATTCTACTAAAGATTAAAGATTGCCAACCTTGAAAAAGGAAGGAAAAATGAAGTCTTGAAGATATTCTTGCAAACTGTCCAAGGCTTGAATAAGGATGGAAAAAGGGAAATGGTAATTCGGTCAAGGTAGCAAGAATAATGAAGAAAAATGGAGGATAAAAGAAGTAGAAACTTTACCTTAGTGAAGAACTAGGTGTTGTCGGAGAGGTAGTGGAGCAAGGAGGCAGCTGGTGGAGCTAGGGCAGTGTGACATGATGCTGGCAGAGAGAGAGAGAGAGAGGGAGAGAGAGAGAAGTTGGTGAAAAGAGTTTGAAGTTTTGCTAAGGGAAAAAGGGAATAGTAGTCAGCTAGAGGGGTATAAATAGAGTGGATGAGTGAATTACTTTGAGAGGAAATTAATTTTCTTTCAAGAAAAAGAAATTAAGAAGGCTTCTTTAAAAAGCTTTTTAATTGAACAAGATTAAAGGAAAACAAGAAAAAAAATCGACTCAGGGAAGAAATTAAAAAAAAAAATTTCTAATAACCTTATGATCCAATTGAATTTCATGCATGCAAGTTTGGATTCTAGTGAGTACAAGAAGGCAAAGTGCCATGCAAACCTCGAGAAATGAAGGAATTAGCCAAAGGAGAAATTGCAAGAATGGAATTTCAAATTCAAAGCTTCAAGAGAAAACTTTGCTTGCTCTTTTGTTGTTACATAGGATGATGGAATCTTATCAAGGGAAATAAAACAAAAATGCATGCAAGACGACGCACTAGTTAGAAAGGTGATGCAAGAATTAAAATTGGACTACCTAATTTTTGATCAAGCTTAGGAAATAAAATGAGAAATTTTATTTTTAGGAATTAGGTAAGGTTCAAAATAAGATTTTCGGTCGGGCCAAGGAAATCATCCAAGTCATTATTGTCTAGTATAAGCTAATCCCTATTTGGACTAATTACAACTAAATAGTTATCCATCGATTATAGATTCTCTATTTATCCGACTCTATTCTATAATCTCATAACCGTGTATTTTTAGGATTGAGACTGAGTAAAAATGCAGGTTGTTACATATAATATTTCCTTATGATCATTATCTCACTTGCTATTGACGTTTTATTATCTTAATGAACTTACAAAGAATATTTTATTGAAAAGTATATTTTTTGCATTGACAATTAATTGTATAACTATGTAAGTATATACTTGTTTAAAGTAACAAAGATCTAACTTAAAAAATTTAATGTAAGATCATCAACATTAAAATGTATAAATTATTTGAAATGTACAATGAAAATGACAAAAAAATAAATTAATAAATTTATTAAAACATATTATAAATAATATATATGATTCAAAGTAAATAATAATTCTTCAGTTCATGTTTCAAAAATAATTTTTCAAGAAATGACAAAAAGAAACATGTTCAATCTAAACTCAAATTACAAAGAGAACGCAACCTTAAATTTTAAATTTTTCCATCTTTTGGGTTGAAATTTTTTTTCTTTTACAATTTGTTTTTTGGTGAAAAGGCCAATCAAGGTAGTTCATGTGCCAATTAAATAAGCAATCCCTATACAATTTATTCCATAGGAAAATAGTACATCAAATGAAAATATTAGTACATAAAACCCTGAAATAATTTCCTCATTATTTATCTAGATTAATTTATACTATTTGAAAGCATAACGCCCCTTCTTTTCTATCCCTTTTTTAATACATTTTTCACTATTTCGTTGATTTTCCCCCCCAAATGAGAAATCAAAACCATATAATTATAATCATCTTATTTGCCAATATGTTGACAGGAGAAGGTGCATAGGAAAACTTAACGGGCCAGCCACAAATCAGGTAAACAAACGAACCAGCCCCACAAAATACAGATAAACCGAAAAGCCTACGTAGCCCAATTTTAAAAGTCAGAGAAAAGCACTACATCACCGTAAAACCCTAACCCTATAATTAACCCCTTGCCTTCTCACATTATTTTCTTTGTCTGCCCGTGCAAGAGCGGCTCTTCCCCTAAAGCTAGGATTAGGGGTTTCTTCTAGGGTTTTTCTCGCACAGTAGCAATCATGGCGGCTCCGACAGAATCCGTTCAATGTTTCGGCCGTAAGAAGACGGCAGTGGCTGTTACTCATTGCAAGCGCGGCCGTGGTCTGATCAAGATCAACGGTGTGCCAATCGAGCTTGTGCAGCCAGAGATCCTTCGCTACAAGGCTTTTGAACCTATCCTCCTTCTCGGTCGTCACCGCTTCGCTGGCGTCGACATGCGCATCCGCGTTAAGGGTGGAGGGCACACATCGCAGATCTATGCCATCCGTCAGTCTATTGCCAAGGCTCTCGTGGCTTTCTACCAGAAGTACGTGGATGAGCAGTCCAAGAAGGAGATTAAGGACATCCTCGTTCGTTACGACAGGACCCTGCTTGTTGCCGATCCCAGGCGATGTGAGCCCAAGAAGTTTGGTGGTCGTGGTGCTCGTGCTAGGTTCCAGAAGTCTTACCGTTGAGTGCGCTGCTATTCCAATGCTATTTTCAGTATAATGGTTACTACCTTTTTCATTTAAGACATCAGTTATCAGCAACGTTTTGAATATTAAACTGTTTTGTTCTGTGGTTGAGGACTATTTTGAGAGTTTTATTGAGGAGACTCTAATCAACCATAGTCGTTCATTTAAGTTGTTTTTGGAATTAATTTTAGAATGTTGTGAATTTAGATTATCAATATTCAATATCTGCCTCTTGATTATCTTTTCCTTTCTATTCCTGAATTTGGAGAAGTAGTTCCTAGTAAGCTCTCTGGTATTTGCTGAATTTTGTGTATTATAATTGCCCCGTTTGCCTTTGCCTAATCAGTGCTCTGGAAAAAAATTGCTTCCCTCTTGCTTAATAAATAGATGTTTTTGTATGTAAAACAACTTTCGGGTTTCCATGTTTAGTTTCAGAATCCCCCAGTCCCTACTGAAATTAGGTGTTCCAGAATTTATAACTTGATGAGATTTCACATTGTGCAACATGCTGTGTTGGTTCATTTATTCTGCAACTCTTTACCTGATGATCTTTCATATTATAAGCGGGGTAGTTATGGATGTTTGTCCCTTTTATTGGTTTAACTGATGAATTCCTTTGAGGAATCTTTGCCTGAAATGCTTTGATCTGTTTGATATCATTTTTGGAGTGCGAGAGAGATTTATGAATTTTATGTGGTTTTGGAAGATTTGCTTGCTTCTGTATCAAGAACTTTTGAATTGGATATGTTCATGGTTTATTCGTTCTGATTTACCCTTTGATTATCTCTTCAACGAGTCTTGCCATGTCAACGATCAATAATTAAAATGGCTCAATTTTGTAAGCCCCAAGAACTGATTTCCAGGTTCTTATCAAGCAGCTGCGACTGTAATTCTGTTTTTTCTTTTTCTAGTGTCTACCAAATTGTGCTTGAACATATACCCCATATGAAACACGCATTTATTTCCTCAGTAGAGAAACCTACGTATATTACTCGTTCACCTGACTGGATAGTCTGGTGATGAATCATTGAGTTTTAGTTTGCTCAGTTTTGCATACGGCATTTAATTGGTGCATATAATCTTGCTATGCATCGTCCAGAGCCGTGCTAATAAAGAATATCTGCCATCACCATAGTGCATTGTGAACCTATAATTTCGACAAAATTTTTCTTCAAATCTTTTAGACGTTTCAATTGTAAATTCGATTAGGYTGTGCGGTTCTTAGATACATGTAAATTCGATTAGGAATATCATATTTTGCTCGCAGAAGGTTTGAGTTTCGGGATTCAAGAAATAGTCTCGATGATTAGTGTCTTTTACGAGTTCATTGCACTGTTTCATCTGCATCTTTCACGTACTATGGACTTTTTAGGTAGAATCAAGTGAATGTCTTCCCTAGAAAACCATTGAAGCCCCGTTGGCTAGTAGGTTCGGGTCACTASTGATTTCTTTTCGTACCCTCTTTTTTAAGAATCGGCCCGTTTTTTGGAATAAAAATTATGTAGGACAGGGAATCATGTTATTGTGAATAGCTAGAGCTGCTCACATTTTCGTTTCAAAAATTAATATATCGGCCAATGTCGTTATCATCTTATAAAATTAACCGATTGAGATGGAAGGAGACAAAAACTCTGCTTGTGTGTCATCTCAATTATTGTACTTGCATAGTGATCCGGGGTTGCAGTTGAAGGATATTAAATGTGCACTCCATGAGGTGTCRATGGATGCGGASTATCTTGCTTCACATTCATAAGAATGATGTTTTCCCTATCTTTTAGTAGCGATTAATAAGAAAATAAATCCCGCAAATAGAATTCAATCGGTGTTCAATATGTACTATTTTTGTTTCTCATTTAATTATCTATTTTCTAATATTTTTTCTAATATCTAACATTATCACTCTAAGAGAACAAAATTATAGAACCCACAGTTATCTTATGTCTCAACACAGCTCTTACTACTTTACAATGCACGAAATAAGGAAAATTTATATCTTTCAAATGTAAAAATAAATGTTTTCTTTAATACATTTTAATCAATATTTGGTTGCTCTGGAGCTTTTTGTCTACATACAATCTTAAATATTTAAAGAGCGCTTTTCTCTTCCAAGAAGATTTTTGCACTTGCATGATAGGCGTCTTTGTTTTCGTAATATAGTTGGGGAGATTAGTACGGCCGCAGAGCACGCCTTCCTTGGTTGTAAAGTAAAATAATACAAATTCACTTAGAAAGAAGCCAATGTAAAACTCGTGGATTCTCAACCCAGCGTGCATTCTATTATCTAAAGTAAGATATTTTGCAAAATATTCAAACAATTCATTTATGGTGTTCACTGATTTRATTTTAATTTATTTTGAAAAATCCTACCATTAGACATTCTGAGTAATAATATTCAAGTAAGAAAAAAAAATTTCGACTTCCACCTTACAGAGACAAGTTGTAACAAAAGCCCTGCTTACGAGAATTTTTATTTGAATAGGACTTCGAATCAAGAAAATTTGAAAATTAAAAAAAAAAAAAAACTCTTCTTACTTGAAAAAAGTCCTGTGACTCTTCTTTTCGATTGTAGCGGATGTACTCGCGCACTTTGCTACATAAAAATAATTTCTTAAGGTTTTAAAATGGAAGACTCTTATTATGGTTTAGTAAAAGTAATAAAAAAATTAATAAACAACCCAACACGTATGATAAAAAGAAGGAAAGGAAGATAAAAAGAGATGCGATTCCGCTCCCAACATATTTGATAGCTTTTCCTACAAAGAAACTAAAAAGACCAACCCATTTATAATTTCATCAATTACTCGTTCATTAAAAAAAAAAACAAAAAGTTAATTGAGTCAATTGTCTAGTTCCCATGATTAAAAATTTTGCATAAAAAGAATCTATGCAAGCATAATTATATGACTAACCATATATGCTGTTTGTAATTTTTTCACAAAGAATTGTCTTAGSACCTCTTTTAACAACTTTTATTTATTTATTTATTGGAATATTTAAAAACTTCAAAAAGTATAGACTTATCTAGCTTTGATGTTTATTCTACAATATTGTTCATATATTATGCCATATATAAGTCAATATTGTTATTAATTTTATTATAGTTGTTAGCTGACGTGTTATTTTGATGTTTTTAAAGCTGTTTTCTTKCATTACATGGATAATTGAAGTGCGAAGCGTATTTGGATATTTGAAGTAATCTCGGACACTACAATTGAATATAGTGAATATATGAAGGCTCTGGACGAAATCAAGAACCTTAGAAATGGGTAAAGGATCTCCTCACGGGGAGGGACAGATGGAATGTACGAAAGCGAAGCTTAAGCAGATGTAGAAGGAAATGGAGGGATAGGACGAAAAAAATTAAGGACATTACTGAGGATTTGGAGAACAGAGGAGAAATGACTCCTCGACGTTGCAAGGAGYTAGGAGAACCCAAGGCTAGGGCACCTAGCAGTTAGAAAACTTGTTAGTTGCTATTGGTAAATATCACAATATGGGGAAAGAATTGATCAATGGCGATTTCAATGATAAATTGTGTTCAATTATGGTCTTTCATAGGTTTTACTATTCACATCATTTTTGTTGTCGTTACCGTTTAAAATTATTTTTATTATTATTTTAATACTTATTTTTTACTTTTTATTCCAAGCATCTCAATTAAAAAATTATTAACTTAAATTTAATTTTTTTCGTTTTTTTTTACCTTCTTGAACAAAAAATGGGTCTGCAACTAACTTTTTTCAACCAAAATTTAATTAGAATGAACTACTGTAATTTACTCAAATACTGCCACGATCCATGAAAGAGACGATTCATGACTGGCCCGTTCTGGCAGCTTAAGAGGCCTGCTTACCAAAGAAAAAGAAAAAWAGAAAACCCTTTAGGACGCCACSTCACAGATTCACAATRCAAGTATGCCACAAATGAAGCGGTTCYTGGCTCAACACGCCCTTGTGCTTTTGTTTCCACCCGGCAGAAACGTCTCCTTGAAACTTCGCAGGCTGTCTGCCAGCCTGACTTTCCGACTCCATGTTCATGATACTTCGAGTCCTAGTAAAACCAACGGTCATAAGAGTTAAAACAAACTTCGCTCGCTCCCTTTAGTTTAGCCTGAAATGGAAAGAGACGAGCCACTTACTCCGGCGGGCCGCCTATTCCTCCGGCCAGAAATGAACCAAATAATCAACTGCGTCATCGGCGGAAAAAATCCCATCAACATCGAAGCAGTGAAGTCTGAAATCAGTAACTCTGTAATGTTAAAACATCCCAGGTTCTGCAGCCTCCTAGTTAGAGACTCAAACGGCCGGGAGTACTGGCGTAGAACCCCGGTCAACATTGACGATCACCTAATTATCTGTCACGAACCTCTCGCTGATGATCCGACTATCACTGAAGAAGAGGCCATCAATGATTACCTCTCTGATCTTGCTATCTCTTCGCCGCTTAGCTTGAAGAAGCCCTTGTGGGAACTCCATCTTTTAATGGCCCATAAGGTCTGTCTTCTCCGCGTGCACCACGCTCTTGGAGATGGGATTTCTTTAATGTCTATGTTCTTGACGTGTTGTCGAAGAACGGATAACCCAAATGAGCTGCCGACTATTGGCGGTGTGGGGAGCTCTTCTTCTTCGTGGCTACGGAGGAGGTGGACCTTGTGGAGAGTGCTGAAGCTGGCATGGTATACGTTGGTATTCGTGTCCGAGTTCATTTTGAGGAGCTTGTGGCTGAAAGATAAGAGAACCGCCGTGACTGGAGGAGCTGGAGTGGAGCTCTGGCCTAGAAAACTGGCGACGGCTAAGTTCAGGCTTGACGACATGAAGATAGTCAAAAGAGCTGTCACGGACGCGGTAAGTGTTTTTCTGGATTTTGCATCTAATTTTGACTCTACAGGAGATCGTAACCGTTGGTTTGATCATCCTTGCTTGTCTTTACTTTGACTAATATGTACAGTGGTCCGTCCAAGATGCAAGACTCCGTTAAACTATTGCCTTTCTAAATTTGTCGGTCAACTAACTCACTGCTGACAATCTCCTTAAATATACACGTGAAAGTCCAGGTAATTTTTTGTTTAAAAAATGGATATCTATCAGTAAAAGTTTAAATAATTTATTTATACGAAGAAAAAATATATGAAACTGAAGTCACTTATAATTGTATTAAAAAATTTAATTCTCCTAGATCTTTCTATTAATAGAATAGGTGTGCAGCAGAACAAAACTAAATGAACTTTACATTAAAGCGGGTGATAATTACGCCTTTCCTTGCTTCTACGGGTCATCGACGTCTTATGACCTATTTGGAAAGGTCTTTGTAGAAAATTGTCCCGAGTTTTCTTTCAGCTCCAATRCGCTACCTGGTCTTGCATTTTCATCAGAAAATGACGGAAAACCATGACTCTTCCTCGATATTCTTTCAAAAGAAAATGGCCACTTCATTTGTTAATTACCTTTGGAGATAAATTTTTTTTGTTTCCTTCGACTAATTAGGATTTATTGATGGAATGGTTGAAGAAATTTC
The DNA here is from genome assembly GCA_001752375.1 of Rhazya stricta. Lineage (NCBI taxonomy): Eukaryota > Viridiplantae > Streptophyta > Magnoliopsida > Gentianales > Apocynaceae > Rhazya > Rhazya stricta. Next base: position 7,068,371 of record MEJB01000015.1, read on the forward strand.
CACAATGGTAATCTACGAATCTTGATCAAGCATGCATGGCAGTATTGTGCTACCCTCACAAGTCAAGAAACATGCTTATGCTGTGTGCATATGATTTCGGAGAGCTAGTATAAAGTAGGACAAAATTATCTCACCTTAATTTGAATCTTATATCTTTGTTGACATTCGACATTGCAGACTATTAACGACGTTCTTTTTGGGATAATCTCCTGCGGGCTTTCTCGATACCTAGACATCAGGTCACCAAAAGGTAAAAAATAGTCATTTCTCTTATGTTTTTGCTCTTACTTTTGTTATCATATAAACACAGAGAAAAAACTACATCTTTTGTATGGATGGAGTTCAAGATTTAGTGTTATTAATACAACTTATTTAACTATACTTTATTTGTAATTCCTCCTAGCTGTGCAAGAGGGGCTTCAACTCACTGGTGTGGCCATGGTCAATTTAAGACCACAACCAGGATTGCAGGTAGGTTTTTGCAACTTCTATTCTGTATGATTTCCCAAGAACAGAGAAAAAAGGGTATACTTATATTCAAGGTCCCGGCTGGGCTGATGTAATTGTTGCACGCCAGGAATTTTCCGAGCTTTTGAATGGAAACAATCCAGGAACCCGTTTTGGTAACCAATTTGGCATGCTTCTCTTACCTGTGTATTATCATAAAGAAGGCGGTGATGTCCTGCAATTTGTTAAGAGAGCTAAAGCCATGATTGACAAGAAAAAGCTATCTCTTGAGGCCCCCTTCTCTTACGAAGTTGGCAACTTCGTCATGTCCTGTTTTGGACCCAAGGTGAAAGTTTTACTTTTGATGTATCCAAATGCTAAACTCAGTAACATTAACTGCTAATTTCCACCTTTGTTAGTACCCCGGTACCCACTGTCTCACTGATTAACTACAGTTTGCGAGCTTGCTAAACTATCGGATTGTTTGCAACACCACGTTCACGGTCTCAAATGTAGTTGGCCCTCTTGAGGAGGTCACGATTGCAGGCAACCCAATAACTTACATGAGGGTGACTTCATCAAGCCTACCGCATGTAATTTGCTCATCCTTTTTCGTCTGGACAATGGCTCTGTTAGGCCATGTACTGGTGTTGGTAAACTCATGATCATGGTTTTCTTGCTGGCATGTTTATTGCAGGCCATCACCATGCATATGGTGAGCTACGCTGGGAGGGCTGATATGCAAATCTTGGTCGCGAAGGACATCATTCCTGATCCCCAAGTTCTGGCAAAATGTTTTGAAGATGCTTTGCTTGAAATGAAGGAAMTTGCTGTGGCCAACTCAAAGATTTAAGAACAGTATGTTCTTTGTATTCATAAATTGGCACTGAGCAGATTRTACATGAAGATTGAGCACAGCATGATGKGGTTTGAGMAAATTATCTATGTTCAAATCAATCTATTTGGAACCGAAATTTATAGACATTCACAGAAGACTAAAGCCTTTAACGACTGATAACCATGAATACAGATTAATCGTGAGCTTTTTACCAAAGTGATGGCGTGAGATATCTGASAACACGGGATGAAGTCGAGATTTGTCCTGGCGGGATACATGGGCAAGTACAATTTTATTCTGGTTCACAGATTCTGTCCGAACTACCACGCTGTTCTGATTAAAAAGCAACGACCCAGGGGCCAGGGCCTTCATCTAGAATGCAACACAAYACAGAAARTGAAACCAACAATATGCATCTGCACTGAMTGAGGTCTAAACCCATTCTCAGGAAAAAGCTAATCACGGTGCATCGTGTACAAGTTTATGGAGAGAAGGGGAARGATGTCTYGTGGCTGCTTCGTCTCTTCCTCCTAAGGAGCAGCTTTCTCAGAAAACCGATTCCTCCTCCCCTTCTCTTAGTTGGTATGATWGCCAAAGCCCCAACCGAGGCTGTTTTAGCATCTTCATCCTTCATGCCAATCTGTGCTCCTGAAGTTTCTAGTTGGACATTGGAAGCATGCTTTGCGCTCTGACCATTCCTTTGAGGGATAGGATGTGTATCATGTGTGGTGCTTCCAATTTCTTTTGCCTTGGGAGACTTCATAACCTCCACTTCACCATCGTCTTCATAYAGCATCCGATCCAGTAGCGAAAGGCGCTGGTTCAACTTGTTACTCTTTCTATAGCTATACAGAACTTTGTTAGCATTTGATGCTTCCTTCGGTGCCAGTGCTTTTAACTGGTTACCAAGGTTTAAAATCGTGGCCTCGCACTCTGCCAGCTTTGCAGAAGCGGCTTTTATCTCCCAGCCCTGCCATTTTGAACAATAACAAATATGTACCTGAGAAGCTTGTCTTGCTATAAGTGCACCAAATTCTTTGCATTTGGTTCAACAAGAAATAAAAAGATAATGATGCCGAACTTATGGCCTTAATTTGTCTATATGGTAGTAACTACATAATTTTCTGCCCTCTAAATCTCAGCTTATCATCTCTTCACGTATGAGAAAAGAAAACTTGATCCCAAGTAACGCAAATGGTAAATTAGTGAATTTATGGGTTGAGTAGACTTAAACGAGATAAAGCAGGACAAAGAAATGAATCCATAGGCCTGCATATACTTTTGTACTCAATGACAACTTACATTCCCCAACTTCAGCAGATATCATTTTAAGCGTAAACTGGAGCTTATTCAAATTCATAGAATGCTGCTTTTCCTAGTAAAAGAGAAACTTACAGTCTGGAGCAGATTCTCCTCTCGATTGATGTTGTCCTTCAGAATTTCCTTACTGGTAGCACTGCAAATCAGATCTCAAAGAATGAAAGATGTTGCATCTATAATCAATGAACAAGAGTGTCATTTGACGTTTAAGAAATGAAGGRGGAGAACTAATACTAACCTTTCGAGTTGCAGTTGAAGCTCCAGACATGTTCCTTCCAATTCTTCGCAACTGTGACTTCTATGCTCCAATTCTACTTGAAGAGACAACAGTTTTTGTGAAACTTCACTAAGTCTGACTTTTGCAACACTTAGCTGGGTGTCAAGATCTTCATTTATCAACTTCTGATTTTCAAATTGATCTTCAATCATTCTTTTTGATTCTCTTAAAGCTTCCAGCTCAATTTGGAGATTTCTAACGCTTTCTTGTGATTGCTGAAGTTCACTTGTAAGGGCCTCACTGTCGTTCCTTGCTAACTGCAGACGTTGCTCTACGTCTTTCTGCAAGGATTTTAACAAGTACAACTCAGGTTTCAATCCGTTATTTTCCGCTTCAACARCAGAAAGAATCTTCTCCATCTCCAACAAAAGCTTCTGCAGAGATTCATGTTCAGTAGAAGTTCCTGAATCATTGTGATTCAAATGGTGATTGAATTCATATCTAGCTCTAGAATTATCCKGATTCTTAATACTGTTTCCCAGAATCCATCCCAGTGTAGAAGATAATTCTGCAGTAAACTTCTCAAAATCAATTGTCCCACTCAATAGAAAGTTACAGGTATGTATAAACTGCTGTATAACAGTGGCAAGTTCAGAATATTTCCACCCAAAGACATGAATTACATAGTCTTCTTCTGCTGTAAGCTGATCAGATGACACGGTCSTTTCCTCGGTACATGTGGAGTCGAACTTCCGAACAAGCTCGATAAYTTTACCAATAGAACTGCTCATAGATTGGATAGATTCATCATTCTTCTCTTTGGTTGAGGAGCACATACTGGGAACTCTTTCAGATGAATTCAACCGCGAAGAAGTTTCTGGAGATTTCCATGTAATGTAACCACCAATTGGAAGCAGCTCATTTTGTCCAGAATGAGACAAGTGTCTGGCTCCTTGAGCTTCACCGTGGAAAGCAGTTTTAAGATCTTCAAGAAGTTCATCAATGCTTCTTTCTGAAGCACGGGCTTGTTCAATGATCACTTTCAAGACAGTCTGAAGCCAGTCAAAGTGTTCCCGGGAAGATAAATCATTTGCTTGAAGTTCCCGATTCGTGTTCTTAAGGTCATCATTTCCAATTGGTACAAGTTCTTTACCAGTTGAATCCATATCATTCAGACACTCATTTCCATTGGAGACAAGTTCTTTACCAGTTGAGTCTGTGATATTCAGACACTTATCTCCCTTGGAGGAATCTGGTAATACATGATGCATCTCTGAAGAAGCATGAGAACTCTTGTTTGGGACATCAACAGCAACTATTGCTAGCCTCTCCATTTCAACAAAATCGTCCATCAGGCTCATGTCTGAAGTTTCAATCATGTGATGCTTAGGTGTAATCTTGAAGTCCCCATCTTTGAAGTTCTCCAGCTTGGAAACCGAAGCGGAAGCCCATGATCGGGAACAATTACTATCACATTCGTCACAGGTGTTGAAACCGGATGTTGATCGAAAATCATTCGACAAGGTAATAGGCACTGTCAGTTCCATAGGTTCCTGAGTATTATGATGCTCTCCAATTTCAGCTCCTACATTTGATGATTCGGAAATAATTTGAGTGCACTCTGTACAGGAATAACAGATATGTTTTTCTTTATTTGCCAAAACATCCCTAAGGATTTTGCTTTCTTGTTCCACATTCTGCAAGCGCTCAACCAAGAAACTGATTCTCTTATTGGAAATGTCGAGGTCTTCTCCTCCTCTCACGTTCAACTTTTTCCTCCTTGTCTCCGTGTTATATCTTCCCTGTAATTCAACTTCAGACTTCATGTTAGCTAATGCAGTGGAACCAGGTGTCCGTTTGCGCACTAGGACACGGAGTCTTTGGCACTCTGCTTCCAACTTCTTGATTTTCTTTACACTTTCTAACTGCTTTTTCTCTGAGGCCTCAGTAGAACGGCGACGGAATTCTATCTCTTCATTTCGGATATCAAGCTCTTTTTCTAGCATCCGAAGCTCATATCTCAAGAAAGCATTTTCTTTTTCAACTGAATCTAATCTAGACATCAGTGCATCAAATTCTGCTTCTACCTGAGATCTCCGGTTGGTTAGTAATTCAATCAAGTCCTCTTTRACCATGAGGGCCTTGCTAAGATGAGAATTCTCAACGGTCAAATTTGCAATTCTTTTGCTTGTTTCAGATAAACTTTCCTCCAATTTATAATGTGCCTTCTCAAAATCCTTTGATGTCCTCATTATAGCATCATGTAMTCTTTGCTCCTGTTCTTCTCTAATAGAACTTAGTTGCTGCATGCAATCTCTCAGTGCAGCATTTAAGCTACTTATTGTTTCRTTTGCAGCAAACTTCTCTTGGAACGAGTCATCTAAATCTTTTCTTAGAAGGAGTAGGTCTGCCTCTGCTTTCTCTTGACCTAGAGTAACAATGAAATTGTCACGATATCTCTTTATATTGCAGATTACTCATRCACCATTTGTATCAGCCAAATGTCAAATTTCAGTCCCAAAATTRTCAAAGTACGGCAAAATAAAAATGGCATTCCAKAAGGGATGCTTGCACTCCTCACCTGCCCTGGCTTCTTCTGCCATTCTCGCATGGTTTGCCAGTTCTTCTTCTTTAGCATTACATTCACTAAGTAGGGAAGTTAACCTCTCATTTAGAATCTTCACAGACTTCTCAAGAGCAACTTCTTTTTCATTTGGTACTTGCACCTATAAGAGAAAAACTGCTCAATGTCTCTCGTCAAATAAAGAGATTACAACCTCCAGGGGATGTCTTCACTTAAAACTACCAGCAGACGCTTCATTGCATCAATTTCAGACAATTTGAAGGTTAAAGTTTAAATACTTAAGAATTTTATTGCTTTATGATGTGAATTAGTTGCTCTACATAGTAGGTTTGACAAACAAGAGAAGCTTCATTTACCTCCTCTGCATTTCCTTTTAGATGAAGGTCAGCTTTCCCATTTGCGACGATTGTCTTCTCTGAAGATTTCTTTTTCCACAGCCATGATTTCTGATCCATGTTTGCTGATCATCAAAAGGTAGAAAAAATATATTAAGTAATTGAGAAATAAGATAAATTGTGCTTCAATCAGTAATAAAAAATTAAATGGGTGCCTGAAACTGAACACACAGTTTGAGTGCAGGGAGAAAATGTGTTTATAAATGCTAATGYGYAACACCTGCTTCCTGCTGCATCCAGTGAAAAGTGGTAYAAGTACTCAGGCTCCCRTCAACATGACTTCGATTAATGAGCTGACGTTAGGACATCTATCTAAAATTGCCTGAATAAATAGCAGATTTCAAGCAGTGTTATAATGTAACATAAATCTGGTCAGTAGAAACTGGTGAAATTATACAGATTACTTTTTTTAAAGAAAAATTTCTAGACAACAAATAGCCATTRCAGCGCACAAACCAGTGAAATGATTTTTGAGTAGGCAGGTTCATTTTCCTTTGAGTTGCAGCTCAAAGTTACAAAAGAAGACTGGATAAGTAATCACTTTGTGTTAGCAAGAGATCCTGAATTTTATATCTGATAAATAGATCATTCCACTCGGTAGCCTGCTGATTAGTATGTCTGAGACTTGTCCTAATAACAAAAGGTTAACTCCTTCTGGAGAAAAGATACGGTGGAAAAGCAGCTGCTTCACTTTTCAAGCAAAGACCAGAAATGAGTCAATCAATGCGACTTCATCCCGCCGGTAAAAAAGAAAGGGATATTCTGAAGTAGAGTCACTGGCAATATAWCCTGTTACATTGTACAGATACGTGGAGTGTAAACAAGAGTGCCAAACTTCTGAATGCTATGTATCTGAAATGCAACTCAAAATAAAATTCACGGCAAGTTAAGCAGATAATCCCAATTGTGGATTTTAATTTTATTTGGCATAATGAGATCCCATATATGTTAGGAATCTCTCAGAATGAATGCAATTCCAAAGTTAAACGGGCTGAAAAAGCAGTGACGGGCAATCCCTCCATAATAGGGGTGYCTTAAGTTGCTTAAATTTTGAGGACGTCAATGTATTTATATAGTATGCCAGTTTCGTTTCATCCAGTTCCTTAGCTCAGAGCATGAATGCTATGAGCAGAAATAAAAACAAATTTGTAAGCACAAAGCAAATCAGCAAGGGAAAAACCAGTATCAGGAAGTGAAATCAGATGGCGTATCATTAATATGACCGTTGAGAATGACCCTACATACTATCAAGGCCTAGCAGGACTTAAAGTAGAAACAGATAATGGTTGATCATAAAAGGAAGAAAATAACAGTTCCACAAAACTACATTATACGGGATCCTGTCCCCATTTTTAGGAAACCTTTCACGCAGAATTGCAGTTAGACTGGAAAACTGTAAACAATTAAGATACAGGAAAGAAAGGAACGAGGATATCATATGCATGTTCTGATCATGACAAAGAATCACGGAGAATAACAGGTTGTGCAGAAAGTAAAGAAACTACAAGCACAAGAAGATAAGCAAAAAGAATCATAACTGTTGTGAAGATATGGATAATCCAGGTAGAAGTAGCAGTAAAACTACTCACATAGTTCWCTCTATAGCTTCAAGGTTGAAGCTCAAAGCCAGCGTTCATTGGGCCAACAACAAATCCGTGGCAGCGTGATCACTGCAAGAAAAAAGGAGACATTTGTTTGTTTAAGGCTTCAATGCATCAGCAACACCAAGGATAACGTGAAAACAGTAGAAATTTAAGTGGAACCTGAAGCCAAGAAGCATATGAGTTGCAGAAATGGTGGTGGAAATGCCTGAAAACTCCACCGACAAGCAGCTGTATAGTAAATAACGAAGGGAGAATAAACAGTGATGCTGAAAGTCATAAAAGTAACCACATAAATTATGAATGCTGCCAAAAGTTGACGCAATGCAATCGACACTTGACAAATCGCCTTCACCATTTCTTGCKTTACGAAATACGAATAATGAACRGAAGTTGGTGAGAGTGAGGTAGGACATTTTTTTTATTTATTTATTTTTTTGGTAATTCGGACTTCTGACCTATTAGAAGAACAATTACTGCTAAACCCATAAAAAAAAAATTCTAGGATTAAGCATGCGGAAACTACACGCGCCTAATGAAGGATTTGACATGATAATTGAGATTAAGGGTCAACAAAGTGACACTTAGCAATGATGATGTCTTTCATTACCTACTCTTTATGTTTTGTAGTAATAATAAAGCAGCATTATCTTGTCCTGCATTGCTTTAAAAATATCATTCTCCTCCTACCTTTTACCTAGGATGGTATCAGATGCTTTTCTCATATTATCTTCTAAAAAAYGGAAAGCCACCCTCTATGGATTCCACTAAGAAGAGGCAAAGACAATTTTTATTGATAAATTGCTTTTTCTTAACTTCGACTTAGAGAATGGAWGCTAGGYTGGATTTTCAATTCTTATCTTAATAAATCAAAATAACCAAACATTTATTTATTTTTTAAAAGTAATTTGATAAAGTTTTTAAACTTGAAACTGAGAGTTATATTACATTTTTTTTTGTATATTTTGCTTTTAATTTTGTGTCTTTTTATATTTAGTTTAGTTAACAAGTTATTTTATACATTGAGAGTTCTTAATTGATCCAAATGAATGAGTATTAAATGATCCATAAAACTAATTAGTTCCCGTAGCACTTCAACTATTGCTAACGAGACTTATTTAATCGACAAGTGTTGAGATTCTCAATGAAAAAGTTATTGATTTAATTTTTATGATATAAATTTAAAGTCGAAGTTTTAATTCGAAAACTGGAATGGTCATTCCACGGAGGAGAGCTGAGTTTAACTTTTTAAAATGGTTTGGTTYGTATTTTATTTATTGGAAATAAAGTATAGKATCAAGTTTCTTTTATTAGTAGTTGCTTTGACATTAGCTTCAACATAGAATTCAGAAATTTCTTAGGCTATTAATTAGTGAACCTTTTGGCGGTGAAAATGTAAATAATTGATACTTGCAGGTAAGAAAAGCGAGAGAAGCAACTCCGGGCTAGCCAGGTTGCTGTTGGACAGGACTCTCCCATTCACGCCCGAGAAATATTGGGCTTTCTAGTTAATGGGGGCCTGTGAAAGAAGTTTTCTTTGTTAAGCCCGACCAGTTAGTTTCTCAACGCGGCTTGACCAAGACCTCCACTTTCTAAACCACCTAAAGCCAATCAAATTTCCCCACGTCAACATCCAAATCTAGCCGACTACGTTAATAATTAAAAGAAAAAATGAAAAATCTCCTTCGTCCAAAAAGTCAAAACCACCCTCAACACCGCAGCAGGGACAAAGTCGTCATTGTTCTGTCGCCACCGTCTTTCCCCGATCTATCAACTCATTCCCCTTCCATCCTAAAAATTGCCCAACMTCCGTACACGTGAAATCAAAATTGGCTCGTTTCTCCGTCGCCGCTTCCGTCGCTGCTTCCGTCGCTCCTCCCCTAGAAAGCAAGTCTAATTGAGTGAGAGAGAGAGAGAGATCAAGGAATCTTCTCTCCTCCAAAAATCTTATCTTTTATGGAGATCGCACCGGCGATGCCGGGCGGACACGGGGACCTTGTTTCCKCTGCATCTAGTGGCCCGGCATCGGATTCGTCGTCCTCGTCGTCGGCGGTGGAGAGGGAGGTGAATAATAGTAGTGCGTTGAACAGATATGATGAGGATGATGAGGAGGAGGACGTTTGTCGGATCTGTAGGAATCCCGGAGACGCTGAGAATCCTCTCCGGTATCCTTGTGCCTGCAGCGGCAGCATCAAGTTTGTTCATCAAGATTGCCTCCTTCAGTGGCTCAATCACAGCAACGCTCGCCAGTGCGAGGTAATTTGCTCTTTTATTTTCCTATGTATGAAATTAACTCTTGCTGTTGAAGTGTTTTGGGTCTTGTATTTGCTGGGATGTTTCAGCTGATTGTGTTTGCAAATGTTGTGCTTTACGAGTTTTATTAGCATCCGTTTTTTAAGTTTTCTTGCACTATGGATCCACAGGTGAGAAAGCAGTACAAAGAAAAGATTTGATGTAATATTCAGGCTTAGCTTGTATACTGTAAGCAGAAAGAAGATGAGATGAAACAAGAACAATTCCAATCCAATTTTTAGCCACAAAAATGTTGGAGTTATCAGTTCCCAAAGAAARTGTAACAACATTGACGACTAAGACCCTAAACTAATTAGGAAAGGTAGAAATATTTACCGGGTGACTGAAGAAAGTGCTGTAAGGTATGTTCGATTGATCAGGTTTGCCGATTTTAGAAATGCCAACCTTGCGTTGATGGTTGTCATAATTACATTGAAACTTTTCCCTCCCCACCTTTCCCTTCCTAATACGTGCAACAATGGTGAGGGATTCCCTCCCTCTCCCATCAGGTAGCATATCGCAGCCTCTTTCAGAATAGCAAAAGCAGGCCTTAGAATGAAGATAGGAATAACCTGTCTTTACTTAATAGAAGCTACTAGAGTAGTCAGAAATCGATTTTAGGGTACCGAGGCTCCCCTCAGAGAGTTCAGGCTGAAAAGGAAATTTGTATGAAATGAAGCTGCGGTACATGGTACTGCAGAAGATAACAGTTGTGTCGTTCCATAGTTTTGCATTCACCGTTGAATGATAATTACCAAAGGAGAAACAAGCTGTCCTTATGTAATTCGCATGCATGATTGTTCTTTTTTCCTTATTCCTTTTCTTTCCTTTTTTTTTTTTTTTTTTTTTTTGGGGGGTGGATTTCAAGTTCTATCTGATGCAGGGTTTTTGGCTTACTATCTTTGATCATGCAAGACGTCAGCTTCATGAAATTATGGTTCCCTGAATCTCATAAAAGTTGCAGTGTCCAGTAGTTGTGCTCGTCTTAGTACTTCTAGTTTGAATACCATTATTTGAGTTTTTAAATGAGTAATATTCTCTATCTTCTGCATTTGAGTATATTATRTTCACTTCATCCTTTAGAATATGACTATTTTACTTGACAGACTTTCTTGAGCTATTCTGTTTAATATGTAATGCAGGTTTGTAAGCATGCCTTTTCATTTTCTCCTGTCTATGCTGAGAATGCTCCAGCAAGGCTTCCTTTTCGCGAATTTGTAGTTGGAATGGCAATGAAAGCGTGTCATGTCCTTCAGTTCTTTCTACGCCTTAGTTTTGTACTCTCTGTTTGGCTTCTTATTATCCCTTTCATCACTTTTTGGATTTGGCGTTTGGCTTTTGTTAGAAGTCTTGGTGAAGCCCAGAGACTTTTCTTGAGTCATATATCTACTACTGTTATCCTGACTGACTGTCTGCATGGATTTCTGCTCTCTGCRAGCATAGTTTTCATTTTTCTTGGGGCAACTTCTTTGAGGGACTACTTTAGACATTTACGGGAACTTGGGGGTCAGGATGCTGAAAGGGAAGATGAAGCAGAAAGAAATGGAGCTCGTCCTGCAAGAAGACCTGCTGGTCAAGCTAATAGAAATGTCGCAGGTGATGCAAATGATGAAGATGCTGCTGGAGGGCAAGGAATTGCTGGAGCTGGTCAGCTCATCAGAAGAAATGCAGAAAATGTTGCTGCACGATGGGAGATGCAGGCTGCTCGACTYGAAGCTCATGTAGAACAGATGTTTGATGGTCTAGATGATGCTGATGGAGCGGAGGATGTTCCATTTGATGAGCTGGTTGGCATGCAGGGACCTGTTTTTCATTTGGTTGAAAATGCATTTACAGTGAGTTCATGTATTTCATGATTTTATGTCGTCTGCAATATGTTCAGTGTTTCTTATTCTGCAGTAATCTTCTAGCACTTTGCTAGGTTAGTTATCATASTCTGTCAAACCTGTTCTGTTTATTGGATGGCTTAAGTGGCATTCGCTGTTTCTTTGTATCAATATCTTGTTGTAGGAATAGTTTTAGCCTGCTGGCATCTGTTAGATATGCATTCCTATTTGACAAATTATAAACTTGGTTTCTTGGAGTTTGATTTGTAATCCGCACGACTGCTAGTCTGCTACTACTGCTGTAGAGATGCTATTTAGCTTTTCTCATCTCCTGGTGTCAGATTTGGAGTTCTTGGAAATTAACTGTATCCTTARCCATTGTTGAGTATATTTAGAGATGCGAAAGGCCTAATAATGCTTAACACTCTTAGTTACTGTTCCTGCCCTGTCACTGCATATATTTTGCCTTTGCACATGGCACATTCATCACAGTAGCTCACTAAGAGTGTGTATATTCAGATCTGCACTGGTAGAGAACTTTGATCAGGCATTTTCACTGGATCATTGGCCCATAACACAGCATGACTTTATTGCATGTCTGTCATCTTAAGATCTGTCTGCTATATTTTGGATGTTTATAGAATCCAAAAATGAATGATGGATGAGGGTTGTGCTTATTTGGGGTTGAAGGAGAGTTTTTGAGGTCAAAAGGAGGACATGCTGATTCTAAAATTGGATCATGACTATTAMGAAAAGAATTTAAAAATGTGATAATTTCACCCACATTCCCAAGGAGTAAATGAGGAATGTGCTGCCACTTCGCATTTAAAAAGGTGAAAAAAAGGAAATAAAAAAAGATGAAAGATGGCGTGCACAACATGAAGGCCTAATAATGCTTGACATAGTTAGTTACTGTGTATGTCCTGTCAGTCCAGATGTTTTGCCTTCCCACATGGCACATTTATCACAGTAGCTCTCACTAACAGAGTGGGTTTGCAGTTGTGCAGTGGTAGAGGATGGTGATTGTGTATTTCATTGAATCATTGGCCAAKTTTACTCCATCTTCTCTCATTTTAAAATAATTCGCGTCTAAGGTTGGATGTGTGGGATTCCAAAAATGAAAAGTGGATCCAAGGTTTGTGCTTATTTTGGSTTGAAGGAGAGTATTATTGAAGTCAAAAGGAGGATATGCTGGTTCTGAAATTTGAATTATTAGTTATTAAGAAGAGACTTTAAAATGCAATAAGTCCACCTAAATTTCCCTAGGAGTAAATGAAATTGCATGCAGCCACGTGGCATTTTAAAGGTGGAGGTGGGGGTGAAGGGAAGGAACATGGAGTGCAACCTTGCTGAACAACAGAACATGTCTCCCCACATAGCTAATAGCTATTAATCCCTATATCTTCAACAAGACAATGCATATTTTGCATCTGGTGCTCTCATTTACAGGTTCCATTGGATTAATGATTAGTTACCTCAGACTTACCATATAGGCTTGGATTTATGTTGTTGTTCTTCTTCCTAGTAACGTATTGCCGTACCTTATATTCTACTACAGAGCCAGTATACTGTGACTTCTCTATATCAAGGAAACTTTTAGATTAGAATCCTGAGTTTGATAAGCTATATATCCTCTGCTGAAAGTAGAAAACTGTTAGTTTTTCAAAAGATGAAAGAAACAAGCTGAGTATTTGTTTTGCTCTTTGCTTTTGCAGGTTCTTGCAAGCAATATGATATTCCTTGGAGTTGTAATATTTGTGCCTTTTTCACTGGGACGTGTCATATTGTATTATCTGTCATGGCTATTGTCCTCTGCTACTACACCAGTCTTGTCCACAGTCATGCCACTTACAGAATCAGCGCTCTCCTTAGCTAATATTACATTGAAGAATGCATTGACTGCTGTTGCAAATTTGACATCTGATAATCAGGAAAATAGTATACTTGGTCAGGTTGCTGGAATGTTGAAAGTAAATGCTACAGGGCTGAATGAGGCATCAAACAACCTTAATGCAACCATTTCAGCTGAACTGCTAAAGGGACCATCYGTTGGGGCATCACGTCTATCAGATGTAACTACTCTTGCTGTTGGCTACATCTTCATCTTCTCTCTAATATTCTTTTACCTCGGAGTCATCGCATTAATTCGATACACTAGAGGGGAGCCTYTGACCGTGGGGAGGTTCTATGGTATTGCTTCCATAGCGGAGACTATTCCATCACTCTTGAGGCAGTTTATGTCTGCRATGAGGCATCTGATGACCATGATTAAGGTTGCTTTTCTTTTAGTCATTGAACTAGGGGTTTTCCCTTTGATGTGTGGATGGTGGCTGGATGTCTGTACTATMAGAATGTTTGGGAAATCAATTTCACACAGAGTGGAGTTCTTTTCAGTTTCTCCGCTGGCGAGCTCATTGGTTCATTGGGTTGTCGGAATTGTTTATATGCTGCAAATAAGCATTTTTGTCAGCCTTCTTAGAGGGGTATAGATTCTTGTGAAAATCAGTAACTAATAACCTATAGATTTCTTGTGGTGTGATGTATGAATAGTCAAATCTTTTTGTGCTTTTTGTAGGTCTTACGTACTGGAGTGCTTTACTTCCTTAGAGATCCTGCTGATCCAAACTACAATCCATTTCGGGATCTAATTGATGATCCTGTACACAAGCATGCTCGTCGAGTTTTATTGTCTGTTGCTGTGTATGGAAGCTTGATTGTGATGCTGGTATTTTTACCAGTTAAACTTGCAATGCGAATGGCTCCCTCAATTTTCCCTCTGGATATCTCGTAAGCCTTGTCTTCCTTTTCTCAGCGCTGGTATCTCTCTATCAAGCTGATGTTTAATCTGTTCGAATTTGATATTTTGCTTCTTTTTTTGCAGTGTATCTGATCCATTTACCGAAATTCCTGCTGACATGCTACTCTTTCAAATTTGTATACCTTTTGCTATCGAGCATTTTAAGTTGCGGACAACAATCAAATCCCTCCTTCGGTATTGGTTTACTGCAGTTGGTTGGGCAYTGGGTTTGACTGATTATTTACTTCCTAGCCCCGAGGATAATGGTGGTCATGATAATGGAAATGGGGATCCAGTGCGACMGGATAGAGCTCTTCCACAACTTGGAGGACAAGATGGAGCTCTTGTAGGTCTGGCCCCTGACAATGTCAACAGAGTAAGGCAAGTGGCAGCTAATTCCCATTTGTCYGAGGAGCTTGACAGTGATGAGCATGCTGATACTGAGTAAGTTTCTGTTTTGGCACATTAAATGTTGGTTCATTCCTTTTCATATGATATCAACTATTATTGGGAGTAGTCTATCATTCCTCCTGATTATTTATTGGGAGGATTCATTTAATATATGTTTATCTTGGTATTATGTGAATCTTATTGTCATTGGCTCCCCTGTCCATAAGAAAGGGTATTGTGGACACAWACAAGCTATTAACAGTTGTAATTTCACCTGTTAGTTTGTTAAAATTAAGAGAAATTCCAAAAAGGAATATCTAACTGGCATCTGTGGATCAAAGATGACTCTTCAATGGTCCCAAGCTTTTTATTTAAAGAAAATAAGAGGAATAAATTCCCCATACGTTTAAGGTGATTTGGGGTGATGGCTCAGGATGGAAGTTTTTGTGCCAATGGTTCATGGTCCATTCTCAACTCTTCTGCACGAAGTTATATGAACCAATTTTTGGTGCATTGGTTGGATCAGTTTTCGTAATGGGAGTTGGAGATGCTTCAAGCAAGTCTAAGAGCATCTTTTTAGTTSTGTCATATTCATGGGTGGAAAGGGAATGTATGGAGCGAGATACTTTTATATATTTATGGAGCTGAAAGAGGAAAGACAGAGTTCATTATCTCTCTGTTTGTTTGGTGCATTCTATTGATTTGAGATATTATTTAATTTATGCCTGGAAAGTCGAATCCTGTGTCGATTTTTCCACTTTAGTTTTGCTCTATCAGTTTCCGGTGTATAGTTCACTTCATCTCATTAGCTTTTTAAATATTCATAACTTCATCYGTCATTCTTTGTGCAATTTGGAGGTATTTGTTGGCTATTCTTCTTTTCATACTTTTGTCTGCTTTGCACGAGCAGCTTRGGGAATTGCTAGTTGCTTCTGCATGTTTCTTAAGTGAGCTGGTCCTTCTTTTAGCAGGTGCAGCTTTGTGCTTCGCATCGTGTTGTTGTTGGTTGTGGCCTGGATGACTCTGCTAATCYTTAACTCTGCSCTGATAGTTGTACCAGTTTCACTTGGACGAGCACTTTTCAATGCTCTCCCACTTCTTCCAATAACACATGGAATAAAGTGCAATGGTAATATACTAGTCTCTGTTCATTCTGTCTACGTCTTTTTCTTTTCGAGGATGAGATTAACATGTCGTATTGGCTTTTCATGAAATCCAGATTTATATGCTTTTGTCATTGGAAGTTATGTTATTTGGACCGTGGTAGCTGGAGCAAGGTACTCTGTTGAGCACATAAGAACAAGAAGGGCAACTGTTTTATTAAGACAGGTCTGGAAATGGTTTGGCATWGTTATCAAGAGTTCTGCACTACTGTCAATATGGGTAGGTAGATTTTTATTATGGATGTTATTTCTCATAAAGTGGGTTGTATTAACAACTTCTTTTCGTTACTGTYGTCCAGATTTTTGTCATTCCTGTGTTGATTGGACTGCTGTTTGAACTTTTGGTAATTGTGCCAATGAGAGTGCCTGTGGACGAAAGCCCAGTTTTCCTTTTATATCAGGACTGGGCTCTTGGGCTAATCTTCCTCAAGATCTGGACTAGGCTGGTAAGTACTATGCTGATGTAATTATCCTATTTGGACTATTTTCCTGGGGAAGTAATATTGAATGTAGGCGGCCTAATTCTCTCATTAGCTCTTTCARGATCCGTGTCGTGAGGAGCTAATTATGTCCACTTACCATAAAAAACAGATTGACATACAACCAAAAGAAAAGGAAAAAAAAAAACGGAGTTAATCTTGACTGAGTTTTTAATTTTATCTCCTGTTGTGTGGCGTTAGATGGAAATGTYATTATCCTGTGGACTATTTCTGAAGAAACAATGTTGACTATAAGTGGTCTAATCTTATGATTAGATTTCAAGATCTGTGACCTGAGGAGCTATTTTACCTCCTGACGTTTTAACATTTTACTTCCYGTTGTGTGGGTCGACCTCTTGAGCTGTCTGTACTTTCACTATTCACAAGGTTATATTTCACTGCTTCTGATACCGTTTGTGCATGGACRTTGTTTTCCTGTCTCCTTATGCTAGAGTTCCATTAGCTTTCATTTTCCACTGGCCCTGTTTTCGGCTACGAATATGCRATCAGGGTATGAAATAATGTCGTTGGAGTTCTTTATGATATTTCTTTATGTTTTTGGGCCAGTAAATGAATTCAATGGACTGGTTCTATCAGACACTATTGTCTTCAAACTCCAAAAACCTATTTGTACAGGCAGGCCAAGTAGAACAGCACTTGAATGCAAAACTTGCTTTGAAAATAATTAACTGTCGATTGATCCAGTTTCTGGGAATCTGAAAGTATGAAATTTAAGGAATTCATGTTTGTGTTGTTACTTACAGATGGGGTTATTTTCTTTCCAAATTTGAAAGAGGAGCTCTATTTGCTTAGGTTACTATTTGAAGATTCTGAWGAAATTCTGGTTAATCTGATGTTATCTACTTTAATGAACTATTCAAACAGGTTATGTTGGATCAAGTCTTGCCATTGGTAGATGAGAGTTGGCGAATAAAATTTGAAAGGGTGAGGGAGGACGGTTTCTCCCGGCTGCAAGGCTATTGGGTGCTACGTGAAATTGTCGTTCCCATTATTATGAAGTTGCTTACAGCACTGTGTGTTCCCTATGTTTTAGCAAGGGGGCTGTTTCCAGTATTTGGCTACCCATTAGTAGTCAACTCAGCTGTATACCGTTTTGCCTGGTTGGGGTGCCTTGGGTTCGGTCTGTTGTGGTACTGTGGCAAGCGGTTCCATGTCTGGTTCACTAACCTGCACAACTCAATACGGGATGACCGCTATCTGATTGGTAGGAGGCTTCACAACTTTGGTGAAGATGTAGGTAGGCGAAACGAAGCAGCAGGCTTTACCCCAGAAAATCACAGCCTGAGTGGACTCGGAACTAACCTAATTCAGAATGAGCGAGAAGCTGCTGATGTGGGGATTAGACATAGGCGGCCTACTCTGCRGGATGCTTAACGGATCAGTCATTAAAGCCGATTTTGGTTCCGTATGTCAGGTTGTTACGCGCTATCATCAATTCTCCYATGCAAGGGTGAAAAAATGTAGAGGATCGTGTGGTAGTGGTAGTCCAWATTCGTCTGAGTTATTTATTAGGTTGTGAATATAAGGAAATGTCTTGGAAAGTCGGTAACAATTTGTTTATAAAATAATTTTAAAATCAGTTTATGAGATCTTATATTCGTAACTTTATCTCATGTAATTCTACGGTCTAGACCCTTATAACATTTCTTCTTTCCTATATTGTCTCCCTTCCTGCTGTAGGATGAAATAACGAATTGCAAGAATGAATTAGCCAAAATGCTTASATGTTGAGTTGTAAAATCTCTCTCATGTGTGAAATAGTTCATGGCCAAACTCAATAGAATTCGGCACCGTCCATATGGACCAACAAATCTCTTTCAGTTTTTCTCTAATTCTTCTTTGTTTCCTTCTATGGTCGAGGGAATGAGAACACTAATGCACCGAAATCAGTCGAGGTAAACTCCAAATGCTAGTTGCGACCCCAGATTCGCCAGGGTGTCCAATAGGAGTCTGAATCGCCAGCTAAAACCATGTATAAAATTTTCATTTTGAACCAGCTTTATTAAGAAAGTAGTCCCGATCACCAGCTGAAAACATATATAAAACTTCCATTTCGAACGATTTCTAAAAATGGAAGGACATCTTTCCTGATTAACGATATCAATGAAACCTCCCCACGCTTGAAAAGTATTTTTCTCCTTGTGACTGAAATGCAGCAAGGATGCGTGGAACTGGAAAGGCCCTCCACAAACTTGGCCCTTCTTGTCTCGATGGCAAAAGGAAGCCAAGTAGCGATGTAGCAAATCGACTCAGTCATAGAAAGGAAGTACTTTAGACCCCCATCCCATTGGCCTCTCTCTCTATGAACCATCTAGGCAAAGCCCAACTGTTAMTGCTAAAATTAATACAAGCGCAAAACTTATACATATACCAAAAACCTATCAATTATCCTGTAGCCGATATTCTTTGGATAGAAATTATGTAAACATAGCCCTTTCAAAAGCCTTGTTAAATTCTTGGGGAAGGATCCTTCTCCACGTACTACTATTGCAACTATTCATCTCCCTGCGTATCCAGTGAAGCTCCACTTCACATACCCAGTCGCTGACAAGGCCAAAACCATCAACTCACAGAACTTCTCGATTCTCTCTACAAACAAATAGAAATTAGTTGACTAGGGGTTTGACAGGATCAAAGGCAATACAAAAGAAATAATCCAAGTTCAAATGTCTCCATCCTCAAAACCACAATCAAAAGAATAGTGCACGAACATAACAAACTAGGTTCACTTCAACCAAAGTGTACCAAATCAAACTCAAAGTCTAAATGTTTCAGAAACAAAGCACTAATAATGCACTCCCAACTCCAAGTCTAATATTTTAGAGACAAAATACTTGTGAAGAAATGCATCCAACTCGACCAGCTTAGGAAACTAGGCCATCGTTCAAGGACAAYGAAGCCAATTGATCAGCGGTGTTGCCTCCCTGTTGCTGCTGCGAAACATTCCTCAAGACTTCCATGGCCTCTGCAACCTTGGCTTTAAGAGCTTCAGGTGACTCAAGCAAGTGCAGGACTTCTGTCTGATCCATTTCCAGAAGCATGCCAGTGACCTTAGCTGCTGTCTCAGGCTCCAACTGTTCAACAAGCGGGTACAAATTTTCACCCAACATCTGCAGATCAAAAGATAATCAGAGAAACGCCCATGACATTGGTCATTAGAAATAAACAAGTGGCCAAAATTTAACTCCTGCTTCTACCATCTCTCTAAATTTATGTGCCAATATCTACTTGTCATTTATTCCCCACCCACTCGAACAAAGAATAGACGAGGAACCGTRAACTGAAATAAAAAATTGTTCATAGGACACTAGGTTACCTTTTAAATTAAGTAGCAATAGTTGCAACTTTTTGGTGAGTCAACAAAAGTTATGATGCAAGTAACCCAGCATAACTATTTATTCTAGCACCTGTATTGTCACGTTCATCAAACAATAGACTTAGAGGAGCACACGAGGCTTCTTGACTGTTGTCAGTAAGATGTTCGATCATCATTTGGCTGGCTGAACTGAGATTRTCTCTATTATAGTTATTTTACAAGCAAACAAGTTAAAAGCATCGTTTTTGTAACAGCGAAGAACAATACTCCACCTGCTTGTGAGCAACTAATAAGGATAGGAACTCTTCTTAATGGTTTTTAACTTCTCCTATTGGCTAACATCCTCCTATTATCTACTATAAATATAATGACACCAATTTTACATACAAATATCACTACAGGAAGAAGAGGTGCAGAAAAGACACGCTGAAACAGATCAAAATTTAATTTAGCCTTCTGTCAAATAAAAGAATCTGAAATTACATTGATAACTTSTTCCAACAGAGATATATATGAGAAATTAATGCCTCCACAAGGAAAGTAAATGGAACCACTACGAATAGCAGCTTACCGTCCTCTGATCTGCAGGAGAAGCATTTGCAAGAGCAGATGCCAGAGCTCCAATTGGTATTGGCTGAGTCATTCCTGCATCCCGTAATGGCATACCACCCATATCATATGGCACAGAAATCATTCCACCACCCACACCTGGCACAGAGACATCTGGCAAAGTACGCCCTGGAGGGAGGCGATATCCACGACCCCTTGGAATCATCTGCAATGCAGAGCAGCAAAACAGATGAGGATGACAACAAATCAAAACCTGATCATGGCAGGGAGAAAGTACACGACCCTKAAAAGTTGCAATACCTGTTGCTGCATTAAGGGAACTGGTTGTTGACCCTGCTGCACTGGAACAGCTCCAGCTCGCCTKCCACCAGGACGTGGTCCTTGYCCTTGCTGAACCACTGGCACAAAAAAGTTTGGCATGGGAGCCCCACCAGGTCTCATACCTGGAACAAGTTGCTGCTGGTATCCAAAACCAGGCTGACAACCAAATGAAAGCACAGAACATAGTTTCAGCGTGTTATCATCAATGAGAAGGTGAAGCCCAAATATTACTCTCCCAGTAGGAACAAACTTATGCTGACAAAGAACAATCTACTATCCAACAAGTTGGCCACAAGAAGTGCTGAGAGAGGTTTAATTGGCAGCAATATGGTCCAATAGAGTTAGAGACTGATCTATTTAAATCTTTAGTACTTCAACAGTTCATCCTATAATTAAGACAAAGTAGATCCTTATGGCCATAGAGGTAGGTTGCTCCACACATAATWTTGTCTTTTTGCATGAGATAGGAGATGACGAAARGATTGCATATTGCTGAAAATATGTACAAAAAATGWCATTGATYGTCGAACATCTCATCTCAACACTAACAATAAACAATCTACTTCCTCAAAATTAGRCCAAAAAAATTCAATTAATTAGAGCTCAAAAAGAATAAGAATTTGCATCGTCGAGTCYTTTACCTCTATGATCTAGATATCTCCGAATCAATATTAGAACTACAGCCTGTTCAATTAAAAAATGCAGTCCCTAAGAGTTTATTTTCTCCTTTTATGAATTGCCAAGTTGCACTAGAGCTACTACATGTTACAAGCATGCCATGCGTACCTGATGATAGTTGATAGTAAATAAATGAACTAGCACAAGCCAACTGACAGCCACTGGAACAACATGATAAAATTGTAGAAGCAACTTTCTTGACATGCTTAAGACATCCAYAACCTCAAGCTGTTCTTGTATTAAATGCAACTATTTCTATGTTTTGTTCTGCTTTGTAAAGGAGAAACTGGAATATTAGTAACAGAATCAGAAACGGATCTTTTACAATCCAAACTTTAATTCGACTAACATTCTTATGCTCCTACAAACAAATGCTAGTTGAAAACAATAAAATGTTATCTGGTCAGAAATGTAATATCCAGAACAAGATCAAGCACACCAARGAAGTTTGTTAAAATAAATTTGAAGATTAGTAACAAAATAGATGGCAACTAAAACAGGAAAAGATCAGAGTCTTGCACACAGAAAACGTAACATAAAGCATCTATAACATTTTGCACCACTGGAAAACAGCATCTGATTTAACTTCTGCCATAGCAAAAGTGAAACTAGCATAACCAATACACAGTGTTATTGGAAACTGTGCTTACTTGGGGAGGAATCATAGCAGGTGGTGGCTGTCCATAAAAAATTTGTTGTCCTAGGCCTGGACCACCAGGGGGATACATTGGCATACGAGGAGCAACAGCATGTGTCATTGCAAGAGGGCGTAATTGAGAAAACTGGGCCTGGGCAAGTGAAATAAAAGTAACATGATCAAGTAGCCAAAACACAATTGAAAAAGCAATAGCATATACACTAGTACTAGCATAAAATTTCATAACAATACAGAAGAGAAGATCAGTTTGACATGAGGAAAAATAGTGTATATCCACAACTCCCATTTCATTATTGACAATAAATAGATAGCACCCTCAACAGCTAGTTGTAATAATACCAGAACCACATTCGTGAAGGCCCTTCATCTAGATCTCTCTACATCCTTGCAATTTTAGCCTGTTGTCTTTAAGGAAACTAAAGATCGAAATTATTACCTGTAACCTTGCTCTTCTTTCTTCCTTTCTTTGTGCAAGGGCAACATAAAGAGGTTTGCTAACGACCATTTTGCCATTCATTTCTGAGAGCTGTGGAAAGAGTGAACAAAATTCTTTCACAATCAAACATGTGAAAATGTAAAATGAGGTTTGACCASTCCAAAAGCCACAAACTTACTGCTCTAGAAGCCTCTTCAGGAGTTGAGAATGCAACAAAGCCAGATCCTCTGCTGATCCCACTAGGATCTCGCATGACCTGTTAATTTTCAATAGCTTTAAGCCTTGGTAAAGTATACCCAAAATTTACTTTGTGATGAATAGTTAAACAGGGAGGAGAGCCAGCCTGGAATAAAAGAAAGAAGATATACAAACCTTGCATGAGGTTATCGTGCCGAAGGGAGCAAACAGTTCCTTAAGCTTATCATCGTTAATGCCGTCATCCAAATTCTTCACATAAAGATTCAATCCTTGTGATTTATCAGCAGCTTCTCTAACACTTTGCTCAAAACGAACCTTTAGTTCTTGTTCTCTCTCAGATTTCTTTTGGGCTTTTCCAACATACCATTCTTTGTTATCAAATTTCTGCCCATTGAGAGCTTCAACAGATTTTGCAGCATCCTCAGCATTTTCAAAGTTTATGAAACCAAAGCACTTTGACTTCCCATCTTCATCCCTCATTACTGCAACACTGGTTATAGTTCCATATTCTCCAAATATTTTTCCTAGTTCTTCCTCAGTAGTCGATTCAGAGAGATTCTTTACAAACACATTAGTAAATCTTGTTTTGTCAACRGCCAACTCCCTTTCTTGCTTTCGAAGGAATGGACCTACATACACCTGCTTATCATTCAGCAGCATGCCATTTAGCTTCTCAATAGCTTTTTGGGCAGCCTCCTCACTGTCATACTGCACAAACCCATAGCCCTTTGACTGACCAGAAGCATCTGTTGCCACCTTGCAGGACAGTATATTTCCAAAAGTAGAAAATGTTTCGTGCAGAGCTTTGTGGTCAATAGCCTTGTCCAAATTCTGTCAAGAGAAAAACAAATTAAAAAGAAAACTCAGAGAAATAAACAACTGAAGGAAAATCTTACAGGTCTTTAGGAACATAGAACACATAAATCACTTGTCCAACACAATAAGACAAGGATATCAGTACCTTAATAAATATATTTCCAGCACCACTTCTGCGTATACTGGGGTCTCGATGAGAATACATTACCCTGATGGGTTTTCCATTGAGGGGAGTAAAATTAAGCATCTCCAAAGCCCTAGCAGCTACATCAAAGAGACAAAGGCTTAGTAATCATAGAAAAAGGACAAAACAAAATAAGGGAGACTCGATCGAGGAGAGTTTATTGAACATTAGGTCCATATCATGAATACARAACCKAACAGTAAAAAGAAAACAAATGTTTTAGCAATACTTATCCTGATCAGAYGTCATAATAGGTCTGATAAACAGAAGTACAAATGAACYTTACCATCACAAACACAAGGGATGAAAACAAAACTTTTTTTTTTTTTGAATTAATGTAAAAATGGATCTGGCAATCTAAAAACTGAATGCAAACACATAGTCCATGGAGTGCAAGATGGCAAGTAGAGAGGAAACATCCATGAAAAGAAAATTATCTCATGACTACTATGCTTTTTACACATCTTTCTGCTTAGCATAAACAAAAGAATGAAAATTACAGCAATTCCAGTGTCCTGGCCTTATTAATTCAATCTCAGAATATAACAAGCCGAATTTCACGATTTTTCAGCTCCCTTCTAATGTTCACCACTGGGTTGTGCTGAATGTCAGCAAAGAAACGTAGACTACTGTGAATAAGGGTATCAAGTGGATTAAGGCTAAGCCGCGGCAAGGAAGTCCTCAAGAAGAGAGGGGTTCAGTACCATTTGATCCATTGGCTGATTTTGATTTACTAGGCCCAGCTTCATCGGATGTYGTACTAGGATCTGAGGTTAGATTACTATCAATTTGGATATGGTGGGACAGGATCTTGCATGTGGAACTCTAAATGTTGATGAAACTATAAATTCTGATTAACCGGTTCGATTATGGACTGCAGTGGATTCCACAAGTGAGCCTGACCAGTTCTACTCGAGGTTGCACAGGGTTCCACAACAGACTCAACACTAGTTCTAATAGACGTCTATCATGCTAACTTGATTAACTTGCATGGACTTTTGAGACACATAAGCAGCCTCTGTAGTCAGAATTACTAAAAGCTACCATCTGTTACAGCCTACTCACATTACTAAAACCTTATAAGTGACCAGACAAGCACCTCATAAACGAACCTAATAAATAAGTAGTAGTTCATCAATTCATTATAGCACTCCAACTCAGAAACTGGCACTAACTATTTGCAAATTAATACTAAAACAACACGACATAGCTTAATCTATCTGTGTACTCACTCAATTGAAGCAGCAATAAGTAAGCAACTCGTAGAATGACCAGAATGGAACTAACCATCTTGGGGATTGCCATAATTCACATATCCATATCCAAGAGACCTTCGAGTAGTCAAGTCCCTGCAAACCCTAACAGAAACCACCTGCCCGACCTGGAAAAACAGATCGTAGAGTTGAGAGTCGGTGACGTTAACATCCAAGTCACCGACATAAAGCGACGTCGGCACGAACTGATTTTGCCCACCAGCAGCAGCATTCACGTTCACGTTCACGTTCACCGCCTGCGGCTGCACCTGAACCTGCGCCATCTCTTTCGAAACAACCCTTGTGAAATACAAAGTTTGGATTTTTTTCCTAAGTTTTTCTCTTTTTTTTTAGATTTTTTTCTCTCTTCCCTCTCCTCTTCTTATTTGAAGGAATGAACGTACAACAATACGAGCATAAAATTTTTTATTTTTTTTTCAAAGATTTCGATTTCGTTGAAGGTACAAAAGAAAATCAAAACCTAGAATTTTGATTTTGTTTTTGCAGAAAGATTTTCCTTTTTTTCTTTTATCCTTTTGTAAAAGTAAAAAAAATAGGGAGAGGAGAGGGAAGGCAGATAAAGGAAAGATAGGTCGGAGATCCGACGAAGGAAATAGGAGATCGCCGCCGGACGAGACGGCGACGGCCGGTAGATGAGAAAGGATGGGGGTCTGATAAAAGGGGCAGCTCCAAACTGCACACTGCAAAAGACGAAGGTTTTGGAGTTTCGGCTTTTATATAGTTGGTGGGTTCCAAGAATTGCTATGCGCGCGGTAACCCTAGGTTAATCTGGTCTAAAAGATCTGCACCGTTGGATTGGGGAGGACGTACCCCCAACTTTGACGCGATCCAGGCAATCGTGGGAC